>JARHVA010010112.1:0-107500 GCA_037957365.1 Torreya grandis
TTTTCATAGAATTCTTAGTTAGGCCTTGATTTGGGTTAATTAACTCTTAAGCATGATTAAGCACTTTGTGTAAAAATTACTCAAATTGATCAGAATGCCTTGTTATTGGTCCAAAATTTGATTAGATTGGAATTGGAAGGTAATGTAATATGTTTTTGGAACCATATTCACATTTAGGATGTTTCCAAAAACAAATAATAAAGGCATGAGTCTTGTGTAAAATATTTGATAGGAAAGAGCAGTTTTAGAGCATGTGGGTGCAAAATTGGCATTTTGACTTGAAATGAATTGATCAAAGTTAGTTGGCCCATAAATTGTATTGCCCCACTTACGGATACCCTAGCCAAAATCATCACTTTTAATATGTCATATTCACATCATTTAGCATGATTTAGTGTTTTTATGCTAAATTTCACTTTTTGAGTGAAAATTGGTCAAAAGCCTAGTTGGAGGTTATCGGTGGCTAGTTTTTAGGTGTCTATAGTTTTCCCTTGTTTGGGAAGATGTTGCAAAACTGTAGTAAAAATCAATGTATTATCAAATAATGAGAGATGGATTGTATGCCAAAAATAATATGATGGTTGAATAAACAAAGTTCCAAAAGGTGTTTGGAAAGCCTATGATGATGCCCTCTCAAGGGAGTGGTCATCACATTTATTGATGGATGGTCACTCAAAAAAAAAAACAAGAAGATAGGTGAAATTAACCCATGATTGAGATTAATCCAAATGAGAAAATTCTTGCATGGATTGATGTAAAAAGGAGGTTGATTTTCCCATAGGCAGTTATAAATCATTAAGAGGACCTAGAATTGGCTAAAGATGATTGTGCCCCAATTAGGTCTAATTAGCAAACATAACTCAAGGATATAACTTGGAATATAGATTAAAGATGAGTGGATGAAAAATGATGAAAGAGATGGGTAAATGATGTTGGGCAGCAATTTAGGTGGACAATATGGGTGACAGTTCCACCCCAATTGATGACAGAACATTTGGGAGCCACAACTTTTGCACCGTAGCTCCAATTGACTTGTCATTTGAACCATTGGAAAGATAAGAATGAAGAGAAAAATGTGAGATGAAATGGATATTTTCTCAATGAATTTTGACCCCCGTAAAACCCAATGGAAGTGACCCAAATTATTAATCTAAAACTCAGAAGTTCTAGTTGATAAATATTTCAAGGAACATATAAATAACACAGTAACAATGAATTCTCTGAGAAGAGATGTATTACTACTCAAGATCGCAATAAAAATATATACTTATCTCTGGGAAGAGATGTTTGATTTTCCCATTTTGGGTTACATCTTCATTTATACCTATTTTTGAAAGTATGAGGAGGATGTAGAAGGTCACCAATCTCAAGGGAGATTAAGTGGTTTCGACTTCCATGCTTTAAAACAATACAAAATTCAAGGAATTACTATTTTTAGACTACACTACTAAAATTGAAATTTAGGGCACTTCCATTGGCTTTTATGGGGTCAAAATTCATTGAGAAAATATCCATGCCATCTCATGGTGTTATCCTCATTCTTAGTTTTCCAGTAGTTCAAACGGCAAGTCAATTGGAGCTATAATGGAAAAGTTATGGCTCCCAAAAGTTTTGTCAACAATTGGGGTGGAACTGTCACCTGAATTGTCACCTAAATTTTTTTCTGGATCATTCCTCCCTCCTTGAAAAGTATTGGTACCCATTTTTTCAATGTTCCTCATCAGGTGTGGTAGTTATGTTTTGATTTGATTTTCTATGAGCCACTCACCTTGGTGGCTAAGCTAGCCCCTTTTGACCACTCGATAAAGCAAAATAGAGCATCCTCTTGTTGTCTTCATCCAAGTGTCCACAATTTGATCCGCCTCCACTAGAGCAAGAATCTTTGGATCAAGCTCATCAATGTTGAGTTATTCTACTATGACTGAAGTGTCTAATAGAGGTGGATGATATGGCTTGAGGAGCTCCACATTGAATATTGGATGCAGACCAAGGTAGGATGGTAGGTTCAACTCAAAAGCATTTTCTCCAACTTTTTTGGTGATGGTGTAGGGACCATATCATAAAGGCCAAGTTTTTCTATGTGGGCTTGCAAGTCATTCCTTCTAAACCTAAAACCAAACCTTATCACCCACAACAAAATGGTGTGAAATCTTATATTTATCATGGCATTGCTTATACTTCTGATTCATCTTCTCCAATATTTCATGAACTTTTTGCTGGATGTGTTGCATTTGTTCAATGAACTCTATTGTTTTTGCTACCTCAGATCTTCCATGAGGTGTGTATTCTATGGTGGAGAATGAAATAGCTATATCAATTGGTGTCATGGGTTAGAACTCGAAGCATACTTGGAATGGACTATGCTTGGTCGAGATGTCTAGGGCTCGATTATATCCATGTTGTATGAAAAAAACCCCCTCATCCCATGTTCATGGATGTTTGGAGTGATACATCTAAATCATGTGAACAATTAAGTAGTTCACCACCTATATCTAACCATTAGTCTATGGATGGAATGCTATGGACTTCATCAGCTTGGTATCCATCATCTTCCATAGAGTGCACTAGAAGATGATCAAGAACTTGCTATCTCGATCTGAGACAATGGACTTGGGGAGACCAAAATGGAGCCATACATGACTAAAATATAGTTGAGCAATTTCTTCAATAGATATATTTTCTTACAAGAAGTCATGATAGCCATTTTTGAAAAATGATCAACTACCACAAAAATATAGTCCTTACCATGTTTTTAAGTGGGCAAACCTGAGAGAAAATCTATTGAGATATATTTCCAAGGCCTGGTTGGTTTTGGCAATGGCATGTACAATCCTTGATTCTTATTTGTTGGCTTGGCTATCACACATGGGGTGCAATATTTGAGATATATTTCCACATGCTTTTGCATATGGGGCTAGTAGAAGTGTTTTTCAAGAACTACCAATGTCTTCTCTATACCAAAGTGTCTAGTTATCCTACTGAAATGTGCTTCCCATATCATCTTTTATTGCTTTGTAGCTAGAACATAGATGTGCCCCATATAATAGAGGACATTATCTTTCAAATAGAAATTAGAAACATGTTTACCTTTTTGAATCACCTAATCATCAAAGGTAGGATCTACTTCATACAGATCACCCTAAGTGGCAGTCTCATGTCCGCACAAGTCAATAATTATTGTGAGTGCAATAATTAGTGGATGGCTCAGATAATCTAGAGCTGTATTTGAGCTCCCCTTTTTGTGTTTGATTATTAGATGGAATTATTGAAGATATGTGACCCACTTTTGGTTCCTCTCATTTCATAGTTTGCTCTATGTCTGGATGAGTTCCAATGGTCTATGGTTAGTGTGGATGACCGTCTCTTTTCCTAAGATGCACTATTTCCATTATTTACAGGCTTGCATAATGGCATAAAGCTCCTTATCATACTCAGATATTTTTTGACTGTATCAGTGAAAGTTTCTCTATGATATGAAATAGGATGGCTATGTTGCTTTATGATAGCTCCCATGGCATATTTAGATGCATCTATCATCAACTCAAAAAGTTGATGTAAATCTGGCAAGGCAAGAAAAAGGGCTGAGCAAAGTCTGTTCTTCAAATTCTCAAATGCCCTTTGTTTTATTTCATCCCACTAAAATGTATCTTTAGCTCCTCCTTTAGTCACTTGGGTTAGTGACCAAGCAACATGTGAAAATCCAAGAACAACCTGAGATAGAAATTTGTAAGACCCAAGAAGCTATGAAGCTATGTGAGGGTCCTTGGTGTGGGCCATTCTTGAATAACCTAAATCTTTTCTAGATCAACATGAACCCCTTCCTCATTCATAATGTACTTGAGGTACTGAATTGTTGTCATCCCAAATGTGTACTTGTCAATATTTTCATATAACTTGTGCTCTTGAAGAGTTTAAAGCACCTTACAAACATGTTGTAAATGTTCCTCCCATGTTTTACTATAGATGAGTATGTCATCTAGGTAGACAAACACAAATGAGTTTGTGAAGGGTTTTAAGGTGTCATCCATCATCCTCATGAAGGTTACAAGTGCATTAGTTAATCCAAAGGCATAACCAACCATTCAAAGAGCCCCTCCTTATATTTGAATGTAGTCTTCCAGACATCAGTAGGATTGATGTGAATTTGGTCATATCTAGATTTGAGATCAATTTTGGTGAAGAACTTCGCACCATAGAGTTGGTCTAGTAGGTCATCAATCTTAGGGAAAGGGTAGCGATTCTTCATAGTGATTTTATTCAGGGCTTGGTAGTTAATGCAAAGCCTCTATGTTCCATCTTTCTTTGGTGCCAAGATAATAAAGCTATCGTACGGTGAAGATCTTGGCCTGATGTGACACTTTTGGATCAATTCTTGAATCTATCTCTTTATCTCATCATTCTCCAAAATTGATCTACAATACATAAGACTATTAGGCAAAGGTGATCTTGGGATCAGATCGATAGAATGTTTTACTTGGTAATGTAGTGGAACTCTTGTGTAATGATTCATCTTATCTAATTTTGTTATTGTGTTGATTGTGTAGTCAAGACTGTAACATCACCCTTCTTGGGTTTATGTGGTTTCACCACCATGAGAAAAAATTGCTTTATCTTCTCCACCAATCTCTTACATTTCTTAGCACTGATCAGGGAGATAGATGTGGGAGGTGGTACCTCTAGTACCCCATAGCACCATGTTCCAAGAGTGAGGGTGATTCTTCACGTTCATGATTCATAGATGCCATGTCACTCATACATGAATGAATGACTAAGGAGTACATCACAAACATCTAGATTGACCACATTACACAAGACCTCATCTTGGAAAGGTTTTATTGCATATGAAAGAAGACACTGATGGGTGACACAGAGGTCTCTCCCTGGGCTCAACCATCCAATACTATATGGATTTGGATGAGGCTTCATGGATAGATTTAGACATTTCACAACTTTAGTAGAGATTAAATTCTTTTAACTCCCACTATCAAGAATGAAATGCAAAGCCTTACCTTTTACCCATAATTTAGAGTGAAACAATCTTTCCTTGTCATCTAGCCTTTTCTCATGGGTCTATGATGAAGTGACAATGGTGTCAGGCTCAACGTCTATAATTTCTTCTTCATCCTCTTTGACTATGGGTTATGTATGAGATAGATTAGTAGATGTTGAGTATTGTGACTCAGATCTCAATACAAATATTTCAAGTGGTTCACCACCTCTATCTGACCATCTGTCTATGGACTTCATCAGCTTGGTATCCATCATCTTCCATGGAGTGGACTAGAAGATGCTCAAGAACATACTATCTTAAGAATAGTGGTATCAAAGAATTCATAGTATCTACCTGATAGTTTGGATCAGTGGTATCAGAGTGGTTTGTCTTTAGAGTGTATGATCTTGAGGATGAGATCAGGGTACAAAAAGCTTGGGTGGAAAACAACAGAGCTTCTAAACTATCCACCTATTTCCTCTGAATGACTTCAAATGGTGGATGACACTGAGACATCTGATCCTTTCAAGGAAATGGTGAATGAATCCATCCAATAATAACAAGCACAGATGCTACTACAATTTGCTCAAATTCTTTAACAACTCATGCTAGGAAATTTTGGCTCCTCAACTACACTTCCTGGCTCCTCATCCATGGAATGCCCTTTTAGTGCCCCAACACCCTTCAAGGTTTAGGTGAATTTTGATATTCCTAAATTTGAAGGTAAAATCAATGCTAATGTAGTATAAAATTGGTTAGATCAATTGTCTTCCTACTTCTTTGTAAAAAAATTCATCGATGGAGAAAAGATCACTTTTTCTCTTTTGAAACCATCATTGCTCATGAAAAACTAGTAGTGCACAAAAAGAGGTTCAGTATAGATGACATTGGCCTTGAGGTAGAGCCTACCTAGGATGATTTTGTGGAAGTGGTGAAAGAAGAATACTATCCCATTAGAGCATATGATGATCTGTACATACAGTGGCAACAACTTCACCAAGGTAAGTACCAATCTATTCAAGATTACATATATATTTTTCATTCTTTGTCTACAATATTGGGCATCCAGGAAAGTGAGAAACATAAGACTCAAATATCATGGTGGAATACAATGGTACATATGGGGGGGAAATGGAACACTTCAATTTGGAAACCCTTGGTGAGGCATACAAATTGGCAGTGAAGATTGAGCAGAAGCATGGTAGGAAGAATATAAAGAGTTAGCCATGAAAATGGAAAAGTGACAAGGAAGGTCAAACACTAGGCCAAAATTGGAAGCAAAATTAGTTTCAAAATAAGAAACCCTAAAAGGGGAAGGCTAGAAAATGGTGTGATTACAAAAAAACTAGAACTCACTCCAAAGAATAATGTTGAGCCATCAAGTCACCACTTTTTGAGTCACAATAGTCGACATCTACTACTCTATCTCATACACAACCCATAATCAAAGAGGATGAAGAAGAAATTATAGACACTGAGCCTGACACCATCATCACTTCATCATAGACCTGTGAGGAAAGGCCAAATGACAAAGAAAGATTATTTCACTCCAAATTATGGGTAAAAGGTAAGCCTTTGTATTTCAATCTTGATAGTGGGAGTTAAAAGAATTTAATCTCTGCTAAAGTTGTGAAAAGTCTAAATCTATCCATGAACCCTCATCTAAAGCCATATAGTATTGGATGGTTGAGCCCAGGGAGAGACCTCTGTGTCACCCATCAATGTCTTTTTTCATATGTAATAAAGCCTTTCTAAGATGAGGTCTTGTGTGATGTGGTCAATCTAGATGTTTGTGATGTACTCCTTGGTCAGCCATTCATGTATGAGTGACATGGCATCTATGAATCACAAACTTGAAAAATCACCCTCACTCTTGGAACATGGTGTTATAGGGTACTAGAGGTACCACCTCTCACATCTATCTCCTTGATCAATGCTAAGTAATGTAAGATATTGGTGGAGAAGACAAAGCAATTTGCTTTCATGGTGGTCAAACGACAAAAACCCAAGAAGGCTGATGTTACAGTCCTGACTACATAATCAACACAACAAAAAAATTAGATAGGATGAATCATAGGAGAATATAATGACTTATTCAAGTCACCCACATGAGATCCACTGCATTTCTAGTTAAAACATTCTATCGATTTGATACTAGGATCACCTTTGCCTAATAATCCTATGTATCATAGATCAATTTTGGAGAATGATGAGATAAAGAGATAGATTCCAAACTTGATTCAAAAGGGTCACATCAGGCCAAGATCTTCACCTTATAATAGCCCAATTATCTTGGCACCAAAGAAAGATGGAACATGGAGGCTTTGCATTGACTATCGAGCCCTAAATAAAATCACTGTGAAGAATCACTACCCTCTCCCCAGGATTGATGACTTGTTGGACCAACTCCATGGTGCAAATTTCTTCACCAAAATTGATCTCAAATATGGCTATCACCAAATTCCCATCGATCCCACCGATGTCTAGAAGATTGTATTCAAATCTAAGGAGGGGCTCTTTGAATGGTTAGTTATGCCTTCTAGCTTAACTAATGCACCTGCAACCTTCATGAGGATGATGGATGACATCATATGAACCTTCACCAACTCATTTGTGTTTGTCTACCTAGATGACATACTCATCTACAATAGAACATGGGAGGAACATTTGCAACATGTTTGTAAGGTGCTTCAATCTCTTTAGGAGCACAAGTTGTATGAAAATCTCAAAAAATACACATTCAAGATGAGAACATTTCAATACCTTAGGTATGTTGTGAATGAGGAAGGGGTCCATGTTGATCCAAAAAAGATTTAGGTTATTTGAGAATGGCCCACACCAAGGACCCTCACATAACTTCACATCTTCTTGGGTCTTGAAAATTTCTATTGCAGGTTTGTTCTTGGATTTTCACATGTTGCTTGGTCACTAACCCAAGTGAATAAAGGAGGAGATAAATCTACCTTACACTAGGGTGAAATACAACAAAGGGAATTTGAGAATTTGAAGAATAGACTTTGTTTAGCCCTTGTTCTTTCCTTTCTAGATTTGCATCAACCTTTTGAGTTGATGACAGATGTATTTAAATATGCCATGGGAGCTGCCATCATGCAACATGGCCATCCTATTCCATATCATAGTGAAAATTTCACTGATACAGTAAAAAAATATCCAACATATGATAATGAGCTCTATGTCATTATGCAAGCCTAGAAACAATGTAAACACTACATCTTGGGAAAAGAGATGGTCATCCACACTAACCACAGACCATTGGAATTCATCCAAACACAGAGCAAATAACGAAATGAGAGGCACCAAAGTGGGCCACATATCTTTATAAATTCCATCTAATAATCAAAAACAAAAAGGGGAGCTCAAATATACCTGTAGATTGTCTGATCAATCCACTTATTTTTTTACTCACAATAGTTCTTAACTTATGTGGACATGAGACTACCACTTGGGGTGCTCTATATGAAGCAGATCCTACCTTTGTTGATACATATCAAGTGCTTCAAAAAGGTAAACATGTTTATGATTTCTCTTTGTAAGATAATGTCCTCTTTCATATGGGGCACATATGTGTTCCAATTTTAGATCAATAGAAGATGATATGGGAAGCACATTTTAGTAGGACAACTTGACACTTTGGTATAAAGAAAACATTTGTAGTTCTTTAAAAACACTTTTACTAGCCTCATATGTGAAAGGATGTGGAAATATATCTCAAATATTTCACCCCATGTGTGATAGCCAAGCCAAAAAATAAGAATAAAGGATTGCACACACCATTGCCAGAACCAACCAGGCCTTGGGAATCTATCTCAATGGATTTTCTCTCAGGTTTTCCCACTTCAAAACATGGTAAGGACTGTATTTTTGTGGTAGCTGATCATTTTTGAAAAATGGCCATCATGATTGCTTGTAAAAAAAATATATCTACTGAAGAAACTGCTGAACTATATTTTAGTCATGTATGGCTCCATTTTGGTCTCCCCAAGTCTATTGTCTCAGATCGAGATAGCAGGTTCTTGAGCATCTTCTGGTCCACTCTATGGAAGATGATGGATACCAAGCTGATGAAGTCCATAGCCTTCCATCCACAGACTAATGGTTAGATAGAGGTGGTGAACCACTTGATTTTTCACATGATTTAGATGTATCACTCTAAACATTCAAAAACATGGGATGAGGGGCTTCTTTTCATACATGTATACAATCTAGCCTTGCATAGCTTGACCAAGCATAGTCCCTTCCAAGTATGCTTCAGGTTCCAACCCATGGCACCAATTGATATAGTTATTCAATTATCCACCATATAATACAAACCTCATGGAAGATCTGAGGTATAAAAATAAATAAAGTTCATTGAACAAATGCAACACATCCAACAACAAGTTCATGACATCTTGGAGAAGATGAATCAAAAGTATAAGCAACGACATGACAAACATAGGATTACACACCATTTTGTTATGGGTTATAAGGTTTGATTGCAGCTTTAGAAAGAATGACTTGCAGGCCCACATGGAAAAACTTAGCCTCTATGATATGTTCCCTACACCATCACTAGAAAAGTTGGATAAAATGCTTTTGATTTGAACCTACTAGCCTACCTTGGTCTACATCCAATATTTAATGTGGAGCTCCTCAAACCATATCATCCACCTCTATTAGATACTTTAGTCATAGCATAACAACTCAACATTGATGAGCTTGATCCATAGAGTTTTGCTCTAGTGGAAGAGGATCAGATTGTGGACACCTAGATGAAGATAATAAGAGGATGCTCTATTCCACTTTATCGAGTGGTCAAAAGGGGCCAACTTAGCCACCAAGGTGATTGGCTCATAGAGAATCAAATCAAGACAAAAATACCACACTTGATGAGGAACATTGATGCAATGGGGACCATTAATTTTCAAGGAGGGAAGAATGTTCTGGGCAACAATTTAGGTGACAATTCGGGTGACAGTTCCACCCCAATTGATGACAGAACTTCTGGGAGCCATAACTTTTGCACCATAGCTCCAATTGACTCATCATTTGAACTGTTGGAAAGCTAAGAACGAGGAGAAAACTGTGAGATTGAATGGATCTCTACTTCATGAAGTTTTACTCCCTAAAAGCTAATAGAAGTATCCCAAATTTTAATTTTAGTAGTGTAATCTAAAAATAGCAATTCCTTGTATTCTATATTATTTTAAAGCATGGAATTCAAACCACTTAATCTCCCTCAAGATTGGTGACCATCCACATCCTCCCCCTAATTTCAAAATATTTATAAATGAAGATGTAACCTGAAATAGGAAATCATACATCTCTTCTTAGAGATAAGCATATAGTTTTTTTGCAATCTTGAGTAATAATACATCTCTTCTTAGAGAATTCATTGTTACTATGTTATTTTTGTGTTCTTGAAATATTTATCAACCAAATTTTTTTATTTTTGGATCAATAGAGGAATGAGATTGATCAATAGAATTATTTAGTTGTACCTATCAATGAGGAGATGTTCATCTTGATTAATAATGATACGACTAAAATGGCCAAATGAGTTATATTTATCAAGGTGGGTGGGAAGATTTTCCAAGGTACCAAGGAGAAACTTATGTGGCTCCTTTGATTGTAGACCTTTGTGAAGCTGATTTTTGTTGTAGCATGTGATAGTAGGCTTCACGATAGAACACCATAAAGACTATCCCAAAATATGCATAAGGACTGATTCCCAATATCCAATAAATACTTGAAAAAAATGCACCAATGATAAAAACCATGATGACAATGTTGATGTATGAATATGGATAGAATCAATAATAATGTGCACAAGGAATCACCTAATGAACACATATAGACTAATTCAAGGCAACAATACTGAAGGCCAACAAATAGGCAAGCAAATAAACAAACAAATAAATAGAAAAATAAATTAAAAAACAATTTGAAATAAATAAACAAACAAAAAGATTAAAAATAAAAGAAAAAGAAAGCATCCTAACAATGACAATGCCCCAATAAAGTGAATTAAGGATAATTGACTAGGATTAGATAGGACAAATGTTTTTGGAATTTTAAATATTATAATTTTTTTTTAGAATTTGAGGTATCTTAACTCACTAGAGAATGACAAGAATCCTTCTCACAAAATGGTGAGAGCATTTGGCTTAGGTTGCTCACAAAATGGTGAAAGCATATGGAAAGGGGGACTGAGGTGACCTCAACATGAATTGAGCATGACCCACATAGTCTTGAAATGAACTCAAGTCATAATAATTCCATCTACTCAAAAGGTAACGAAAAAACCAACTAGGTCCCAACAAGTTCTCACATCTAGCAAATGGCTAGTCAAATGAAAATAGTAATGGTAAAGTGATGCAACAATGCATGATAAACAAGTGTTAGCCCTAGTTTACCCATAGGCGATTATAACTAGGATACAATGGCATAGTTCAATGATACTAATTTGCCCATAGGTGGTTATAATTAGCAACAAGACTGGTGAAACATTGATTTGCCCATAGGTAGTTATAATCAGGCTCACATATATAAACTTGATAGGATGAAAGATATCTTTCTAGATCAACTATCACACTACTTTCATAGACTGTCATTGTAAACATAGATTGGATTGATTTTTGAAACCTGATCAGAATCCTCTCACAAAAAGTGTAGGAAGAACCAAAGGAACTAAGATCAAAATAGGATTTGGTAGGATGACTAAAAATAGGCTTTGGTCTAGATAGGAATAGAATGATAGGATGGTATGGTATTGCTAAGGATAATGATGGTTTTTGATAGATTAGATAAAATGGTAAGAGGATTTCCCCCAAGTGATGGGGTAAATGGCTAGGTATTATTCCTTCTGATGGGTAGATGCACGTCCTAATCAATAAATGATACAAAATACTTGATCATATTAATTGCTAGCCCACACCTCATCTGAATAACTGCTCTATCAAGAATGGCCTATAGATTTGGTTGTTGAGATACTTTCGTGTTCTTCTTTGGTCAATGATTTTGATTCCATCAAATCTCAAGACAAGATATCTTTGTAGCCTCTGTAAATTAAAAAGCAGCCATGGATGGTAAATAAGGATAAATAAGGGATGGTAGGTTTGATTTTGAAATGGAATGGTAGATGATAATGAAATGTGGAATGGTGGGGAAACAAATGAATATTAGGACTTTCAATCACATGTAATGTTACTAATGCTAGATTTGACATTATTTTGGTTGTGGTAGGGCTGAAGAGTTGTTCTCTTGATAGTACCACCAGACTTTTCTATTGTTTGATCTTGAGAGTAACTACCATGTGATTAGGCTATAGATTATAATCTATTTTGATTTGATCTTTGATTTTGTCTTCATCAAGTAGTTAAGAACTTTTGTGCTTAGTTATTAGTGCCTCAAAGAGGTTTTCACCAATGAAGTTATCTTGATTTTCCCATAGCACCTTCGATAAGGTTTCACTAAGGAATGTTGAATTTTGACTTTGATTGTCTTCTAGCACTTCTAAAAAAGTCTCACTAGGAGAGGCTAATTTTTTACATTGATGGTCCCCTAGCACTTCTCAAAAAGTCTCACTAGGAGAGGTTGAGTTTTAACTTTGATGGTCCCCTAACACCTTTAGAAAATTTTCACTAGAAGAGTGTTCTTTTGTTACATGAATGTTGTCTTAGCCTCCTTGCTCTTCTTCAAATGCTATACCACCATGGATGCAATTCAAAAAAATGTGATTTTGTCAGTCCCAATCAACACTTGTGAGAGATGGAATGTTAATAATATGGTTATTTTGGTTGATGGTAATGGCCTAGGGAATGGTAATGAAATGGGGAGAGGTTGAACAATCCTTTTAGAAGATAATAGGATAACTTGTGTCAAAGCTAAAGTACTCATCCTAAAAAACTATAAAAGGATCACAAATGTATTCAAATTAATTTGTGAGGTATGCGTAACTAATATTGTAATATACATGAACATATTATTAATCTGAATTTGATTCTAACTCAATGGATTCTAAATCCATTGTTGAGAATTATGTTGATTCTAATTTTGATGATAAATCTGATGTCATTTTAAAAATAGAACCTGACTCTAATTTTAATTCTTCATCTGATGGGTACTTTGTTATAATGAGGTCTTATTGAATGCTTGGTATTGGATAAGTAGCAACCTATAATAGCATGATGGGCTCTACAAAGACTGGTTTGTTAGAGTGGGACTCCTCTAGGATGGGAAAAAAGGTCAAGAGACAACTCCTTAGATATTTTCTTATCAATAGGAGGTTCTTGAAAAATAGGCATATGGTCAAGGTAATTATTTTCCCAAAGGTAGTTATAATCATTAAGAAGTGACTCGGCAAAGACTAGATCATGAAAGTGGGACTCCTTGATAACTGGTGTAGGATCAATAGGCAATTTATCATAGGTTGATTTATCAGAAGTGGATGATTTAATATAAACATCTTGGATTGGTTGGTTTGCTTAGCTTTGGTTTCCAATGAATTGGAAAATAGTGGTTTTGAACATAGATTGGCCTTTAAAATATTAGATCAATTAAGGTTTGGTTAGGATTAGTATTGGAGGAAGAATAGACTTCATCCTAAATAACATTATCTATAGTTGGGTCTTCAAAGTCCTCTTCACAAGCCTTTTCATACTAATCAATGTCTTGAGTTAGATCGTAAGTTACTTCATGACTTTGTTCCCATGAATGATTAATATGGGGCAAATAGAAATTTGTCTCACAAATCATATTAGGATCATTGAGATCTTCAAAAAGCCATAAAAGTCATTTTGTGTAGCCATTCTATCATAAGTTAGATTATAAGTGACTCAAATATAAGTATAGCTATACATATCTGCATAAATGATGAAAGCTCTAAAAATAAAAATACTTAGAGTTATAAAAACTCTAAAAAACTATGTCCAAAGGATAAATGGTTTAAACTTGGTCTAACTTGGTTGAAAGGGTGGAGTTGTATCTCTAATATGGTCTGAAAGTGGAGCTGTATCTCCAAAATGGTTTGTGTTAAGATTTGGCATAAAAAAACCTAACTTCAAATGTCTAATGTCAAATTTCATATGCATAAAAGGTCAAGTGTTCAAATAGAAACCAACATGTCAAAGTTCTAGGTCAAAGTGTTCCAAATAAGGCCTAAAATAAGAAAGGGAAAAGTTGAGTTGCTAAGTATTTTGTCCAAACACGAAGTCAAAATCTAGGCTGAAATAAATAGGCATAATGTGATTTGATTTAATCTAACAAGTTTGGAAATAACTTTGACATAGACCTGAAAAATAAAATCAAACATAAACATGATTAGTTGGCATAAGGCATAAGACAAAAGGATCTTTGAGAAAGGTTGTGTTTTCCCAAATAAAGACACATAATAATGAGGGTAGGCTTAAAATAAACAAACTGTCAATAGTTTTGAAATTTGGGTAATCAATTAACCAAAGTTATGCAACCCAAAAGAGAAAGATCTATGTATCAGCCCCACCAATTAAGGCCTAAAAAGAAATCAATCAATGTTTGAATCCAAACTTGACAAGGCTAATTGAAAACTCAATGGTGAAAACTAGGATTTAATCAAACAAGCTAGATAAGATTGGATAACATGACAGCATAAGACAAAGGTCCAAATGGTATATATGAAATGGTTTGAAACAAATGGTTCTTGGCACAAGGTAAATTAGTCTTGAAATGAATTGAGTATCCTAATGATGTAAGTATGCTTGAATGATGTGGTCAACATTATGTTTTAAAAGTCTCAAAGGCTCAAAATGTTTTGACATGATTTGGGTAGCATAATACTACCCTTTAAAACTTAAATATATTGTTTTTATATGGCTTATGAACAAACAAGCATGTTTTAGTCTCAAAGCATACTAAGAAAATAATGACCAAGATACACTAAGTATAATCATCCAAATCCTAGAAAGGGTATGGCAAAATGGGGTTGACTAAAACTAGCAAGGTTTCAATCATTTTAGGGGAATCAATTTCATAATGACTTTCACACCAAATAATGCAAAATAAAAGCATGGATTTTATGTCTGTATCACATGGTTTCTTGTAAAAAGGTCTAGTCTTTTTTACAACCACTGCATCCTATTATTCACTTAGTGTAGTGTGATGTCTAAAGTGCCACTACATCCCATGTGCAACTCCAAAGGAGCAAAATAAAGTCCATGATGAGAGATTAAACCCTAATTTAAATCTTTACTAAAGAACTTATGGGAGGTGATGAAGTCCCCTTGGTAAGCCAAGACGCATACAAAAAATAAAACATAAAAGCAGAAAGACTTTAGGGTCATTTTCAAGATCGCCCAAACTTTAACGAGTTTTTGGGGAGTGATTTACATGAATTTTTTTTTAAGCCTTAGACTAGGCTAATTGCAATAGGAATGATGCTTTTGATTCCAAGGGTTCCCTATAGGGGACAAATGGAAGAGCATACTTGAAACATTCCTTTTTTTGCCAAACAAAATCTAATTAAACAACTAGTGCAAATAAGAATTGACAAGTGTGTTTAATTTTAAAATCAAAATGAAATATTTAGTGGTGTTAATTTGACCCCTTGGTCTTAGTTGTAAAATTTGAAAAACATTAACCAAAAACACCTAAATTCTTTGTTAAACACCAAAACAAAGTTCCTAATCAAATTTTAAGCATGCAAAAGTGATTTAAACATGTTTTGAGAAAAAATCTTGCTTGGTCCTACAGTAAAATTGTTAGCATGTCCTTTAACTTTGAAGCCCTTTTGATTTTGAAACAAAAATATTTGAAAAAGGAGGTCTCACGGCTGTGTTTTTAGAAAAAACATAGTGAATGATGTCAATTACATCCAATTGAGATCTAACCAATGTCAATTATATTGACCGATGTTGGTTAAGCTAGGTAATTGATGTTGGTATTCATATCAATATTGGTTAATGTGTAAAAACCATGGTAACCAAAAATGACAAAATAAAGTTAAAAAATCAATTTACAAGAGTTTTAATAACTCAAATAAATATTTTAAATTTGCAAAAGGATATCCTTCATTTTTAGGATGCATATTTTCCCATGGGGCATGCCATTATGTGATCTAGGAATTTGACTCAAGAGAGGATGGTTAGTATGGTGTTAGTTTGAAAATGAAAACAAAATGAAATAAACACACTAATATCATAACATCTCTAGGCCTAGACACTAAGGAGAGCTTAGTTAACAAAATTAAATGACAATAACAACTAAAAAGTAGGGGATCAAATACAAGATTTCCTTCACCTTCCTTGGATGCTCCAAATGCATTTGTAGTAGTGGCTTGCTCAGCTTGTGCTCATGAACTCTTTAGTAATGGAAGCTTAGCTACCTCCATCTCTCTTTGGCACCTTTGGCTTGTAGCTTGGCTTGGGTTGGAATAAATTTGACATTATAAATTTACATTATCAAGTCCTTTGAATATATTTGGGCATAATAAATTTGCACCAAAATATCTTAGAAATGTTGTGAGGGCTCCTATTTATAGATTTTTGCATTTAATCATAATTAACCTCAACCATCCATCTCAAGATTGAGATATGTGGTTGAGGATTAATTCACTTTTTAGAATTAAGTTTTTAATTGTCCTCATCATGAAATTGGAAGAAGGAGAAATTAAGAGGCATGGAGGGCATCATAGAAGGCATTGATAAGGCATGGAGGGCATGAATCCTAATATTTGTGGCACTTATGGCCTAGGGAGGTCTTCTCAGGAAATGAGGTCACTTGATGATGTAGATATTCAATATTCATTTTCAAAAATAAATTTTCAACATGTTTCCATCGAATTCTTGATTAAGCCTTGGTTTGGGTTGATTAAATCTTAAGCATGATTAAGCACTTTGTGCACAAGTTACTCAAATTGATTAGAATGCCTTGTTATTGGTCCAAAATTTGACTAGATTAGAATTGGAAAGCATTGTTAAATGTGTTAGAACCATATTTCCATTTAGGATGTTGCCAATAATAAATAACAAAGGCACAAGTCTTGTGCAAAATATTTGAAAGGAAGGAGCAGTTTAGAGCATGTGGGTGTAAAATTGGCATTTTGACTCAAAATGAACTCATCAAAGTTAGCTAGCCCATAAATTGCATTGCCCCATTTAGGGATACATTGGCCACAATTAGCACTTGAATATGTCAGTTTGACATCATTTAGCATGCTTTAGTGTTTTTAGGCCAAATTATACATTTTGGGTGAAAATTAGTCAAAAGCATAGTTAGAGGTTATCAGTGGCCCATTTTAGGTGTTTACATAGTTGTCCTTGTGTATGGGTAAAGTATAAAAAGTTGGGGTTACTTTTTTGGAGAAACAATTGGAAGTAATGGTGTTGATGTTAGTGATGTTGTTAATATTGGTAATAAATAGTGCCAACATTGGTACATTAGGGCAACATTACTGATGTCGATAGGCATAAGCACTAACATCGATGGATTAGGTTAGAAATCTTGACATTGACAACCAACCAAACTCAAAAATGGTGGGTTTTATGGCTAACCAAACTCATTTGCAACTTTGTGATTATAGAGAAAAAATAGAGCTTTTAGAGTGACTGAGATAATAGATCAAGGAGGGGACCCAGTGGGAGGCACACCACCACAAGAGCTAGCTGTGATAGCTAGGAGGAGATAGAGAGATAAGGTAAGAGTCTCTACTAGTTATTGTGAAATTTTTTTTGGGTACTTATAGTTTTTATTCTTATTTAGAGGTGGGGGTGTAGAAAACATTAGTAGAGAGCTAAAAAATAGGTTAGGTTAGTTTTAGGATAAGTTGGGGTGTTATTTGGGTAGGTTTTTAGGTGTATTTGTAATGTTGGGTTTGGGTCATTCGACTTTAGGGCCAAACTAGTCATCGACATTGATGAGGTCCATCGATGTCGATCGATATGACACTGAGGTCAGCAGGTGTCTATCATAGTCCCTTGAAAGAGTATGAGGGAAAAAAAATGGTAAAATAAGGGAAAATTTTTGAGTAGCATAACCTATGAAGTAGGGATGATATGCCCCTATTGTGGGTGACCTGAGAGCTACTATAGGCAAGCCCATGACTTAAAGCCTTTTTTTAGTTTAAGTTGATCAATGTGGGAAGCCTATAATGGGACTTTTTTTAGGTGAAGGTCGTATAAAGATGATCAATGTAAGAAGCCTTTTTCATTTGTATTTCCCTTTGATGAAAAAACTTGGCTTAGCAATCTTTCAAGGGAATGGTCTAAGCATTTGTTTTAAGTTTAAATAAATGTCCTTCAAGGGAGTAGTCTATTTATTGTAGAAAATGAAAGTTACATAGCTATCCTTTAATAAAGTAGTCTACATTGAGAAGCATGACCTGAGACTTTATAACTTTGTCACATATCCCATTTATTTATTTTTATTTTTTGCTTTTATTCATGGACCAAACTATAGAAGCTTAGGAGTTTTCCACTTTGAGGGAAAAACCATACCATTGCATAAGTTAACTAAGTGTATAGGAGTAAGGGTGAAGAGAAATGTAAATGAATGTAATAGGGAAGCTCAAGGGATGAGCTCAAGTTAAACATGAGGTGAAGTGATGATTTTTTAAGAAAAGAATGGTCATAAGTGTAAGGCATTTAAAGGCTTAGGTTTTCACCTTCCTTTAAGAGAAGATAAGTGATAATTTCCTGAGTCATACTTGTGAGTTATGATATAAGGTCCAAGCCAATTAGGAGTAAAATTACCCCATTTTATTTTCTCCATGTTCATCATGTGTTGATTTTATTATAAGACAAGATCTCCTATATTGAAATCTCACTATTTGAGGTTTTTGTTATAAGTGTGTTT
This sequence comes from Torreya grandis, assembly GCA_037957365.1. Taxonomy (NCBI): domain Eukaryota; kingdom Viridiplantae; phylum Streptophyta; class Pinopsida; order Cupressales; family Taxaceae; genus Torreya; species Torreya grandis. The sequence continues at coordinate 18,818 of JARHVA010010112.1, forward strand.
GATACACTCTTGATAGATTTGGAGGTGATTGAGGGATATGATATGACACTCATCAAGCAATTCAAGTTGAGCCAAACATTCTTGGTAAAATTCATCATTAGTAAGTATGTCTTTTATAGAAATGCAAAGAGAAGGAATCTAGACATCAAGAGATAAAATAGCTTCCATCCCATATACCAAGTAAAAATGTGTAGCACCCATAGGGGTTCAAATTCTAGTATGGTAATCCCATAAAGAAAAAGGAATATGTGTGTGCTAATCCTTTCCCTTATCATTGACTACCTTCATGATAATTTTGGTCAATGTTTTGTTATAAGATTCTACCGGTCTATTATTTTATGGATATTATGGTGATGAGAAGCTAAATTTGATTCCAAATGTATCACAAAGACTTTGAATAGTCTTGTTTTTGAAAGATTTGCTATTATTTATTATAATTTTATGAGGGACACCAAAATGATAGATGATGTGATGGTTGATGAAGTCAACAATTTTGTCAGCTTTAGTGTAGATGAGAGGGATAGCCTCGACCCACTTGGTAAAGTATTCAATGGCAGTAATGATATAACAATGATAGAGGGATGAATGAGGGTTAATATCTCTGATTAGATCTAATCCCAATTGGGAGAAGTGCCAAAATTCTTTGGAAAATTATAATGCATGACTGGGGACATAAAGGAGATTAGTGTGTTATTAACACTTGACGTAACGTCAAATGTAATCAGCATAGTCTTGATAAAGTATGGGCCAATAATAACCAAGTTAAAGGATATTCTTGGTAACTATGTGACCATTGAAATGCCCATCACAAATCCCATTATAGACTTATTTAATAACCAAGGGAGTCTCAATACTATTGAAGCATCTAAGGAGAAGAGCATCAAAACCTCACTTGTAGAGAAGTCCCCCTCACATAGTGTAATGAGCATCATATTTTTTAAAGGCATGTCTCCCATTATTGGAGAGATTAGAAGGGGTAATAGAAAAGGAAAGATAATCCATGAGTTGTTTTTACCATAAGTCATGTGGGTTGGCTATTACATTTTTGACAAATAGGATGTTAGTTGAGTCATAGGAGGGTAATATTAAGTGCTACATGGTGACATAAATTCTCAAAGAAGAGAATGAAGAGGGTATGTGTGAAGCAAGTGAAGCCATTATGTCAGCAAACTTGTTTGTAGATCAAATAATAGTTGTTAAGAGATAAGATTCAAATGATCCCAATAGCATATCTACATGATGTTTATACCACTGTATAATTTTTTTTTTGCATAGGTAAGAACCATTAACCTAGTTACCCACTAGCTGAGAATCACCCAAAATGGTTATGGATTTGATACCCAAGAAGAGAGTTGTTTGAAGTCCTAAGATCAAAGGCTCATATTCAGCCATATTGTTAGTGCATTCAAAATCTATTTTAAATGACAAAGGCATAGGCTCACCATTTAGAGGAGTAAGAATGACCCTTTCACCTCCACCATGTTGACATTTATATCCATAAAAGAACATCATCATTTAATAGGAGATGTCATTGGTGGAGAGAATTGTAATGGATTCATCAAGGAATTTGAGGTTGGAAGGTTGATTTTCAGGGAAAGGGGAAGTAACTAATTGGTCAGTGATTGTTTTCCCCTTAATATACTTTTGCTAAATGAATTTTAAGTCAAATTCAACAAGAAGCATGAGCCCTAAGCTACATGTTGGTTGTGATATGGTTTAGAATGCATGTATTTGAAGGGATCAGTATGGGTGACCACATAGGTTTTGTGATTTAGGAGATAATGGTGAATCTTGGAGGTAAAAAATACCAACTCAAGTCAAGGTTTTTCAATATGGGTATATCGAGTCTCATAATCAATAAGTGTGCAACTTATGTAGTAAAACACATGATCTCGATGTTGGTCATCTCGATATGCAATCATAACACCTAGAGAATGGTCTATTGTGGAGATGTAGAGGTAGAAAGTCTAATCTTCCTTAGGTGGAATAAGAACTGGTAGGGAAAGGAGATATTTTTTATGTGCATCAAAATATTTTTTGCAATCTATATTTCAATAGAATGAGACATTCTTTTTGAGGAGATGGCGAAAGGGTTGGCAATGATCTGACAACTAGGAAATGAAGTGGTGAATTAACTAAAGTTTACCCTACAAGCTATGAAGTTATTTGATACTAGTAAGTGGAGGAATCTCTAGGATTGCTCTAACCTTAGTAGGGTCGACCTTGATACCACAGAGAGAAATGATAAAACCTAAGAGTTTACTGAAAATAACTCTAAAGACACATTTCTTTGGGTTTAATCAAATGTTATATTAGAGGAGATGAGAAAATATAATTTTGAAAATTGTCCAGTAGTCTTGACAAAGTTTAGACTTGCCGAGTAAGTCATCCACGTAATCTTCCATAATTTTGTGTAGGAGATCATGGAAAATGTAAGTCATGGCACGTTGATAAGTGGAACCAATGTTCTTCAAGCTAAAAGGCATGACCTGATAATAGAAATTCCCATATGGGGTAATGAAGGTTGTCTTATGTTGATCCTCAAGAGAAACCAAAGATTTGATTATATCTATAGAACTTGTCCATAAGTGATAGCATCTCAGAGTCGATTGTCAGATCAACAATTTGGTCAATTTTTAGCAATGGGAAGTCATATTTTGGATAAGCAAGGTTTAAATAATGATAGTCGATACAAATGTGGATTCCCCTAGCCACTTTTGTGATAGGAAAAATATTGAAAATCCATTGTGAGTAGTTGATAGGTTGGAAAAATTGATAAAAAAGAGGTATTGGAGCTCTTCTTTAACAAAGAGAGCAATACAAGGATGCATCTTGTGAATCTTCTACTTAATAGGTATAGCATCTTGAGTGGTGACAATGTTATGGGTGATGATAGAGGGGTCAATACTAGGCATGTCATTATAATACTAAGTGAAGGCTTTGTTATGGTCATCATGAAATGTGACATAATTAGCTTGCTTAGAGTAATCTAAAGATTTGCCAATCTTGAGGATGTGAGGGTTATCATGAGTGGGTAGGTTGATGTTAATGGTTGATTCATTTAATATAGCTTGTGTTTTATATGGGATCGATCCTTAGATATAGGAATCATCCACACTAATGTAGGTGATATTTGCATCATCATCTTGACACTAGAGAATGTTAATAGTGGGAGAGTCTTCATCAATTATTTCAAGATGAATGAGAGGAAGGGACCTTATTTCCTTACCCTAATGATAGGTGAGAGGCCCCAAAAAGATTGAATTTATTAAAAAAAATTAGGAGGTAGAGATACTCCTGATTCAATAGGTGATGGTGGAGAAGAAGGTGGAGAAGGAGAGATTAATTCTTTAATAATTAGTACATGCAAAGTTTTAATGAGTTTAGTTCATTCGTCATATCCCACTCCATGCCTTATTTTGGCATATTCAATGGTTTGGATAGTGGGATATTCAATAGGCTTATGGACAACCTATTCATAATGACCCAAACCAAATCATTTCTAGGCACACTAATAGAGATAGGTGTGATTGAATCTAGGCTTACATAGAAAAGAGAAGTCACAGGTAAATGGTTGTGGTAAAGAAGATGGATTGCTGATAGTGGGAGCCTGATCTATTCTGCCACATAAAAAATTAGTTATAGGGTTAGGGGGAACATAAGGGAGGGCCATCCCTATGTGGGGATCATAATTTGGGTCCATGTGAATCCTTCCATACTATTATTTAGTAGAGAACATGTCGAGCATCAACAAATGATATTCATCGAGTGACAAACATTGAAAAGTTTCCTCTATGGGATCCTTATTAGGAATTTGTGTTATCGATATCTATGTAACTGGGGGAGTAGAGCATGTGGAAGCTTCAAAAGTATAATGTGGAGGAGATGATGTTTTAAATGTAATGAGAACATCATTAAGACTATAAGTCATGTTGCATGTTTTAAATGAAGGTGGGTCAATAGGTATAACATGTACTTGCCCATCATGTTCAAACTTTACACAATAGTGCAAAGTTGAGGGTACACATACCATATCATGTATCTAAGGTCATCAAAGTAGTATGCTATATTGAAATTCTCCTTTCATAACATAGAAGAGCTTAGGAATAGTGTAGGGACATACATGGATATGTAAGACAATAGTGCCCACCATAGTAGCTGTGGTATCATTAAAGGAGTGGAGTACCACATCAGATTGAGACATGGAATTGTTGAGAAGGGATAGATGTTTGTAGGCATGGGTGGAAATAATATTAATACTATCTCCCCATTGATAACGACTCTCTTGACATGAGTTTGATTAATATATGTAGTAATAAAAAAGGGTAGAATCTTGATCTTTAGGGTGTTGAATGGTATTTTTAAATCACTAAAATAAATTAGGGATATGGAATTAAGGGAACTGACCACAGCTATAAGAGGTTGGGGATTATCTTATTATACCTTAATATATTGCAAGGAACTAATCAAAACTTGATAGTGTTGGGATGTTTTTTGGATTAACTCATATAAATACATTTTCACAAGAGTTTGGTGAAATTATTTCACCGTTGAGATTTGAATAATGTCTAAAGATGTTGTTTTAGGAACACCCAAGATGGAAGTATTATGATTAGGATGAGGCGTGTCTTTGGTGAAGGGATGAGCCTAGGGAGAAGTGAACTTTTCCTTAGCTTTATCTTTTTAGATTTATGATTATGTGGCCACATTAACTGTGTTGATCTAAAATGTTAATGAAGGAGGTGGTAAAGGGGCTATGACCATATATTTGTGTTTTAATTTAGGTGGAATGGTAGGAGGCACTGTGGATGCTAAGGTGGAATAAAATGAAGGTTAATGGGAGTATCATCAAAGAGAGTTTTGACATAAAAGTGTTGTCTAATGACTATTGTGAGGGCTTTACAACTCTTAGTATCATGTCTAGGTGAATGATGATATAAACCCACTTGTGTATCATTAAACTAAGATGGATTCATTCCAAAATGAATATAAGGCTTAATGAGAGGAAGATTTATTATAGAAGATTGAATTAATTGACATAAGAAAAATCTCAAAGAGCCTACAGGTGGGATTGTACTTGTTGTGCTAATAGGAGTGGACACCTTCTTGTGTTTTGGTGTTGAAAAGGTAATTTTACGTGGTGATTTGTTTGGTGATGATGGAGATACATGTTTTAATATCACTTTCTTAGTTTCAGATGTGAAAGGCATACCAGATGGCAAAGGTAGGAGTGGAGGTAACATAACCTTTTATTTTTCTTGGGACAACAATACTCCCACTAAAGTAGAGGGGTGTGGTCCTAAAATGTATGGTAAAGTTCAGGGTTAGAATCAACAAGATCTAGGAAGATTAACATTTTTCTATAATTCAAGCCATAAAACTCCAACTTGTCATTGAGGAGTTAAATCTAATTTCACGTATGGATGAATTAAATTAGAGATATGGTGTACACCTACGGGCCTAATTTTATTTAAGATGGTATATTCTTATGAGGGTAAGGGTTCTAATATATATGGCTAAAATTTAGGTGATTTTGGTGAAGAAGCTTTAGATTTGTCAAAGACCTTAGGGTAACGGGTAGTGAGAGGGTTGGTAGTAAAGGTTGACATTCATTGTGTTGGATAAGGAGTTTTAAGATAGTCCAAAAATGCCACATGATCTACCTTCATGGAATTTAGAAATTCTATACTTTTCACCAAAAAAGAGAAGGGTTTAGATGACGTTGACGTAGGCCTTATGGTTGTGTCTTTATAAGGATGAGGTGTTTGGGAAAGATGGAAATTATTTTTTTATACTAATTTAGGTCAAATACAAGAAAGAACCACAATGGGGCCCTCTTCAACAAGGATGGGAGAAGAGACATGGTCTGCCATGGGTGGAGGAGAGGTAGATGGAGAAGGTTCCTCAAGAGGGTAAATCATATGTATTATGGCTCCCTCAACATGTGGGTGAGGCATAGGTAAAGTATGATCCTCCATAGGTAAAAGAAGGGGTAAGAGTGGTATAATAAGAGTAGACATAATAGGTCTCTCATCTATTATAGGAGTAGATAATACTAACTCTTCTAAGTGCAAAGGTGGAGTAGATGGGGTACTAATCTCTATAGTTGTAGGAGAGGTAGGTTAAGAAGGTTCCTAAAGAGGATATAATGTAGGAATGATGTTACATTCAACATGTGGTTGAGGAATGGGTAGGGTGCAGTCTTCAAGTGGTAAGAGGATAGGTAATATTAGTGTAAAAATATTTGGCATTACAGGCTCCTCAGGTGGCAAAAGAAGTGGTGAAGGAGGCTCTTCCTCATGAGGAAGTGGAATAGGTGAAATAGGATCTAATATCTAAGGAGGAAGAATGGGAAAAACAAATTCCACTAAATGTTGGGGAGTTGATGAAATGGATGTCCCCTATTGAGGGGAATGTTAAACTAGAGGTAAAGGAAAGACCATATTAACTGTATGGATATTATGATCACCTGAGTTAGTTATGGTCTGAACAATATTTTGATTTAGTGAATGGTTAGGAAAAGTGTATTTGGACACATCCATACTTTTATTAGGGGTTGCATTAGGATTATCCAAGATGAGATCACTTCTATGAAGTATATCTTGAACAATGTTCTTGAGTGTCTTACAATTATTATAATTGTGGCCTTTAACTTGATGGTAACTGCAAAACTCATCTTCCTTATACCAAGTTGGAATAGGATAGGAGGGCTCAAACTGTATATGAATTTTGATTTAAGGAAGGTTTATAACACATTGTTGTAATAGTTTCTCTAAGATGGATGTATATGACTCCCTACTGGGAGTGTATTGTCTTTGTTCATACCATTGTTGGAATTGCTTGGTTAAATTTTGAGAAGTTGAGGAATTTAATTGGTTTGTGGTTGTGCAAGAAGTTGAATTAAATTTTGGTGGAGCCTTTAGATTTTTCGTTAGAAGGAGAATTTTTAGAGGAGGAGTCATTTGATTTGGAATTGGGATTCTTACTGTGCAACTTGACTTTGCCTTCATTTATAGTGCAAACCTTGAGTTTTTGTACCATCGTAAAGGCCTCATCAAATGTGCAAAAGGTTTGTACTTAGAGTGTGGACAAGATATGATTAACATATGCCCTTGAAAAGAGATCAATAAGCTCAGGTTGAGGTAAGGAGGAGAGTTTATTGATCAAGCTTCTCCAGTGAGCGTCAAAATTTGCAATAGACTCATCATCAAATTATTAGATAGAATAAAGGTCTATTATAGAAACCTTTTTAGAAATGTTAATAGAGAAATGGTCTAAGAATATTTGTGTGAGTTGGATAAACAAGAAAAGGAAGTGATGAGGTATATAGCTATACTAATCCAAGGTAGCACCTGAAAGAGACATAGGGAAAGTGCAAAGTAATAACACATCATCATGCCCTATTAAATAACAAGCATGTCTAAATGCTTGGAAGTGCTATTGTGGGTCCTCCTTACTCTAGAAATAAGTAAATTTAGGGAGTTCTCATTGGTTTGGATAAGGGTGAATAGGCACATAAAGATGGATTGGTTCATTGCATATCTGATCATAAGATAACACATTATTTTAACCAAAAACTAATGTCTCTAGATTAGACATCTTGTCCATCAGCATCTTAATAAGGTCTAGAGGGGTATTATTTTGGGGGATACCTCCTAAGTTATAAGGAACATGATAGGAAGTAGAGGGAGTCTATGCCATATATTTTTGAGGTTATGTTGGAGCAACATAAAGATAATGACTCATAGGTTGGGGTGTGAAAAGAAAAGGGTCTTATCCCATTGGGTTGGAGACTATGCCTTGGTTGGTTGTTGTTATTTTAGGTTTTAATATTGGCATGGTTAGAGTGGATGAAGGGTGAGTCGTAACTCAGGTAATTATAATCATGAGGGTAGATGGAATAGGTACCACTAAATTTTTAAATGGGGTGTGACTTGACTAAACTAGTTGTGGTTTTGAAAGTAGGGAAGTCACACAAGGGTTTAGGTGGGATTGGGTAGTTGGATATGCTAAAATTTTGACATTATTTATAGTTGGGTTACTCATCAAAGTAGTGGTCTAGATAACCATGGAGAAAATAGTGGAGGAAACTAAAACTAAAGTTGTCTCCATTAGATAGGTTGTGATATCATATATTGGGTCACCCGAAGAATTATAGGTTCAGCTCATAATAAGGTAATCCTAGAGGGCTGTCATATTAAAATCAAGAAATTGAACAAATTATTGATCTCTATCAAGCATAATGGGAATTTAGTTGGGGTTAGGAGTATGCTCTATATCTGAAGTATGCTCCATGATAGAATTAGAAGTGAGAGGGGAAGGTGGAAATGGTTGCTGGCTTGCATAATTAGTAAGAATTTTAGCTTGAGTTCATGTTAATACCATGCAAGAGGAAGTATTAATAGTCTTACTACCCTATATTAGAAATATAATAAGGAAAAACCAAGATTGAGTGTGGGTAAGTGGGTTATTTTAGATCATTGTTTTGATTAAATTAAATTTACATACTCACCGATGTCAGTTGCTTGATCGATGTCATAGGAAAAGTTTATCGATGTTTTTGGATTAACTAATGTTGATAGTTAAAATCTATCAATGCCAGTAGGGTTAACCAATGTCGATCACGTGATATCTTGGGAGATGGAAAATTTGATGTTTTAAGAAACCATAAGTTAAAACTAGGTAAAATAGTGGGTGTAAGAGGTTTGTGAAAGAAAAACACTCAAAAAACTTGAGATAATAGGTTATACAAACTAAGTATTAGAAATGGTATTGATTTTATGAATCAATAGGAAAACATCCTTACCATCTCCAAAATATAGAAGGCAACATAAAAGTAGAAAAATAATATACAACCAACAACTATTAAGTCCTAGAGATTAATTTTTTATCTCATCTTGGCTTATGCCTTAATCAGATAGTGAAAAGAGAATTTGGTTATCGAATGTACTAGAAAGTAATCTAGAGCTAGTTTTAGGGTAGTTTTAGTGCTTAAGAGGAAACATGTGTTAGACTAGGTACATGGATTTTTATAAGAGATTTCTATTCACACTTCATGAACCTAGAGCCAAGCTAGGTCACTTAGCCAAAATATACCTTCTATCTAGAGTTTATACTCCTCCAGATAATAGAGTAGGTTCTCCCCTTGGTGGTGAAATCCAAGTAGGATAGATGCGTAGGGTAAGGTGATCCACCAGGTGATGAAATCATGATGGGAATTTTCTTAGGTGAGTTTAGATGTTTATTTGTGTGAATGTGATTTAGTTATGTAACATAGGTGCACTATAATTTATTCAAAATGCTTGTAATTAACTAGGTGAGTTAATATGTGGCAAGAAAACAATGAAATACAGTAAGTTTTAAACCCAAATTTGAAATGTTTAGATTAAAATGAAAACAAAGATGAAATAGGATTATAGAATTAAATTCACTATTTTTAATGTGAATGTAATAAGTAAAGAAGATATTCTTTTTAGATTGTAAAAAAATGACAAATTACTTTTAGAGGCAAAGATAAAAGAAATAAAATTTTAGTTTAATGCTTTTAAACAAAAAATAAAATGTTAAGTTTTTCATTTTAAGAGAGAATAGAAGGAAAAAGTGCAAGAAATGAATTTTTCACTATAATACACCTATATGAATGATTAAAACAATAAATAAAACTAAGGAAAACTCTAGGGTCCCATCGGGCATGCCATAAATGTTTTGCTAAATTTTGTCTATTTTAAGTCTAAAGGAAAATAGAAAAGAATGATGGGAATAAGTGATTAAAATGAACTCAAATTGGTTTTCACACCATATCCAAACATTGTGAGAACTCTTTGGCTGGGGAGGACTACTTATAAATAAGAAATCACTAACAAAAGATGTTTGTTAGTAGTTAAATGAGTGGGTTGTTAAGCTATGCACTTGTTCTAGGAAGTGTTAAACTTCCTTAGATATGATAGTCCAATTTTGAGAGACAAAATAGTAATGAATAACTAAAAGAGAGGTAAAGAGAGATAATATTATCATTATTAACAACTTGTATGAAGTAGAGAGTGATAGGGTGTAGGTGGTGTATTTTATTTATATCTTAGAAGTTGTTTGGGTAGGTTAGGGAAAGGTTAGGAAATCCAAAATCACTGATGTTGATAGGGGAGTGATCGATATTAGTTATACTACTAAGGTCGGTGGTGAAGGTGACTGATGTCGGTTAGGCTAATGAGGTTATTAGGGGCAACAATTGTCTAGAAGCTTGAAAAAGGCTTTTTTGGGTTTGGAAAATGGTTTTGATCAGGTCTGGGATATCAGGGAGAGTTATGAGAGAGAGAGTATGGTTTGGTTAGCTTTAATCAGAGGTTTGGTGTCTCAGGTTAAGGGGAAACAAATGAAGAAGCTTTGTAACTCCCTTATGGGGGTTTAGTAAGAAGTGTGTAAAGTAATGCATAGTATATATAAAGTGATAATAGAATAAATGTTTAAAAGACCTATAGAATAAGTGATATACTTAGTTGTAGTGGTCACTAAATGATAAGTGCTAGATTGATGGATACTATTAGGTAGTCTAAACTGATGGCCTAAACAAAGAGAACAAACAGGTGCTGTTGTTCTTTAAGAGCTCAGTTCCTGATTGTGATTGACTTATGCAACATGATAGTAAGCTAAGATGTCAAAAATTGAATGCCAAGAGCTTGAATGCAAGTAAGAATGAATTTTCTTGATTTATATTAACCTAAACTTTAGGTTGTATTTTGGCTTATATCACTGATGTCAGTGATCCCACCAACATTGATCTTGGGTCGACCAACATTAATAACCCCATAATAGGTAAAGCTTACTATTTTTGGCCTATTTTCTATTATTTTTCATGTCAAGTGTGTCACCCATTAAAATTTTTTAAAAATAAGAGGTTAATAATGAGGTAGTTGATTAAGAGTTTAGTTTAGAAGTGAGAATAAGTCTGTGGTAGTTAGGATGAGGGGACCAAGTCTTTGAGGTGAATCATCAGGTAAGAATTAGTCATAAGGCAAGGTGGCTAGGTAAGGTGGCAAAAGGGGGTTTTAATTAACTTAATTAAGTATTTTAAATTAATTAAATGTATAAGGGGAAAAATCATGGATTAGGGAAGTTAGTTGTTATTATTGAAAAATGGGCTAAAAGGGGTTTTGACACAGGGAGTTACACATGTGTGTGTGACATAATTTTGGTGTCTACACATGGTGCTACATGAATAACATATACATGTGATTTAAGAAGTGATACATGACTTTTGAAAATAATAAAGAGAGTGTGGTGATCCCTCTATCAAGTGACCAAGAACCCACATATGTGAAAAGTGTTGATCTCAAGGATGGGATCAACCACTTTTGTAACATCACAGTGCAGGGCACCAAGAAGCTCAACCCCAGTGACCAAGGCACGCTCAAATAGGAGTATGGATAATGAGCCTTTGATACAAATGATGTAGTCTACAAAAAATGATTAGAAGAGGCTTATGAGGTCACTGGTCATAAGTGACACTTAGTATGCACAACTGAGCTAAGGTCATCTAGAATGGGACAAGTGAGGATTGAGTATAATCAAAAGAGATGGGTTTCCCATGTAGAAAGGATAGAAAAAGGTTGTTATACATAAGTAAAGAAAATATTTCATTACTCTTAAAGTATGCAGGAATACAACCTATATATATGTATGTCCATAACATTAAAGATTGCATCCCTCAAGAAATAGATAGAATGTTTAAACTAGTGCATACCTTAAAGCACACTATTGTTCACTGGTGGGCAGTGCAAAGACCTAAATTTCCAACATGGAAAGATGTAAAGGTATTAATACACACTGGGTTTAATAAGAGAAATGAGGACTTTGACATACTTACTTATTCTGGTGATTATGACCCAATTGTGCATGTGTGTTTGTGTGAAGAAACTTGGACTATCTGTGGTGAGAATGTCACAAAAGGCCTATGGGTGCACACCTTTTATAAGAAGTTGAATACATAGGAATTATCATGGTATATTTTAAATGAGATGTGCCATGAGATAGGGAACTAGGAGATATTCAAGGATAGGTTGATGTGCACCTTTTCCTTTTCTTTATAGAACTTAAAGCTACTTGAGCCATTATAATTCATTCATAGGGAAGTGTTTGAGGATACCACCATCCTAGAAGAGTGCCTCAATGATAGGGTTTGGGGATAAATTACTACAAATCCTAAAATTCTTTTAATATTAGGTGCTCAATAGTGACTCTGGTGAGGAAGATGATGAGATGTGGAAAGAGTGCAATTGGAAGGCTCTAACAAGTAGACATAAACTTGTGTGCTTTGTGGATGATAAAAACCTAGATGATGAAGATTCAATGAATGTTTGAACTAAAACAACTGAGGGGATAAGGAAAGTTGAGGAATTTCATTAGGAAAGAAATGAACCTTATCACGTGCTACTCAAGACCACTAAAATAGACATCATCATAGAAGGTGAGCCAAAGATTACCACTATAGGCACTTACTAGTCTGAGGTAGAGATGGCATGAATCATAGACCTACTAAAGGAATTTAAGGACTTTTTCCCATGTAGCTACCAAGGCATTAAGGACACCCACCCTTCCCTTGGAAAAAAGATCATAAAATTGGTGCATGATGTGAGACTAGTCAAGAAGCACCTATATCAAATGAATCCCAATATTTATGCCAAGGTGAAAATGGAGATTGATGAAATTATTTCCACTGACATCATATATATTATACAAGAATATTAATGGGTGAGCCTGATGGTCATCAGAATCAAGAAGGATGGGTTCGTATTAATCTACATTGACTATAGGATTTTGAATGCCACCTATGTAAATGATCCATTCCTGACCTTGTTTCTGAATGAGGTCCTACATGGAGTCATAGGATGTGAAATATATACCTTCACTGATGGTTTTTTAGGATACCATAAAGTGCAGATCAAGGAGGAGGATAATCCTAAAATAACCTTTGTGATTGAATGAGGTTGTTTCACTTATAATGTGATGCCCTTGGGACTCAAGAATGCATCAGCCATATTCTCTAGGGTAGTGATCGCTACTTTCAAGGACTTTATCCATAAGTTCCTCCAAGTTTATGTTGAAAATTGGATGGTGTATGGTCTTTTGAAAGACCACTATGAAAATTTATGCCTCATGTTTGAGATGTGCATGCAACTCTAGATATCCTTAAATTTGAAGAAGTGCATCTTTACAACCCCTTTGGGACACTACTCAGGAACATTGTTTGTAAGGATGGTTTATTTGTTGATCTTGTGAAGATAACTATCATAATTTAGCTCCAAACTCATTCAATGCAAAAAGATGTTCATGGCTTTCTAGGCCATTATGGATACTACAAGAAGTTTATATAGAGGTATACAAATATCATAGTGCCTCTAGAGGATCTCTTACACAAACATGGCCCATTCTATTAGGGTGAGGTGTAAGAGGAAGCTTCTTAAACCTTGAAGCTAAAGCTATCTAGTATTCCAATTTTATAATTTATAGATTAGATTACTCCTTTTCACATCTATATCAATGCTTTTGGATCTATTATTAACACCATATTGGTGTAACTAGTAAAGGGAAAGATGGACCACCCCATCTATTTTTCAAGTAGGAAATTGATGCAAGAAGAGAAGAATTATACCACTATTGAGAATGAGGCATTGGTAATGGTCTATGACTTACCAAAATTTAGGTAATATCTGTTGGTAACCCTATTCATCTTTTTCATTGATTATAGGTGCTCAAATACCTCATAAATAAACCTATTTTACATGGGTACATATGTAGATGAATTTTTTTATTCTAAGAATTCTAATTCTTAGTTGTGGTTAAACTTGAAAAGTAAAACTTGGGGCTAAATCATTTATCCCACATTAATTTTGATGATGTAACAATGCCAATTGAGGATGACATGTTGAACATGCATCTATATAGAGTCCAACACATCCCTAAAGATTTAATAGAGATTGTCACTTTCCTAATGTTTGGGTTTACACCTCAAACTTTGTCAACTAAGTAGAAGAAACAACTTGTGGTTCATATCACCCCATTCTATCTCATTAAGGGGAATATGTACAAAATAAGTAGAGATTAAGTGCTACACCAATGTGTGTTGGGACATGACTGAGACTATATCCTATAATAAGTGCATGAAGGGATTAAAGGAGGCCATTTTTCTAGAGATGTAATGGCAAGTAAGGTATTGTAGTTAGGATTGTGGTGGTCAAGTCTATTCCAAGATGCAAATGAGTATACTAGCATGTGACATATACTAGTACACTAGAAATCCCAACCACTAGGATGAGATTACTCTCATCCCCATTCTTGCCTAGGTACCATTTGAAAAATGGGCCATTGACTTTGTTGGGCCAATTACCACCACAACATGGCACAAAAGTGCAAGATATATCTTTATGGCCACTTATTATTTCACCAAGTAGGCTGAAGCTATGTTGACCAAAGAATACACATCTCTAACAATTACACACTTCATATGGGAGAACATCATAAGCTAGTATGGGTTCCCATTAAGTGTGACTAGTGACTGAGGTAACCATTTTATCAATGAGATAGTACACATATTTTTGATTGAATATATGGTGGTGCACCATAAGACCACCCTTATCATCCATAGGACAATGTCATAGTTGAAGCATTTAATAAGATCTTAGGTAAATTCCTAATAAAGATATGAGATGTTGGTCATAATGATTGGGATGATCAAGTTTTAGTGGTATTATGGGAATACTGCATAACATATAATCACCTGAATAAGGTTACACTATTTCAACTAGTGTTTGGCACTAAAATAATTCTACCTATGAAATTCATGGTGCCATCCTTATGAATTTTAAGGATTAGTTTCTTAGATGAACAAGAATATTTAAGGATAAGGCTGGAAGACTTGGAGCACTTAGATGATAAGTGCCCCCAAGTTACATGGAGTCAACAGATTGAGAAGACATGCCAGAATCATTGACATGATAGGTATATCAAGTACAAGTATCTAATGGAAGGAGAATTGGTCTTAATCTATGATTATAAGTACTTTAAACACCTAGGCAAGTTGAAAATATGGTGGATGGGCCCCTACATCATCCAACACATATGGAAATAGGTGTAGGCAAGCTACACATGTTGACCAATAAAATACTCCTTGGTCATTTCAATGGCAACCGACTGAAGCCATATAGGTAGTATGTTTGTGCTTGTGTCATGGAAACTTTGAATTCTTGGTCACTAGTCAATTTGAAGTTAAGCTAACCTAAATAAAGTTTGGTGTAAGCCAAACCATTTTTTTATTTTTATTTTGTTCCTTGTGTAGTGTATAAAGACAATAATCAATGCATGATGGACATAATAACTTATGTGTTAGTACTTCATGCATAATTCCAATTGGGTGAGTCAAGCACTTGTACCCTCTTTATGAATAAGGCCCAACATATAAGTGGTGGGCACATAAAGCTTCACAGGCACAAGAAGACTATATAAAAGATACATATCCACAAGATGAATACTGTATGGAAATTGAAGGCCAAAAAATTGATTACTTTAGCATTACCTTTATGCCAGAGTTTCAAGAAGACACATCCATTAGTCTAGCACCAGAAACCTATGAGGCAAGTGAAGATGTTAAACATGGTTGAGTGTAATCAAGAAGTGAAAATGCACAATCTAATAGTGAACAATAAAATTTGAATATAAATAATGTGTTGAAGAGATAGCGCAAGGGATTTGTATGGGGTAAGATAGGCCAAGGTAAGATGATGCACAAAAAATCAACTAAGATAGAGAAGTGCATTTGAAATAGGAGCATAGATAGATAAACAAGTGGAACCAAGGAGGTTGAATCATGTGCATGTGAGGTGTTAAACCCAGGTTTCCATAAATAAGGAGAAGGTTGTGCTAAGTATACAAGTGTAAAATAAAATCATCTAAAGATAGTTGGCATCCACCCAAAAATTAGTGGGAAGTGATTATTTGAACCACATGTCACTTCACCAAACAATATGTTAGGAGCATTTAATGAGGTGGTAGTGGTGGCACAAATATATGTATTTAATGTATATAGGACAATATATTTTTATAGGATAAGATATTTTTGAGGATTTCATAGATTTTCACTTTTTCTAAGAAATTGAGGTGCTTATGCCATTAAGTTGACATTAATGATAGTAAATGAGAATGAAGGGTATAAAATAGCAAGTGATAGACTTTATTAGGTTATAAAGTTTAAAATAAATCAAACTTAGAGCAAAATTAAGCAAGAACCAGAGGGATAAAGAGAAAGAACCCTATTATAGTAAAAAATTTAGTAATTCAGGCACCTAAAGTGAATGGCAACATGTTGAGAAATATTGCATTCACAACAAGACTAAATTAAAGGGTTAAAGAGTCAGACTGGTGTAAAAAATTGAGTTGGAAAGAATATTTGTCACCTAGGTTACCATTAATGGCTAGTGAAGCTCAGAGTTGAATGAACAATCAAAGATCCTATGACTACACAAGCACCAACCACCATTTGAGGCTTTATTAAGTTACACCTACCAAGGTTCAACACAAGTAGATTTAGGAGTGAATAAATGTAATATGTCAAGCTACATAAAGGTGCAATAGGAACCCAAGGAGGTTAATATTATAAAAGATATGATATCCACCAAAACTAAATCATAGTTGGCTAAGGTAGTTAGCATCACAAATTTTGATATCGAAGCACTAACCAAGATGTCATACCAGTACATGAAGTTTGCCCTAAAAGTTATGGTGAGGGAAGATTGGCATTCATTTATACATAAATACCAATTGAAATAATATAACCATCATATGTTAAATCACTCACAAGACTTGATGTAGGATTGGGTGGTTGATATGGGGCACAAGTCATAATAAGGTGATGCCCTCTTCAATCTATCAATTCAAGACAAGCTAACAAATTTTGATATAAATCAACTCTATGACTTGCCCTACTTTGGGAAGCCAAACAAAATTTTATAGTTCCTACTCTCATGAATCCATAGGGACTACATGTATTTTTATGATAGTGCATGAAGATATCACCATATTTGATCAAAAGGATAACCTGGCTCCCATATGCTAGTAGAGACATCCATGAATTGATGGATGATGATGAGGAGGTGGAGTACATAGATAAGCTACTAAATTAATTTAAGGGAGTTTCACATTCCCTATCAACAAGTGTGAGGACCCCAGTATAAGGGTGAAAACATGTCTCATGAGTTTTAAATTATGTCTAGGTGATTGATGGATTGATGTCTCAAAGGTGTACCTATGCTTATCATACCATATGGTGCAAGGCATGAAATTTAATATTGAAAAAATTATCATTTATGAGTTGGTGAAAAATGCACTAGAATGCCATAGCACAAAGGAAATGTTCAGATGGGGGTCAATCATTATTTTGATTATCATGGAGGAAATTGAGATCATGGATGGGAATGAGAATAATCTTTGTGTTTTCTCAAAGAATCATGGTGAAAATTATAGATACTTCATGTACCCCACCTCATTCAACACTAAATATAAAAAAACACATGATGTAATGGTGTGAGAAGTATATATATATGCCTTTGGGCTATAATGGTGTATCCCTCAAAGGCTCTCATAGAGTTTATTTGGAATGACAACTTTTACCATAATCCAACACTTTTGTTTATTACACTTGGTACTAGTAAATATGAATAGGTTAGGATGGTTGAATCTCCCCTATGCATTATTAATGAAATAATTTAGAGAGACACTACAATGTATCCTTAATGCATAACAACTAGACATCCCAATCAAGGAATTATACATGGAGAGGCACCAACTAAGGCACCATTTCATCTGTGCCAATGGAAAGGCCACCAAAGATGATGAGTATGAGTCAGATTTCACCAACATAAATCCCCTCCTAAAGGTTACCATTTATGGACTCATCCATAATATTTACTATGAGATGAAGCCAAAAAATAATGTGGCCTAAGAAGAAAGCATGACATAAAATGTCGACCCTCCTATCTAGATTGGTGATGATGGAACCCTAACTCCACTAGAGAAGATAAAATATCCCTATAAGTGTTGGGGATCAACCAACAATGGATTACACTTATGAAAGCAATCAATGCGGAAATAAATCAGATAGATAAGTAACTGAAATGATAAATAGCACAGAACAAGATATACAAGAAAACACCCTGAAAACTTGTATTAAAAACTCTTTACAATAGGAATACAAATGAAGAACTTTGTTCTTCCACACCTCTCTCAGATGCACACAAGATCTCTCACTAGATCTCTATTCCTCAAGAGTTCTCTCTAAAGTACAGTCCTTCAAACATTCACAATGTTCTACTTCGTACTCAATTACACTCTCATACACTTCATCATATTCATACAATAGCTTAGAAGATCTCTCCTACATATAGAAATAGGAGACTTGAGCATGCTCTTACAACAAACAGTTAAGCCTCTTCAACAAGGGCTCTAAAAATAACATTGCTAACAATAGAGACGCGAGCATGAGTCTACAACTCAAACTCATCATGCAAACACTCGCTTCTGTCCTCAGAAATAGCTCTCTGGACATGCAGGTAACCGACGTCGGTTCCTGTCTGTTCGCCTGTGACCGTCGCCGGCCGACCATACTGCCGACGTCGGCGCCTCTGAACTGCAACTGACCGACGTCGGTCGCTCCTGACCAACGCCGGCGTCTGTGTAGACCCGAACTTGTTTGTCTATGCTCCTTGGTGAAGCTTTTAGCTCCACATACCTAACAATCTCCCACTTGGAGATAAACCAACTGCACCAATACCTGTACAGCAAGATCTTCTAGCTCCTCCATCTTCAACTCAATCGTGAAGACCAACAGAAGTTGAATGAAGATTCAACTTCTCCTTAGTAACTGGCTTTGTTAGCATATCCACAGGATTCATGTCTGTATGGATCTTCTCCAGCTTCAACTCACCATCTTCCAATACCTGCCGTATGAAGTGGTACCTTAGCTGTATGTGTTTGGTTCTAGAATGGAAAGCTGAGTTCTTAGCCAAATGAATTGCGCTTTGACTGTCACTATGCAATCTGCAACTCCCATGCTCCCTTCCAAGCTCTTCCATGAACCGTGTCATCCATATCATTTCCTTGCTAGCTTCTGTAGCTGCAATATATTCTGCTTCTGTAGTTGACAAGGCTACAACCTTCTGCAACTTAGAAATCCAACTAACTGCCGTTCCACCTACAGTAAAAACATAACCTGTGGTGCTCCTCCTGCCATCCAAATCCCCTGCCATATCTGAATCTACATAGCCATGTAGAGACGTATCTGAACCTCCATAGCATAAGTGTCTGCTACTGGTTCCTCTCAGATATCTAAGGATCCATTGTACTGCTTTCCAATGTTCCTTTCCTGGATTGGCCATATACCTGCTTACTACTCCCACTGCTTGGGCAATATCTGGTCTAGTACACACCATTGCATACATCAAACTTCCTACCGTGGAAGAATATGGAACCTTGTTCATGTACTCTACCTCATCATGTGAATTGGGACATTGTTCTTTGCTTAACTTAAAATGTCCTGCCAAAGGTGTGCTTACCGGTTTCGCATCCTGCATGTTGAACCGTTTCAACACCCTGTCCACATAATCTTCTTGAGACAATATCAACCTGTGATTTTCTCTGTCTCTCTTAATGCTCATGCCAAGGATTTTCTTAGCTGCTCCCAAATCCTTCATAGCAAATGTCTGAGCTAAATTTACTTTAAGCTCTGAGATGTCCTGCATGTGAGACCCTGCAACCAGCATGTCATCTACATACAACAATAGAATAATGTATCTACCGTTATCAAATCTCTTAAAATATACACAATGGTCTGATTGACACCTACTGAAACCATGCTCAGTCATAAACCTGTCAAATTTCAAGTACCATTGCCTTGGAGCTTGCTTGAGGCCATACAAGCTTTTCTTTAACCTGCACACTAGTTTCTCCTTACCCTTGACCTCGAAACCTTCTGGCTGTTCCATGTAAATTTCCTCATCTAAATCTCCATGAAGAAATGCTGTTTTAACATCTAGCTGCTCGAGATGCAAATCCTCAAAAGCAACCAAAGATAGTACAACCCTTATAGAAGTCATCTTAACAACTGGAGAAAATTTTTTGCCAAAGTCAATACCTGGCTTTTGTGCAAACCCTTTTACAACCAATCTGGCCTTGTATCTCATCTGACCATCCTCACCTTCCTTCAACCTGTAAGTCCACCTGTTCTTCAGTGTTCTCTTACCAGCCGGCAATTCAACCAAATCCCATGTTTGGTTCTCTCTTAAGGACTCCATCTCCTCAATCATGCCATGCTCCCACTTACTCCTGGACTCCACCTGTAAAGCTTCTTCAAAACTTTCTGGTTCTCCACCATCGGTTAGCAATAAATAGTATAAAGAAGGAGAGTATCTAATTGGAGGCTTACTTACCCTTTCAGACCTCCTGATTGGTGTCTTGGACTCATTTTCCACAATCTGTCCACCCAAATTTTCTGACAGTGACCGACCTCGGCCACCTGTAGACCTGTTACTGGCCGACGCCGGTTCTCCCTGGCCGACGCCGGTGCCTGGTCTACCGACGTCGGTCTCTGTATGACCGACATCAGTTTTTGTATTGCCGACGCCAGTGCCAAACCTGCCGACGTCGGTCTCTGTGTTTTCCTGTAAGTGATTATTTCTTTTTCCTGCGAGCTCATTTTGGACCATAACTTCGTCCAACTCATTATTGCTCTGCCCAACTTGATCTAGCTTCCTTGTCTGATCACTGTACATCACTCTTTCGTTGAAAACAACATCACGGCTCCTGATTACCTTGTTAGTTCCTAGATTCCAAAATCTGAAACCAAAATCATCTGAGCCATAGCCTATAAACGTGCACCTCATAGACTTAGCATCAAGCTTCTTTCTATTTTCCTTATCTATGTGCACAAAGGCTTCACAACCAAAAACTTTGAGATATGAAAGATCAACCTTTTTACCTGTCCATGCCTCTTCTGGAATTCCACCATCCAGAGCTGTAGAGGGTCCTCTGTTGATCAGGTACACTGCGGTGTCAACTGCTTCTGCCCAAAACTCTAAGGGCAACCCTGCATGCAATCTCATACATCTTGCACGCTCCATAATAGTCCTGTTCATCCTTTCAGCAATACCATTCTGCTGAGGTGTCCTTGGAACCGTCCTTTGCCTACGGATCCCATTTATGTAACAATACAATTTGAACTTAAGACTGCAGAACTCACCACCGTTATCGGATCTCAAGCACTTTACTCTTTTGCCTGTTTCATTCTCAACCATGGCTTTCCATATCTTAAAAGTATCAAAAACATCAGATTTCTTTTTAATACAGTAGATCCATACCTTTCTTGTGGCGTCATCTATGAATGTAACATAGTACTGTGATCCGCCAATAGAGGCTACATGAGCCGGTCCCCACACGTCTGTGTGAACAAGCTGCAACTTCTGCCTTTTCTTAGTAGACCCAGTCTTTAGAAAACTAACCCTTTTCTATTTTCCAAACACACAATGCTCACAAAATTCTAGATCCATACTTTTCAAATCTGA
This sequence comes from Torreya grandis, assembly GCA_037957365.1. NCBI lineage: Eukaryota > Viridiplantae > Streptophyta > Pinopsida > Cupressales > Taxaceae > Torreya > Torreya grandis. The sequence continues at coordinate 40,417 of JARHVA010010112.1, forward strand.
AAGCATACCTTTAGACTTAAGGATAGACATCCCCTTCTCACTCATGTGGCCAAGCCTTGAGTGCCACGATTTAGCATCCACATCTGAAGTAGATAAAACTGAAGGAGATTTGTTAGTAATACAATTACACAAATAGAGAGTACCTTCTCTCTTACCTCTGGCCATAACAAGTGCACCCTTGGTCACTTTCCAAGAATCTGCTGTGAGAGTTACTATACAACCCTCATCACCAAGCTTACCTGCAGAAATCAGATTTCTCTTTAAACTAGGAACATGCATCACATCCCTCAACACCCATGTGTTGCCATTCTGCATCTTTAGCTGCACTTTACCTTTGCCAATAATCTTGCAAGGCTCATCGTCCCCCAAGTATACTATTCCAAAATCTCCATGGACATAGTCACTGAAATATTCTCTGTTAGGGGTAGCATGGAAAGACGCACCAGAATCTAATACCCAAGATTCTATGTTATTATGCAAAGAGAAAATAAGAGCATCCTGTGCAATACCTGCAACCTTTGTCTCTTCCTTTCCTTCGTGCTGATTGTCCTCCTTAGGCTTTGACCAGCAATCTCTGCTTATGTGCCCCAACTTTCCACAGTTCCAGCATTGTGGCCTTCTGCCATTCCTGGATTTGGATCTGCCTCTTCCCTTAGACTTAGATCTTGATCTCCTCTTGCTCCTTTCTTTTTGCCTTCCTCTGCTCTCGAAATTTAAAGCGTTCCCGGATGTCCCAGAAGTCTCTTCTGTGCTTTTCCTGCGTATTTCCTCATTCAAAATAACACTAACCACATCCTCTACTTTTAAAATATTCGAAGCAGAAGCAGTATTAGAAACTGCCATTACCAAGCCATGCCAGCTTTCAGGCAAAGAACATAAAATTAAAAGAGCCTTTATTTCATCTTTAAATGAAATATTAACAGAACTTAACTGATTAACAATACCATGGAAATCATTCAGGTGATTAGAAACAGATCCACCTTCTTGCATATGCAAATTAAACAACTGCTTCATTAAATATACCTTATTTGAAGTGGAGGGTTTTTCATATAGATTTGCTAACGTGGTCATTAACTCTACCGTAGTTTTTGCCTGTGACAAATTGGATATCACAGTGGAGGCCAGACTCAGTCTTATAGAACCAAGAGCCTTTCTGTCAAGAACTTCCCATTCTTCATCCTCCATGTCCTTGGGCTTCTTTGCTATCCCACCTAATGGTAAGTAAAGATCCTTCTGATACAGATAGTCCTCTATCTGCATTCTCCAGTGCTGATAGTTCTTGCCATTAAACTTTTCCATTCTCAACTTACTTTCCTCTGCCATTGCTTCTCCCACTCAAACAGAAATCCCTGTGAGCAACCTGTAATCCGAACACACTACACAGATCTGAACCACCTGTTAGTGAACCTGAGCTCTGATACCACTTGTTGGGGATCAACCAACAATGGATTACACTTATGAAAGCAATCAATGCGGAAATAAATCAGATAGATAAGTAACTGAAATGATAAATAGCACAGAACAAGATATACAAGAAAACACCCTGAAAACTTGTATTAAAAACTCTTTACAATAGGAATACAAATGAAGAACTTTGTTCTTCCACACCTCTCTCAGATACACACAAGATCTCTCACTAGATCTCTATTCCTCAAGAGTTCTCTCTAAAGTACAGTCCTTCAAACATTCACAATGTTCTACTTCGTACTCAATTACACTCTCATACACTTCATCATATTCATACAATAGCTTAGAAGATCTCTCCTACATATAGAAATAGGAGACTTGAGCATGCTCTTACAACAAACAGTTAAGCCTCTTCAACAAGGGCTCTAAAAATAACATTGCTAATAATAGAGACGCGAGCATGAGTCTACAACTCAAACTCATCATGCAAACACTCGCTTCTGTCCTCAGAAATAGCTCTCTGGACACGCAGGTAACCGACGTCGGTTCCTGTCTGTTCGCCTGTGACCATCGCCGGCCGACCATACTGCCGACGTCGGCGCCTCTGAACTGCAACTGACCGACGTCGGTCGCTCCTGACCGACGCCGGCGTCTGTGTAGACCCGAACTTGTTTGTCTATGCTCCTTGGTGAAGCTTTTAGCTCCACATACCTAACAATAAGAATAGAAGGGAAACCTTAGAAGAAATAAAGGATCACCTAAATCTCAAAATCACCTTATAAGAATATTTATCCCCCTCAGGATCTTCCAAAAAATTCATAAAATTTATGCCAAAGACTTACCTTTGCATGAACAAAAGGAAAGCCTAGATTTTGGTGCCCAAGAGAGTTCTCTCTAAAATAGAGGAGGAAGTGGAAGAATAGGAGTTGGAGGAAGAAGAGAGTGGGGGGGGGGTACATACATCATACCCATGGATTTAGAGTCCTCATCAAGTGGAGGGACCCCTTCCCCATTACCTTAGACTAAATCAGAGAAGAGAAGTTGAAGATTGAGGAAACTTGAATTTAGTGAAGCTGAAATACATAGGGTATAAGAGTTAGAGGAATAAAAGAAAAATATGAAAAAGTATGGGATACTAAAAGAGGTCACTAAGATGGTTGAGACTAAGGAGTGAATGAGAGGAGAGGAGGATACCAAGTCAACAAAAATTATGGGAAACAAGGAAGAAGGAATGAAAGGAGGAATCAGAGAAGATCCCCAAAAAGTGACACATTTAGGAGAACCAAGAAAAGAGGAGTTAAAATGCAAATGAGTGGACATGGGCATAGGCATGGACCAAGAACACATCAATGTGACACTAAATTTGTACTAAAGGTGAGAGGCCATGAGGGCTAAAGGCATGTCCCAAGAAAAGATAGATCAAATAGATGCCAAGGAGATAGAGGCTAAAGAAAAGAAATACATAACACAAGCCACACAAAGGAAGGTTAAGAAAGAGAAATCCCAAAGAGAGGAGGTAAAGAAAAATGCCAAAGAAGAGAAGGCTAGAAGAAAAAATAACCTAAGAGGAAAGGACAAAGATGATAAAGGAAAGAGAGGAGAAGAAGGTTACTAATAGCATGGAACCTAGAAGGGAAGAAGTGCTAGTAAAGGTGCCTAACACCTCCACTAGAATGATAGAGGAAGTTAAACAATAGGTGAACTTAAGTATATAAGGTGTGCTTTAATATAAATAAGGTGATATTAGTTCTTTGGAGTAATAAATAGAGAAATAAATGGATATGGGAGAGAAGTCCACTGATGAACCCCTATGAGATGAAGAACACGATGGTGGGTCTAGTGTCAAAGAAAGAGAGGAAGTGGATAAGGGAGATAAGTCTAGAAAATAATCTATATGAAATAAAAATTTCATGATTCATAATGAGTTAATCCTAGATCAAATAAGATAGAGCACACCTATACTTTCGATTAGGCGTACACTTGTTAAGCGGGAGAATGAACAATATGGGGATTTGATAAACCCAATTAGAAGATCACTTGTATCAATTATCACAATAAATCATGATAGGAAGGGTTAAAAAGCCTAAAATCTAACACAATTTTGTAATAACCCTAAAATATCCCTATGATTTGATATTCACTTATGATAATAAATAAGAAAGTAAACTATTCTAATAACAAGAAAAGTAAACTAATCTAGTGCACACTAAATCTTGTGGCACAAAGTGGGGGTTAAAACAAAACAAATTAATAAAAATTAAACTAAACATGGATAGGAGACATATACTCATGTCAATTTATACATAACCCTAATACATAGAAGAGAAGAATAGATACTACATTATCTATCTACTCTTAAAAAGGAAGAATAAAGTTAGGAATACTTACCTTTGAAGACAAACCTACCGAGTCTCAACCTCTCCCTTAACCATGGTGTTTCAAAAGAGATTGTTGTGGCTTGTAAAGATAACCAATATAAATTAGCTTTAGCTTACATGTCCTACCTAAGCATCCAAAAGACTTATCCATAACACAAGATTAGATATCTAAATAAAGTGTTGAATTCTAAAGCTTTATTCCTCAAGTAAAATGGTCAATAATCAGATGTTTGTTCCCACTTCTTCTCTTGATTCTTCTATTCTTCAAAAAGGTGGGAAATGACCTTGTATATATAACAGTATATTTCTTAAAAATCACTCAGACATGTCATCTACCCTAGGTCAATTGAGTTGACCAAGTACATTCTTGGGATAATGCTTAAAGTCTATGCTAGGTCAACTAGGTCGACCTAGTGTAATGATTAGGTAAAAATGGTAATAAAGTAATAAATGAAGAAATAAATCATGATAATGATTGGAATGGATAGGAAAGATAAGAAAAAGCCTAGGGTTCATGGTTTTAGGGAGCTAGTGTGTAGATAACAAGTGGAAAAAAGAATAATAATCTTACAAAGGACCAATGGTCTACCCACCCCTTTCCTAGTATACCCCTTAAGGCATGCACTTAGAAAGATTGAGACTAGATTGGTTCCTATAAGTTATTAAGTGTTAGTAATCAATAAAAGTTTGAAAATATTATGTGTATACACATGCCCCAGCCAAAGCTCATCATGTGTCACATAAGTACAACACAGAATGGTGCTTTGGAGATAAAACATGATAATACAAAATGATGATTCTAATTATGGTGAATTAGGAAGAAGATAACATAAATTAAAGGATTTAATTGAAAAATAAATAACTTTAACTTAACTTAGTGATGTAGATAAATAAGAAGACTATAAGAAAGTGAAGGCAGTAATGTAAATCACACTAGGCAAACCTGTAGAAGTTAGTGCAAAAAATAGCCAAAAAAAATTTGGAAGATAGGCATATGATAATTGAAAATAATTTCTACATCATCAAAAATCTAACACATTTTATAGTTTTCAAAATGGATGAGCATAAATAAAGATACGAGTAAATCAAGGAATCTAAAGAAAAATAATTGAGAATTTTGAATTTTGAAAAAGTGGTTGTAGATAGGAAAAAGAGAAATCATTTTGTTATTTTGATTTGTAAGAAAGGATAAAAATATCTCTAGAGAGAAACCAAGCTATGATGGTGAGGGAATGACATGCTAGGAAAGAGAGGACCCTAAGAGTGAGGGCAGGTGCACTACATGTATGCAACCAAGAATCTCAAGCCAATTTTTGAAATTTGCATTGATTTAAGTAATTTTTGAGTAAATTTTGAATTTAATCATTTATAAATATAAAAAATGAAAAAAATTAGGTTCTAAGGGTATTAGATAATAATATAGGAAATGTATTGAAAGGAAATAGGGAAAAAGCAATGAAATGATTTTTTTTAGCAAAATACACTAGGGAAAAAGCAAGGAAAATAATTTTTTTTAGTAGGTGTAGGTTGACTTAGTTTCAATTGGCATAATACACTAAGTCAACCTACACCTTATAGTTTGACCATATGTATTCTCATCCTAATTAAACCTACTAGGTCGACTAGGTTGACCTAGTAGGTTGAATCAGGGTGAAAATCCATATGGTCAACCTAGTAGGTGTAGGTTGACATATTGTATTCTGCCAGCTAAAACTAAGTGAAAAGGTGTCTAATTAGTTTGTAAGGGCCAAAATGGAAATTGAACACTGGGGTGAATAAGATAAGAGGAAAACTAAGAAATTTAGGATAAAATAAGACAAAAATAGGGAAATTTTGGTCAAATTAGGTTGACCACAGAACCAAAATAAGCACAAAAAGCATGAAAATAGCTAAAAGAGGGCTAGAATGGCCCAAAATGACCAAATAAGGGCAAGAGGGAAAAAAATAGGATAAAAATTAATAGAGTATGCTTGATTTTGATTAAATATAGAATTTATAAAGAATGTATTGTGTTTATACGTGACATGGAGGAACTAATATATCCTTTGTTGTTTCTTGATTGTAGAGACAACCATGGTTCTAGAGATTTCTATATGTGTTATGGTTGTTATATTTATTAGAGAGGTTGACAAATTAAGATAGAGCTAGACTGGTAGCCGTAGGTCTAGGAGGTATATCAGATATGTGCAAGATCCCCCTGAGTGTGAATGTGTTGGTCATGTTCCTTGGTTGTTGGGAATGGGTGACCAACACCTTTAGATGGGAAGTGGATGGGGATGTGATAGAGGTGGCTATAACACTAGAGGATATCCATGTCATCCTTAGACTACCCATAGTAGGAGCACTAGTGGCCATAAGGATACTAGACAATATAGAGGAGAGGAGAACCTTAACCATGTGGGTTATAGGCTCAAAGATGTTATTTCTAAGGTGGAGAGTGAGTATGGATGATTTGTATATATCATAGATTCTATATCTCTAAAATTTGGTGATAGTCCTTGTGATACAATGAGTGCTTTGTCACAAATTGAATGTCAATGTACCAGTATATGTGATAGACTTGAGTAGGATGATGCTAGAGGAGAGAGTGTTATAACATCTTAGCTCTATCATCTGGGTCCAATTTGTTCATTATCTATTTGAGATGTGAGTCAGAGGACATAGGAACATAGGATTGAACATACTACTAATAACAAGGATATATGAGAGATTTCCTCTATATCAGTCAGTTGGGTTACCCCATGTGATTAATAATAGGTCACCTTAATTGAGGAGATGGAGGGAGGACTAGGTAGAATAGGCCATGCCCCATGTGCTAGTGATATAGATGGTGAGATTCATTGACATAGTATGGTGACCATATGAGTAGATAATGACTACCTAAGAGAGATAGCATATAGTTAGACCAGTGCTAGAGAGGAGAGAGGTGATAGAGCACTGTACATGGTGGAAAGAACCACATCTGATGGCATAGGTGCTAAGGAAGATGGGTCTACCTCATCCAATGACACTAATACTCATGCCCAAGTAGTGGAATTGATATGTGAGAGCCATTAGGGAAGAGGGGACTCTGACCATTGATAGTGAGAATGACATTGGGGCCACATTAGGAGTGACCATGGATTAATCAAGTATAATGAGGGGTAAAGTAAGAAAAGGTGGAGGTAGGGGTAGAAATAATATATATACCAAAAATATCTCCATAGAGAGATGACCTACAACCATCAAGGACATGGTAGTGACTAAATTAGGAGGAGAGAGCATAAACCATTGTCATCCTTAGCAATTCAAAAGAGAAGCCAAAGGAGAGGATAGACAAACCACTCAGATGGAGGTTGAGATACATGTGATCCATGATAATTAGTTTAAAGCTAAGGAGATGACCTATAAAAAAGGTAATAGGAGGCTAAATAGATAGGGAGATTATATTAGGCAGTCACATGGATGGTGAGACCATAAGAGTTGAGACATAGATAGGTAAGAAAAAGTATGATTAATTTATTTCTTAAGTTATTATTTGGTAGATTGATAGATATTATGAGATATGATAGTGATCTAATATCAATCTAGTGTGATTTTATAGGTGTACCTAAGGATGAAGAAGATAAATGGGGGTCCCTAGGTAGGGGATCACTCCATGGCATCCTAGATGAGACTTTATAGTCGTATGACCCCCTAACACTAGAGGATCCAAGTGTACCATCTACCCTAGCTTAGGCAAGTTAGTTTAGACTAAAGAGAGAGGCCATGAGGCAGATACATATGTAGAAAGAGAGGGCATAACCACTAGTAGAGATGGGTTGAGGGGAGATGTATCATTTTGGCTTATTGATGTTGGTTTTGTATGTTGTATTTATGATGGTTGTATTTATTTGTAATGGTTGAGGCTATGAATGTTTTGGATATATTTATTTCTAGCACATGTGTTTAGCTTTTTTGTAAATTATATAGGAAATATATGTGATGTGGTTTATTTTCTAGCATTATGGATAACACATGTATGGTTTTAAAAGAAATAGGCAGAAAGACTTGGAAAAATATAATCAATCAAAAATGCATTGCACACTAATTCAAGCTAGGAAATGTCTATTAACATGAAATATGACTAAGTATAAAGATACAAGAGAATGATAAACAATATGGTAAAACAAAATTTGTTGTTAAACTAGTGTGAAATATTTTGACACCAAATTAAAACAAGTAAAATGATACTAAATATCATGTTGGAAAGTATGACAAAAAAAGTAATAAAATGGAAGGGATGAAAAGGTCATGAATCATAATAAAAAAAAATCAAAATTAAGTCAATCAATTATACTATTTCATGATGGGATGTATAAAAGAGAAAAAAAATTTCAAATATTTGGTCTTAAATTTATCATACTAATTCAAATTGGGAAATATGAGAAATTAGAGAAATGGTTGTAATCTTACATGCACTTAGAAAATAAGAAAATAAAAGGCAAAATAAAAATGAATTAATCATAAAACATACTAAATATCAAGATGGGAATTATGTAAAATGATGTGTAACCTCATAATCAATCAAATCTTATCTCTTGCTTGACACATGTAATTTGGATGGTGACTTATTTATTGGAATTGTTTTCTTGTTGTTTTATGAGGAGGTTCGGGTCCTATCCAAAGTCTTACACTACAAATAAAAAATAAAGCCCAATGGGTACCAAAACAACATTATTAAGAAAAAGTATTAGGGCTAATAAATCAAGCATGTGGGTAATAGGATGGAAAAGGTGGTAATTTGTGAGTTATGTTGGGTCCTATCTATGTTCTTACAAAACCAATCAAAAATGAAATACCATAGGGAGTGATAAAAAAACTAAAAAATATTTCCCAAGAGGAAATATGAGGAAAGGGAATGAAAAAGGGACTATAAAAGGCAAATACTTAGGCATATTATGAGAAGACCTTAGGAGGCAAGAGGTGTACTAAGTGTTGATGCTTGAATTTTCACCCTTGAGAAGATGCTTAGCTCTCCTCATCCATGAAGTAAAATGGAATCATCTATCTTGCTATGGGTGATAATTTTATTGAGATGAATCTATAGATTATGGGATAGCTCCCCTTGATGCGCCTTTAAAACTCTCTCTAATCTATCAAGTGTGTATGAAAAGAGTTCAATAAAAAAACAAAGAAAACAAACAGTGATGCACTAATATTTGGTATCCTCTGAATTGATTAAAACCACTACTATAAATACAAAATAAGGTGTTTTCTTGCATAGGACTCACAACTCAAGATCCATTGCTACATCAATATTTCATATGGTATATTCAATAAGGTATATGATTCTTAAGAAGGAAATGAATAATCCAAGAAAAGATACAATCATGAATCACTTCTAATATATATCTACACTTAAAAAATAATACTAGCAAAGACCTATAGTAATCTTATTTCTATAAATTGGTAGAACATCAAGAGTACAAGCTAGAAAAGACAATCTTTCACTAGAGTAGACCAACAATGATTCAATTATTACTCAGTATTACAACATATGAGAGGCAATCACACTTGTGTATCTCTTCAAGATTTCTTTGAGTACAAATCAGGCCAAAGTTTCCCCAATAACCACTTGAGGATCTTGAACAAGCCAACAGAATCCATATATATATATATATATATATATATATATATATATATATATATATAGCCTTTGAGAGGTGGAGTAATCAAAGGAAGTTTAGTGATCACTTGGGCATGTGTCATCCTAAAAGAATTAGTTACATTTTCATGGGAGAGAAGTGGGTGACCTATACCATGTCATATAATGAGTCAATTATAATGAGTTACAACTAAACCAAAAGCATTAGTTATATTTATTACAACTAGACCAAAAAATCAATTACAATTTCCACTTGTTACCTTTATCCTTGCCTTTAGGTTCCTGTTGATCCTTTCTTTTAAACTCCAACAAGTAGTTTTTGTATTCTAAAATTGACATTCTATGGGCCATCACCTTTTGGGTATTTATTCAAAATTTTATTTCCTTAGATTTCTTGTCTCAGCACTTTTGTTGAAATAATTTATTTAGGCCTTTTGTTTCCTTTGTTCTTTTTCTTCAGATTTTCACTTGGTCCTTTACACCTCAAATAATTTCCATGGACAAAAAATTTGAAGAAAATCATGTTTTCTTTGTATCAGACAAAATGTCTGAAAGAATTGAAATTTGGCACCTTTTCAAGTTTTCCAAAAGAATTCTTTAGATAATTAATCTAAAATAATTCCTTCTAACTTTCTATTTGGCCCTTTTTGGTTCTTTGACATGACCCTTTGAAAAAGTGAAAAAGACCTTTTTTCAAAGAAACATACCCTTCAGATTTTTGTAAGTGACCCTTAAAAAAATTGTGTCTCTTTTGAAAGAAAAATACCCTTCATATTTTTGAAATGGTCTACTCTCCTATGGAAACAATATTTTGGGATTTTTAAAATGTCCCCTCAAGAAATTTGAAAATGTCCATTTAGCTTGAAAAATTCCTTCAAAAAAGATGTCACCTACCCTTTGAAAAAGTTGAAATGCCCTTCAAAAAAGTTGAAAAGTATCCTTTGGTAAAAATGAAAGTGTCCTTCAAAAAAATGAAATGATCCTTTGAAAATGCAAGTGCCCCTTTAGAATATTTGCAAGTGACCTTTCAAAATATTTGTAAGTGTCCACTTTTCAAAGTAAATACCCTTTGGAAAAGTTGAAATGCCCTTCAAAATTTTTTAAAATTACCTTTTGGCATTCTTCTAAATGACCCTTTGAAAAATTTAAAAGTGTCCTTTAGCTTTAAAAAGTCCTTTGGAAAATTTGAACATACCCTTTGGAAAAGTTGCAAGTTGCCCTTCAGAAAATATATCTCGAACAAATTGTCTAAAAAAATTTAACACTTAAACAAAAACTCAAAGATGAAAACCTGAAAGAATAAACACTTTGCAAAAGACCAAAACAATCCCTCTTAAATAATTAGACTTGTACATTTGTTGGGGCTTGAAAAAGAGCACTTCTTCCAAAGAAAAAGTAAGTACTAAACCTGGCCAAAGATATAGACTTAGACTAATTTTTACAAATAGGGGTGCCTAAATTTGTCCTAAAGGACCAAAAATCGTCAACAAAATGGTGACTCATAGGGGTAGTATTCCTACTTTACTAACCAAACCAGTAGCCTTATCTAACTTAGGGTTAATAGAGTCAATGGATTCTTGAATATGACTAACTAAGATTATACCAAAATAAAACAAAAGGAAACACACCACACAATAACAACAAGACCAAGCAAAAAAAAAACAAGACAAAGACAAAATCACACATGTGCATCAACACTTAGGGAACACAAGGAAAATAGGAAACTATGTACAAAAAAAAATAGCTTCAGTAACAATTCTTTAGACATATCCCATTGATTGGGAGATGTAGCTCCTCTCCATCAAACTTTGAGAGTTGGAAAACATTATGTTATTTGCACTATGTGATCATATATGGGCCACTCCACAAATCATCACACTTTGTGTGAATTATAGGTTTGGCCCTATCTTCATCCCATTTTAGGACAATTTCTCCTCTAAAACTCCTTGGAATGGACTTCTTATCAAAATAATTCTTTATTTGTTGTTGGTGAGTGGTCATGGTGGGCATAACTTAATCTCTTGTCTCCTCAATCTCCATCAACTCACATAATCTAAGTTCCATGCTCTCATTCTCCATCAATTATAGTTGTTATGTGAGGTTTAAATCTAGTAACTCAAGTGAGATAGGAAGTCTAGCTTCCCTTCCATAGACAAGTGTATATGGTGAATTCTTGATTTCTCTCTTTGGGGTGATCCTATTATCCCAAAGAACTATCTTTAAATTGGTATGTCAATTCATTTGATTTCCATACATTATCCTCTTTATGACCCTAATTAATTTATTATTTATGGACTCAGCTAGTCCATTCCCTTAGGGATAGTAGTCGAAGGAGGTGCTAAGATAGATGCCATGTTTCAAAGCCTATTCACTTGTCTTTATTCCTAAGAAGGATAATACATTATTTGAAATGATTATTGAAGGAGCTCCAAACCTAGTTACTATAACTTCATACAATTCCAGGGCTAAGTTTTTATTTGCCTCTACCCATTTTGTAAAATAATTAGTGGCTATCAATACCCACTTATGACCAACACTAGAAGGAGGATTGATCAAACCTATGAAATCCATAACCCATTACATGAAAGGGTTACTCAACTTGGATTGGATTAAGAGGCAATGTATCTAGATTTTGTTTGCTATAAAAAAGATCACACTTTTGGCATTTAATTACCCAAGCATGAGTGTCCTTAAACAAGCTATGCCAAAAGTAACCAGCTCTCATAATCCTAGTAGTTGTGGTTCTTGGAGTAAAGTGACCACCAACTAGTCCATCATAAAACTCATGCAACACTTTGTCAATCTAATCCAAATAAATGCACCCCAGAAACACACCTAAAAACTCATTTCTAAATATAACTCCATCAATAAGTACATAAGGAATGGATTGCAACCTAAAGTACCTCCTCTTGGCCCTATTAAGACCTTATGGACACTCACCAATTTGAAGGAAGTGAATCATGTATTGTGTCCAAATTCTCATATATGAAGGTATAAATACTATAGGATCATCATGAAGTGTCAAAAAAACTTCCCTTTTCCATTTCAAGTCTGAAGCAAGATGTTCACATAATCCTTTTCCTTTCACTAGCTTGGTTATTTGATCTCCACATCATACTCCATCACTTTGGTGATCTAACATACCCTTTTCTCATTATAGTATCTAATCAATAGAAAGTATTTGAAACTAAGATAAGGCAAAAAATGTGATTTTTTTTATTATAAAACATATTCCTAAATTTATTTAATCTCCTTATGACTGAAAGCACTTATTTCTCAACATATGCGTACCTTATCTCATAGCCTTCCAAACCTTGACTAAAGAAGGTGATAGGTTGTTCAAAATTTTTATCATTAGCTTGAGTAAGCATTGTAGAGATTAACTCTTCATTCCTAGAAGTGTAAAAATTTAAATCTTTTGAGAAGTTTGGACTTGCAAGAGTAGGAGCTTGGGTAATGACTTGCTTCATCTCTTTAAAACATTCTTTCCTCCCTCCTGTCTAGGTGAATATCTCATCCTTCGTTAGTATGGAGGTCAAGGGCTTGACCAAGTTAGAAAAATTAGGAATAAACATCCTAATTAAATTTATCTTACCAAAGAAGATTTGTAAACCCTTTTTATGCTTAGGTAAAGATAATGCCAAGATGTCAGTTACCATTTCAGGATCGATAGATAGACCTTTCTTAGAAACAATGTGGCCTAAGTGTTTAGGTTCATTGTCATGTTCCCTTTTTCATGGACATTGATAGACTTGATGATTAGCTTATTATGTGACCTTCGTAGGCTAATAGGATGGATGGAGGGTCATAATGGGGCTTGTCTTGACTTTGATTCACATAATTTCTACATTTGGTTTTCATTCAGGTTATTTCAAACACATTGGGCTTGAGCTCCTATTATTTAGAGATATTTAACATGCAATAGAGTGCCTTTATTTTGGTATGGTCATGTGCGGAATCACTCCCTGGTTCACTAGCTTCGAACGGTTCGAGGATCTGACATGTATTGAGGGAGATATTAATATTTGATTGATTTAATCAAATATTAATTATTTAGCCTATTTTTAATTATAAACCCTAATTCTAATTTAAGAAAAACCATAATTAGGGCAAACACATCTTTTTGAGGGTATAAGGGTTTCTCATGGAGGCCATTATTGATGATGCATATGATTACTGATTTTGATATTGAAGAATTCTTCTGTGAAGACTGAGCCAAGGGTTCCAGGATTCCATTGCAGTGGAGAATGTCAACTCTTCATTGTGTGTGATTCAGAGGCTATGAAATATCAGCTGATCTATTGCCAAATTGAGAGATAGCTTCATATAGAAGTTATCACAGAGGTTTACAAATTTGAGAGGTAACTTCATACAGAAGTTGTCATAGGGCTTTCTAGGTATTTTCTTTATTTAGTTTTGATTTAATAAGTTATACAGATATAGATCTTCTGTATTAGAGCTAGATATCTTCAGATCAGGGGTTGAAACAAATAGGGTGTGCTTTATTGGCGGCCGTATGGAGTCCGTATAGATCCGTATAAATTCACACAGAAACTGACATTGGCAGGTATAGATCCACACAGGTACCGACATCGGCAGGCAGAGATCCCCAGTGATCGACATCAACTAACTGAAGACTGACGTTGGTAGAGAAGGACTGACAGAGACCGACGTCGGTAGTATATCGACTGATGCTGGTGACTATGTGTTTGACACAGCAGGCCGAGACATAATTTCCAAATTCAAGCTCTATTTCCAGATTTGCCAAATCCTAGGGTTTTAAGAAATAATGTTTCATATTATTTTATTTGTATGATAGAGACTCAATTATATAATCATCTAGAAGAACAAGTGATAAGATCTGTGATTTTCTATTGAGAGACTATATTGTGATTTATTTATTTATTTGGCAATTATTTTGGTAGAATTTGTATCTTTGTTCAGAGCTTTATTTTTTCTATATTCCCAATTGGTAGGGGATATTACAGTGGTATCAGAGCTTTTGCTTAGGTAAAGGAGCCCCTAAGTAAGGGACATCACAGTGGTATCAGAGCCAAATTCCTGCCATCCTGTTGGGCACATCAGAGCTATGTCTTGCCATCCTATTAGGTAGTTTGGGTAGATTGAATCAACAAAGTATCCATGATGTCTTCAAGTACTCAGAGATAGTGGGACTATGAAATGAAGAAGTTGAAACTAAGTTTGAAGAGGTTAAATCAATCTCTTTCATATCCTACATCCAAAGACAAATCCACACGGTATATGACAGTGAAGGATGAGTGGGAGTTATTAACTCTGCAAGCTCAGGGGAGGTTGTCTTATGATCACTTTGTTAAGTTGAGGAGAGAGAACTACAAATCACTTAGACAAGAGAGCAGCATGTCCCATGATTACTATGATTATTATGAGGTAGGAGTTAGTGAAGATGAGGATGAGTATGATGCTTGTACTCAGAGTGTAGAGGTGTACTCAGATGTTAGTGCACTGAGGGGTGATGATCTCTCAGCTATGGTAGTGATTGTAGAAGAGTCCCAGGATCTGATTATTGCTGATGACACTCAGGAGGATGCAGTGGATAGTTTTGAGGATTCAATTTCCTTGGCAGTTTCTTTTCGTATGGAGGAGTTAGATAGTGATGCTACAATTGTTGATACTCTTGATGTTGATATGAGCTATGGAGTTTATTCATGGAGTATGGATGGTAGTATTACAGAGGTCAATGATTTTGAGTTTACTCTTTTGGGCCATGCATCAGTGGAGGATTGTAGGAGACAATCTAGCCAGTGCCATCATGTGTCTAGTTAGCTGAGAGTTAGTGAGCGAGACATTGCTACCACTTGCAAGCATTTCGATGATGCTCATCAGTTGTTAGCAGTTTATGGATGGGGTTCTCCTACTAGCATCGAGTAGGGAGGCAGTTATTTATCCTTGACAGAGATCCACTCATTATGGGAGGCTATCCAGATTTTGAGATAGGACTATATGCAGTTGGTCACCGACATAGATTATCTTATAAAGTGGGGCAGCACAACGTATGATGCATTATTGGCCAAGGAAGATAGGGTGAGTGAGCTTACTCAGCAGCTTGAGGTGACTTCTAAGATTCTTGAGAGTATGCAATTAGCTTATGAGGAGTCACAATTTCATTTGGCTGAGATGACCATGGAGTTAGAGCATTTACGGTCTTCACCAGCCCCAGAATCAGAGGTTAGTACATTGATTGTTGATCATGAGTATGTTCCTATAGTTGTAGCTGAGGAACATGTTGTTGAGGCTAACACATCGGTTCAGGATTTGGGAGTACCTAATTCTGATGAGTTTGAGATACCAGTGGAGTCAAGTCTCCATATTGATTTTTCTCACGCCGACGATAGTGTGGTACAATTGGTCATGCCACCTTTATAGAGGGTTCAGTTATGGGATGGATTGGCACCATCTTTTATAGATGGAATTGGCAGTTTGAGTCGTCCATTCTACTTGGGTTATAATACTCTGAGAGTTTGTTTCTCATGTGTTCTTGAATATGACAATTATGCTCTTAGAGTTTGGTTGAGTTGCATTGGCCAATTTGATTATGAGTTCCTCTTTGTTCTACTTCTGATGATATTGCAGGTACTTGCATTGATTTACAGCTATGCAGAGCATAACTACATTTGGGATCCAGGTGGATCGAGTGGTTTATTATTCTGATATTGCTTGGGGACAAGCAATTTCCAGAGGGGCAGATTGTCATGTCCCCTTTTTTGTGGACA
Organism: Torreya grandis; assembly: GCA_037957365.1. Classification (NCBI taxonomy): domain Eukaryota; kingdom Viridiplantae; phylum Streptophyta; class Pinopsida; order Cupressales; family Taxaceae; genus Torreya; species Torreya grandis. Next base: position 56,580 of record JARHVA010010112.1, read on the forward strand.
TTGACAGACTTGATGATTAGCTTATTATGTGACCTTTGTAGGCTAATAGGATGGATAGAGGGTCATAATGGAGCTTGGCTTGAATTTGATTCACAAAATTTCTACATTTAGTTTTCATTTAGGTTATTTTAGACACATTGGGCCTGAGCTCCTATTATTTAGAGATATTTAACATGCAGCGGAGCGCCTTTATTTTGGTATGGTCATGTGCGGAATCACTCCCTGGCTTACTAGCTTCGAATGGTTTGAGGATCTGACATGTATTGAGGGAGATATTAATATTTGATTGATTTAATCAAATATTAATTATTTAGCCTATTTTTAATTAGAAACCCTAATTCTAATTTAAGAAAAACCTTAATTAGGGCAAGCACATCTTTTTGAGGGTATAAGGGTTTCTCATGGAGGCCATTATTGATGATGCATATGATTATTGATTTTGATATTAAAGAATTCTTCTATGAAGACTGAGCCAAGGGTTTTAGGATTCCATTGCAGTGGAGAACGTTAACTCTTCATTGTGTGTGATTCAGAGGCTGTGAAATATCAGTTGATCTATTACCAAATTGAGAGATAGCTTCATACAAAAGTTATCACAGAGGTTTACAGATTTGAGAGGTAACTTCATACAAAAGTTGTCACAGGGCTTTCCAGGTATTTTATTTATTTAGTTTTGATTCAATAAGTTATAAAGATATAGATATTCTATATTAGAGTAAGATATCTTCAGATCAGGGGTTGAAACAAACAAGGTGTGCTTTATTGGCAGCCGTACGGAGTCCGTATAGATTCACACAAAAACTAACATTGGTAGGTACAGATCCATGCAGATACCGACATCGACAGGTAGAGATCCCCAGTGACTGACATTGGCCAACTGAAGACCGATGTCGGTAGAGAAGGACTGACAGAGACTGACATCGGTAGTATATCGACTAATGCCGGTGACTGTGTGTTCAACACAACAGGCCGAGACAGAATTTCCAAATTCAAGCTCTATTTCCAGATTTGCCAAATCCTAGGGTTTTAAGAAATAATATTTCAAATTATTTTATTTTTATGACAGAGACTCAATTGTATAATCATCTAGAAGAACAAGTGATAAGATCCGTGATTTGCCATTGAGAGACTATATTGTGATTTATTTATTTATTTGGAAATTATTTTGGTAGAATTTGTATCTTTGTTCAAAGCTTTATTTTTTCTATATTCCCAATTGGTTGGGGATATTACAGTGGTATCAGAGCTTTTGCTTAGGTAAAGGAGCCCCTAAGTAAGGGACATTACATTCATGAATAACAAACACACACTTTTTTGGGTTTATAAATATTCCAAACTCTTTTAACCACTTAAAAATATATCTTAGGTGATTTAAATGATCTTTTTCCTCCTTGGAGAAAACTATCACATCATCAAGATATACCAATACAATGTCATTGATTAATCCTTGAAAAGCCATATCCATCACACATTGAAAAGTAGCTCCAGAATTTGACAATCCAAATGGCATCTTTTTATAGGCATATGTGCCCCATTTTGTGGTGAAGTATGTTTTGTACTTGTCACTTTCTTTCACTAAAATCTAATTATACCTAGAATAACCATCTAGGAGGGAAAACCTCTCACTACCTACCACCACTTGTAGATTTTGTTCCATGGAAGGGAGGGGATAATGGTATCTTAAAGACAATTTTTTTAAGTCCTTGAAGTCCACACTCAACCTAATCTCTCCATTATTCTTTCTAATAGGGACTAATTTGGCCAACCAAGAAGAATGCTTAATGGTAAAGATGATTTTGGACTCAATCAGTTTGGTGAGTTCTTTCCTCATGAGAGGCTCAATATTGGGATTGATTTGCCTTTGTCTTTGCTTGATGGGTTTGTTATTCTCATCTATATATATGGTGTTTTGATCCAATCTTGGGTTAAAACCCTTTAAATCACTATATTCCCATGCAAACTATCACTAAACTCCTTGCATAATTCAATGAAATCATGTTTTTATTGACTAGTGCATACCTTTCAAAGTGAAAGTAGCTTATCTTTAAAGATTTATACACTTTCATAGTTATATTTCTTGGTTTACATGCATACCTTCTCCTTCTTGAGCTATTCATGCTCATTGAATATGCTTTCAAGAGTCACTAGGCCTTTGGGAAGCTTGCTGGACTTCAATTAGACAATGTACCCTCCATATTGTTGCTACAATTTAGACTGATTATTAGAAGAAAAATTAGCCTCTTCTTGTAGGAAAAGTGATAATTTTTGGTCACTATAAAATACATTCCAATTAGTGACTTTATCTATTATGGATTATCACAATCACCTTTAGATGAGGCTAAAATTTGTCTTCCTTTATGCCCTTTAGAACATCAAATTGAGCACCAATAGATGCCCAACCTATTAGCATGCTTATTGTCTTCCTTTAGAATATATCTAATGTTAAAAGCCATGAAATCTTTTACAAGGTCCCAAAACTTTTGCTGATAATATTTGAGTAAGGATTTCTTAGTCAAATTCTGCCCTCTAACTTGATTCACAACAAGCTCTCTATCACCAAACACTTGAAATTCCTTGAAACATATTTTCCTTGCCCATTCAAGGTGATGAATGAGGGACTCATACTCTATGGCATTATAGGTGCATGAGAATTAAAATATAAAGGTTTAAAAATACCTTTCCTTTGAAGGTGAAACTAATATAGCTCTACCACCTGCTCCCATCGTGTTTCTAGACCCATCAAAGAAAAGATGTAACAAGACCTTCACATCATGACTTGGATTCATAAAATTAGGAATGAAAGAGCCCTTATAATGCATATAATAAACTCCAAGACCATATTATTTAATAAAATTGTAAGGATCATGCTCATATTTATAATTTCTCCACTCATCTAGGAATAAATTAGAAACTCCTTCAAAGGAAGATGATGGATATTGGTCAATAAGAAACTCCTCTTCATCAATGATAACATAGTTAACATTTGATACCTTAGGTGAGTATTTTTATAAGTGATGTATATGAATAGTTTTTGACTCAATCTTCACCTTAGTGCCATATTTTATCTTAAACACCATGTAGGACCAATTGGCTGCCAAATATCCACCTATCTTAGATGTACAGTCCCTTGACAAGTAAAGAAAAAAATAGGGAGGTAAATGTGATACTACCACATCATGGGGAATTGAAAAATTAGGATAATAATTAAGGGTAAAATTCAAACCTTTCACTACCCCCAAGGTCTTGATTGTTGATATGTCCAATTGTAAAACTCCTTTAGTCATTGGCTCATACTTGAGCCCTAGCTTATTTGTTATACATTTTGGCATAATTGATGTGCTTGATCCACTATAAATGATGAAATTATGAACCATGAAATCACCAATAATTATATATAGGTAAAAATGAGTAATATTCTCATCTTTATTCACTTGACCATCCATATATTGAGTTCCATTTACCAGAATGACATTGTCAGTTCTAGATAGGCCAGCCTATTTGACCAATCCATACAACTCCTTTTGAAGTATATCTTTTTTCCCTGGTAATACTAGATAATCCCAATATGAAATATTCATATGAAGCTTATTAATTTTTTCTACCACATTTATGGAAGGATTACTCACCTTAGGGTTCTCTTTATGAACATTTGCACTTTGTGATGTAGCTTATGGATGTAGAGTTGTAGTAACTATCCTAAAATTTGAAATTTTATAATTTTATTATAGTTTAAGAGATATTATAGACCTAATTACTATATAATATATGTAGGAGTCACAAAAGTTCTTTGATTAGCTCCTTGAGCTTCATCGATAGCCCTCCTTTTGGACCTAGTATTATATGCAACACTAGTATTTTGATTATTTATATTTCCCAAGAAATTACTGGCACAAAAATCACCCTCCAAATGATTTATGAGGGTAGAATCAGTCTAAGGGTTTACATTTTCCATGCCACCTTACATGGATCCTTCAAAATTTTAATCTTGGAAAGATTAACTAACTTGCATTACCATGTCTTGATTGTGCATTTTATTTAGATATGCAGCTTATTCTTGAACATTTTCAAAAGATGGATAGTTGGGATGTTATTGGACCAAATTTTTCTAAGTGGGGACAAGTGATTTGGAGGATGAAGGAAAACTAGGATTATATCTTTGATAAGGCTTGACATGGGTAATTTGGCCTTGTCCCTAATTATTTCCCTTAAAAAGGGGTGTGTTTGTTTGTCCAAACTGATTGTAGGATTGATATGGTCTATAACTTTGATCTTGTTGTCTTTTAATGGTAAATAACTAATTTATAACACTTTAAAGTAGTATTTTAAATTCATGGATTTAATTGGTAGGGGAAATGGTATATTTTTATTGACCAGGCAAAGGAGCTAAAGTGGTCAATGCACTTTGACTAGTGGAATACAAATCAATGAATAGTGGCATTAGAGGTCTAGGAGCTATCTTTCCCACTTGAACAAGACAATTCTTAGAATTTACTAATATTTGATAGGTATTAGGTATTGTGTTTCCATCCATATATTGAATCATCATGGTAATGCCACTATTCAATGCTTTCAAGTAGTAAAAAAATGGATAGTTTGTAGTTGGCCTCACAAGAATTGGGATTCTGTCCCAAGTTTTTTGGAACCTAGTATTAAAATATTTAATGAATTCATGTGGTTCCCTCTTTATTGTGGTAAATTTATCATGTAAATATAGGTGATGATTCTTTTCCTTGAACCTATTAGTCAATAGAGTCCCTAACTCATCCAATGAGCCAATAGATTTTACAGGTAGGGTCCCATACTAGTCTAATAATTTTCCTTTAAAAGACAAGTTCAACAGCATAATAGATAATTTTTTGGGGATAATATTATGGATATTAATTTATTTTGTTTAAATATTTTTTTCTCAATAATAGTAATTGGACCATCTCCACTAAAATATGGGACACTTTTCAGAGCAACTCGTAGAATCTGATCATATTGAGCAAGATGCAAGGGAGATGCCCCAGTGAAAGGCACAAAATGATGTCTTTTAGCCATTTTGGAATGATTACTACAAGTATTAGGAATGGAATGTAACACAAACTTGGAATCTTTAAATATAAAATATCTTTTATAAGGATGAGTATTGACAAACCTGAACCTTTTGGTGGAATATGAAGGTAATTACACAAACTCAAAGGGTAAAACTTTAGCAAAAAACCTAGTGGTCACCTTTTACATGTAAAATATGACTAATCATCAACTAAAGACATGACTTATTCAATAGAGTCACCAAGTATTGAATATAGATGTTTATTTCTCTTCAATAATTCCAAGACCAACACAAATCTTGAACAATCTTTTAGGACTTAGAGGTCCGACCAGGCATGCCAAAAACTATTGACACTTGGATTTTCAACCTTGAGAAGATTATTAGCTCTCCTTTTCCATGTGACAAAATGGAATCATCTCTCTTATTATGGGTGACAATTTCAATGAGATGAATCTCTAGATTAGGGGCTACCTCCCATTGATGCACCTTTAAAACTCTCTCTAATATATCAAGTGTGTATAAAAAGAGTTTAGGAAAACAAATGGTGATGTACCAATATTTGGTATCCTCTCAATTGATTAAAACCACTACTTTAAAGATAAAATAAGGTGTTTTCTTGCACAAGACTCACAACTCAGGATCCATTGCTACATCAATAGTTCATATGCTAGATTCGAGAAGGTATATGATTCTTAGGAAGGAAATGAATAATACAAAGAAATATATAGTCATGAAACACTTCTAAGATATCTCTACACTTAGAAAAGAATACTATAAAAGACATGCAACAATCTTCTTTTTGTAAATTAGTAGACCATCAAGAGTACAAGATAGAAAATACAATCCTTCACTAGACTAGACCAATAATGATTCAATCATTACTCAATATTGAAAAATATGAGAGGAAATAAAACTTGTGTATCTCTTCAAGAGTTCTTTTAGTATAAATTTGGCAAGAGTTTCCCCAACAACTAGTAGAGGATCCTGAACAAGCCAAATATATATATATATATATATATATAGCCTTTGAGAGGTGTAACAATCAAAGGAAGTTCAAGGATCACTTGGACATGTGTCATCCAAAAAAAATTTGTTACATTTGCATGGGAGAAAAGTGGGTGAGTTATTCCATGTCATCGAATGAGTCAATTATAATGAGTTATAACTAAATGAAAAAGATTAGTTACATTTGTTACAACTAAAACAAAACCTTAGTTACAACTACCACTTATTACCTTTATCCTCACCTTCAAGTTCCCACTGATCCTTTATTTTAAACTCTAATAGCTAGTTTTTTTAGTTTAAAATTGACATTCTATGGGCCATCACCTTTCAGGTATTTATCCAAACTTCTTACCTCAACACTTTTCTTGAAAGAATTTATTCATGTCTTTGGTTTTCTTTGTTATTTTCCTTTGGATTTTTGCTTGGTCATTTATGCCTTAAATAATTTCCATGAACAAATAATCTGAAAGAAATCATGTTTTCTTTGTATCAAACAAAATGTCCAAAATAATTGGACTTTGGATTATTTTCAAGTTTTTCAAAACAATTCCTCAGACAATTTCCCTGAAAGAATTCCTTCAGACTTTCTATTTGGCCCTTTTTAGTTCTTTGAAATGAGCCTTCAAGAAATTAAAAAAGACCCTTTTTGAAATAAAACATACCCTTTGGCTTCTTGTAAGTGATCATTCAAAAAAAATTTAAGTGTCTCTTCCAAAAGGAAAATACCCTTTGGATTTTTGACATGGTCCACTCTCTCATATAAATAGTTGTTGACGCAAAAGATTGCACCCTTGGCAGGAGGCTGAGCTCCTGCCTTCTTCACGCAACTATGGAAACTCCCCTCTCACTTGTGTAACTGACGAAGCTAGAGGGGAGAGTCTCTAGATGAGGGCTATCTCCCTTTGGTGTATCATTTAGGCCCTGGTTTCTCCTACTACTAACAAATAAAATAAAAAGGGGGGGGAATGAAAAGGGAGAAAAAGATGATGAAAATAAAGCCTAAGCCTAAAAGGGTAAAAGGTGATACACTAGATAAGTGATCCACTCAGGCCCAAACATACACTTTCACCAAAAGAAGCACCTATACACTTCATCAGTCATGAGAAACCTTCTGCATCAGTGGGTCAGATGTCCATGGAGATACAAGGAGGGAATAAATACTAGAGGCATTCTTAGATGCACTACAACAACCTATCCACTTCACCTATATTCCTCTAGGGACACTTCTGATAGACTTGTAGAAGGAAAACTCAAAAATACACCAAAGATGCTGAAATCATTCTATAGAAGCATTAAGGAAATGACTTAATATAGAATCAAGGCATAGACACATACTAAAGATGCAAAAAAATCAGAATGGAGGTAAAAATGTTGTGTTTCGATTCAAGGTAAATATCTAGCAGAGCTCTACCTTACAAGCCCGAGAGATTTTTGGGCAGAGTTTGCCTTAAGGCTGAGAGCCGATTCCTCTTCAAAATGAGAAAATTACAATATATAGAAAGAGAAAGAGAAACTTGGCACTTTTTGGGAAAGATTTTGGTGCTCATTTTCTACCAGTGGCCGATGTGCCTCTAAATATTGGGAAGAGGAAACCACTGTTACTGATGTCATTCTTCAGAGGAGGCCTATTGGAACCATGCTACATAATCACCCAAATTTGACTTTGGCATTCAAGCATTAATGAAACAACATGACCAACCCTTTCCTACAAACAAACTATGGTTTATCTTCTTCCAATGCCAATTATAGAAAAATAGGTCATGTCACTCAATAACTCTCCATCTCTTCGCCACTTGGATGCTTTGTCTTTTCTTGCCTTTTGTCTTCTTCCTACTTTTTTAGCCCTCGAGGCTATCTCTGTGTGGGTCACTGCATTCCTTTGGATTTTCCATGCTTGATGCTCAAACAGTTCAAAAACAAATAGATATTTCATTTGCACAAATTTGATGGCTTTTAGGACGTCACCGTCCTCGGCAAAAGTCATCAGGCCTTTCCTTTTCTGCTTTGTCTTTTCTTTGAGCTCATTCACTTTGAACTAATAGCCTCCTTAAACCAAGCCATTGAACCAAAATTGGTTTAACATTTCAATCAATTCAACGGTTCAACCATTGCGTGTCGATGCCATTGAACCAATTTTTTTGAACTGAGTGATGAACTCTTGCATTGAGCTAAAGGCCATTAAACTTTAAACTGATTGAACCAAGCGTTAAATGATAATTCATGAACCAAAGGGCTAACCTATTGAGTTTGTAGAAATGAATAGATTCATGTAAAATCAGAAAAATGATAATGGCCTAGCACAACAGGGGCAGAGGTTGACCGATTTTTGGCCTGTTGGGCAAAAAATGGTCAATAGACTGGCAACTCCCAGGGGAAGCATGCCTACTATGATTAAAGACTAGTTTCCTTGTAGTCCATTAGGCATGAAGTCAAATGCAGCCTTAACAAAGTTAACAATAGCCCCAAGAGATCCAAGAATCAAACACGAAGCCTTTTACCCCACACGCAAAGGGAAACACACAAGGCTAAAAACACTACCTATGCAAACTACACTTAGGGAAAGCAAGAAAAGAAACTAAAAGAAAACTAGTATATATAACTAACCAGGAAAATTTGCTTCCCTCCTAAAGCAAAGGGAAAATTTCTTAAGTCCCCTTCTTGGAAAGAAAACTTATAATGGCATGCGAGTAGCTGAATGAAAAAGAGAGTTGGTGACCTGCTCTTCTTGCCTGTCACCTGCATTAGCTAGAATCCAAGTGAAATAGATTCAAATATGCTCCCAAAATATGTGTACTCTATTTGTTCTTGGAAGCTTGTTGAATGCTAGTTCATCATATTGGTGCTCATCACCAAGAAATCAGTGGCTGCTGGCTTATCACTGTAAGCCCTTTGAACTGCACATTCCCTCTGTAATGTATCATGGTCTAACCTATTTCCTTCTGCTTCCTCTTGGCCTTCTTGAAGAAGGGTGACTATGATGATGTCTGAAATGGACTCACAAAATGATTTCTCATCCCACATAACATCACCTCTTTCTTCAAAACTCTCTTCTTCAAAGCCTTCCTCCTGGAAAACAGACCTCTCCTTTTCCTCCTCCAACTCAGGCTCTTCAGTGTAGTCATCCTCTTCATCAAAATAGCAAGGAAATTCATCAAATAGAGGGGAAGAGATCTCACCATGCTTTTGTTCCTCCTCATATTACTGGAACATCTACATATATGCATGCCCTGCATCTTCTCCATTGCCGATGGTCTCTTCACAAGAAACATTAATGATTATTTCTTCTTCATTTTTGCTCATGATAGCCTCTTGGGGAACTATAGATTGGATCTTTTGATCCTCACTCACCTCCTGTAGAATAGGTTCTTCCTTGAGAAGGGGTGAAGTGGGACAAGCATGTGGAAGAGGAGGTAGTCCTTGAGCTGGAATTGAATGATTCTCCTCCTACTTGGTTATCACTTCATCAATATCAGGTGTGGCCTAATATTTCTCTTGGAAGTGTGTAGATGGGGTGTGTTCAGACATGGTGTGTGTCGTTGGGTCTGAACCATCCATCACACACTAGTTGAGGAATCTCTCTTTGGATTCCAACTCTACAATTCTCCTGGCTAGATCCTCTTGGAAGATCCTTTCTTGGAGATCATAGGAATCATGAGTAGGAGCAGCTTTATCTTTTTCAAGGTTTTGAGAAAAACCTTGCTCCTCCTCCTTCTTGCCCCATGATTCCACTATTTCCCCCAGATCAACAGGTTGCCATCAGGGCAAAAGATCTAAGGGAGTTGAGGAAGATTAGGACGGGTCTATTGATGCATAGGAAAATCTATTTCAAATGAAAGTGCATTTTGGTGTGTATAATCCATTGCTTAGAACCATGCACCTCATATTTCTTCATATGTTTTAATCAAGCTTAGAATATTTATGCAATCACCTTATACTCTTATCTTGGTTACCCTTCAACAATGAAAGAAGTAATGCTGGAGTTTGAGGTGGTTCCATAATACCCTGAGCTCCACCAAAGTTATACAAAAAAATGTGATTTATCAATGGCACTAAGACTACTTAACCAGTAGATTCAACTCAGAGTCACCATTGGTGTTGTGCAAAAGCCTCCAAAGGCTGGTTGGTTGAAGAACACACCAAAAATTCTTCAACTCTTTGGACAAAACCTGTCCTAGTTGGTCCCACCAGGCGTGACAAAACTATTGACGCAGAATATTGCACCCTTGGCAGGAGGCCAAGCTCCTGCCTTCCTCACATAACTATGGAAACTCCCCTCTCACCTATGGGACCAACAAAGCTGGAGGGGAGAGTCTCTAGATTAGGGCTAGCTCCCTTTGATGTATCATTTAGGCTCTGGTTTCTCCTACTACTAACAAATAAAATAAAAAGGGAGGGGATGAAAAGGGAGAAGGAGATGCTGAAAACAAAGCCTAAGCCTAAAAAGGTAAAAGGTGATACACCAGAAAAGTGATCCATTCAGGATTGAACATACACTTTCACCAAAAGAAGCACCTATACACTCTATCCATCATGAGAAAACCTTCTTGATCAGTTGGTCAGAGGTTCGTGGAGATATAAGGAGGGAATAACTACTAGAGGCATTCTAAGATGCACTGCAGTAGCCTATCCACTTCACCTATATTCCTCTAGGGACACTTATAACAAACCTATAGAAGGAAAACTCAAAAATACACCAGACGTGCTAAAATCATTCTGTAAAAGCATTAAGGAAATGACTTAATACAAAATCAAGGCATAGACACATACTAAAGATGCAAAAAACTCAAGATGGAGGTAAAAATGTTGTGTTTCGATTCAAGGTAAATATCTGGCAGAGCTTTTCCTTACAAGCCCAAGAGATTTTTGGGTAGAGTTTGCCTTAAGGCTAAGAGCCAATTCCTCTTCAAAATGAGAAAATTACAATATATAGAAAGATAAAGAGAAACTTATCACTTTTTTGGAAAGATTTTGGCACTCATTTTCTGTTAGTGGCCCATGTGCCTCTGAATCTTAGGAAGAGGAAACCATTATTACTGATGTCATTCTTTAGAAGAGGCCTACTGGAACCATGCTGCACAATCACCCAAGTTTGACTTTGGCATTCAAGAATTAATGAAACAACATGGCTGCCCCTATTTCCTACAAACAAACTATGGTTTGTCTTCTTCCAATGCCAATTATAAAAAAAATAGGTCGCGCCACTCAATAACTCTCCATCTCTTCACCACTTGGATTCTTTGTCTTTTCTTGCCTTTTGTCTTCTTCCTACTTTTTCATCCCTTAAGGCTATCTCTGGGTGGGTCGCTGCACTCCTTGGGCTTTTCCATGCTTGATGGTCAAATAGTTCAAAAACAAATGGATATTTCATTTGCTTAAATTTGGTGGCTTTTGGGACATCACCGTCCTCAGCAAAAGTCATCGACCCTTTCCTTTTTTGCTTTGTCTTTTCTTCAAGCTCCTTCACTTTGAACTGGTGGCCTCCTTAAACCAAGCCATTGAACCAAGCCATTGAACCAAAATTGGTTCAACAGTTCAATCAGTTCAACGATTCAACCATTGCATGCTGATGCCATTGAACCAATTTTTTTGAACCGAGCGATGAACTCTTGCATTGAATCAAAGGCCATTAAACTTTGAACTGATTGAACCAAACATTGAATGATCCTTCATGTGCCAAAGGGATAACCTGCTGAGTCTGTAGAAATGAACAGATTCATGAAAAATTAGAAAAATGATAATGGCCTAGCACAGTAGGGGCAAAGGTTGACCGATTTTTGGCCTATTGGGCAAAAAAGGTCAACAACAGTCTTTCAATATTTTGAAAATGTCCCTTCAAGAAAGTTGAAATACCCTTCAATAAAGTTGAAAGTGTCCACTTAGCCTAAAAAAGTCCTTCAAAAAAGTTGTCACCTACCCTTCAGAAATTTTGAAATGCCCTTCAAAAAACTTTTAAAGTATCCTTTGGCAAAAATGAAAGTGTCTTTCAGAAAAATGAAATGATCATTTGAAACTGCCAGTGGCCCTTCAAAATATTTTCAAGTGACCCTTCAGAAGATTTATAAGTGTCCACTTTGTAAATAAAATAGCCTTCAGGAAAGTTGAAATGGCCTTCATAATTTTTGAAAAGTACTTTTTGGCCTTCTTACAAATGGCCCTTCAAGAAATTTGAAAGTGTCCTTTAGCTTGAAAAAGTCCTTCGAAAAAGTTGAAACATACCCTTCAGAAAAGTTGAAGTGGACCATTTTTTGCAATAAGGATACCCTTCAAGAAAGTTATTTTGAACAAAATGTCCAAAATAATTGTTTCAAAAAAGTTTAAAGTTGTGCTTTGAAAAATATATCTTAGAAAAATTATTTGAAAGAATGTGACAGTTAAACAAAAATCAAAGACAAAAACTTGAAAGAATAAACACTTATCAAAAGACCAAAATAATCCCTCCAAAATAATTAGACTTTTACATTTGTTGGGGCTTGACAAATAAAACTTCTTTTAAAGAAAAACTATGTACTAGACTTAGCCAAAGATATAGACTTAGATGATTTTTTACAAACAGGGGTGCCCAATTTTGGCTTGAAGGACCAAAAATGGTCAACACTAAGGACATGAGAAGACACTAAGTGAGTAGTGGTCATCTATGTACAAAATAAACCTATTCCCTTATAGACACAAAGCTTTATAGGTTGATAAGTGTGCTACTAAGATCAACTCATGAAGGTATATTGGTACAAATAAAAGCAAAATATACCTACCTCCGCATGATGTGTTCCCTACTCCTTAGGACCCCTTATAGAGCCATCAATCTACTACAAAGATTGTGTACTGGTGTGAGAATGTAGGTAGCACTAAGAGATTATTTTTTTTAAATTCTCCTCTTCTAATCTACTAGCCTACCACACCTCAAAGGAACTCAGCTCCATCGTGAGGCCAACTGTGGAGTTTGATCTTTGACTAGAAGAAGGTGATGTGATTTAAATCATGTATTTTAGTATGATTTGACTTTTGAGAATATTTTTGCCTTTTGTTTAAATGTTTTGGATTTTAACTTTCTTTTGAAGGATCCTCCATATGGATTTGGAAAACCAAACATGAGAGAGATATTGATACACACAAATGAGTTGTAGGATTAGGCTAAAGGAAGATAAGTAACCCAAGACAAAAGACTAACTAGAAAAATTAAGCTTGACAATGAATGAGTATGTGATCTCAAGTCTCAACCATGTATATGATTAGTTTATGGGAAAAAATAAGGAAAAAGGATATCCAAAGGAGTACCAATGAAAGGAAATAGTAATGAGAAATATTTTTTCTAACTAATCACATGGTAAAAGGATATAATAACTAAAAAGGGATAGGGTAGATTTGACCAAGTCACCATGATAACTATCTATGAAAAATAAAAATAAGAGAGCAAATAATCATGAGGATACAAGGGAAGAGTCTTGAGAAAAACTCTGAAGGAAAAGAAATTAATGATAAAGTAAAAATAACAATGATAATGAAAATACAAGTATATGCAAAATATAAATAATCAATATTAACTATAGTATAATAAGAAGGGACAAAATGATATAATATAATAAATTATTTAACATAATGTCAAATGATATAATAAAAAATAGATAAAAAAATAATATTGAAGCACATGTCTAGTTCAAATGTAAATGATAAAGCACCATGCATGTGTTCATAAATATTGGTATATATATCCACACACATTATCTAATATATTGAATAAATCTCTATAAATTTGGATATGAACTACTACTAATGTCTCATCAATCTTTGTTGAATACTGGGCAAAATATTCTTTTCTAATATTCTCAACTAAAAAATTAGGAATAATAATTAGATCATGTTGAGGAGGGGAATTGGGTGAAGGATCGTTAAGATAATGTGTAGGGACATGATCTATAAGAAATTATAGAATCACCGGTGGAGGAAAATCCATGGGTGGAGGGTCCACGAGTTGAGAAGGAACCATAGGTGGAGGCACATAAGGTGTTGAATGGACCATAGGAGGTGTAGTTATGGGAGAATAAGGAGGATACTTATTTAAATAATGACCAATATAAGGAATCTTATAATGTCCATGAATAACTATAATATGATCCTTAAGATGTTGCTGAAGGATACAATAATAATCAGTGTGATATGTGTCATATCAGTCCCGTAGAAAATACCTCTCATCATACTTAGGTATACGTTTAGGAAAAATATTTGGATGAGGTATGGTAGTGTCTATTGATGGGGAATAAGGATGTAAGGTATCAATATATTTCCATAATTTATGATAATGGGTAGAAGAGTGATTATCTGTCCCATGGAAGAAATAGATACACTTGTGAGTATTCTTAGAAGAAACAATCATGGGAGAATGTGTAATAGGTGTGGATGAAGAATGAGATGGGTCATCAAACCATTTGGTGGGTAAAGGATCCATATTGGGAAAAATAATCAAGCCATTACCAAGAGAAGTTGGTGAGGGATAAGGAATGGAAGTAAGCTGAATACAAGGATTACTAATGGAAGAAGCAAAAGTAAGTTCATCAATAGTGGAAGAAGAAATAATAAATTGTTCTGACATAAATTACATTGTGAGAGGAACAAGATAAATATAAGGTCTAAGGAGGGTTTCACTAACCTCAAGAGTGAACTAATGATGGGAGTTAGGGAACCTACAAAAATGGTAAGGTCTAGTCATACCACAATCCATGAGCATAGTCCTATGGGGCTCCTTAGAAACTAGAGGTGTTGGTGCCATCTCTACTCTTTAATAAAGAGGAAAAATTTAAGAATCAGGAACTAAAAATTTTAAAACATGAGAAGATGCATGAAAATAATCAAATAAAGAATAATGATAATGCACAATATTGGCATCATAGGCTTAGACAAGGTTTCCTAATAAAGGATCATCTAAAGAATAGCCATCATCATAATATGATGTATGAAGATCAATGACACACGTTGGAATAAATTTGTCATTAGAAGAAGCAACATGGTGAATAAGATTCCTTGTATTTAACAAGATTATAGGAATGTCATCATAAGGTGGTTTATGAGAATGAGGTTTTAATGAGGTCAAAAGTTGTGAGATGAGATGAGGAGTGAGATTAAATTTTTTGATATTTAAGTTAATCTTGTCAGACTCATCATCATCAGAGTATAAAAGGTTAGGAGGAATGTTACCAATGAGCTTAGGATTTCAATTATAACCTCTATTTGAGTTGATAATAAAGCTGAAAAGCTATGTTTCATGGAATGGAATACTAGGTAAAGGCTCAAGAGTAGGAATCTTAAAAACACCATGATCTTGAAATTGCTCAAAATTCCAAGGCTTAGTGTCTCCTTAAATCCTATAAATGAATCCATTATAAGGGAATTTAACACATTCGTAGGATGAATAAGTGATATCTTGCATACTATAAGTGCACAACCTACCAAACAAGATGTTATAAGAAAGAGGGAAATTACAGATCATCACCTTTACATGAAAAGTAATAGGTGGGATAATAATGGGAGGCTACACACACCCAAGAGGAGGCATTTTCCTTCTATCATATCCTTGGTAGGTGTTACATGTAGAATTAAGATTTCATTCTGAATATCCAAGATTTTTAATGAAATCAAGATAAGCAACATAAGTGCCAAAACCCTCATCAATCAATACCTGTTTGACTTAGATATCATCTATTTGGATACTAATAAGGGAGGATCATCTGCATGAAGTATAATCTCATCAAGAATCATATATATGATGGGAAATGTCCAATAAAGATAAGTGTTAATATTTTAATCAAAATTGATGGATATATCTTCACATTACTGTAAGATACTATCCTCAAAAATAGATAAGGCTACCTCACATCCCGTTAAGGGAGGATGAGGGACATTCATATCAAATAATAGTTTCATAAGACAGTTTTGATAATAGGGAGATGTACTCATAATCTCAATAAATATAATTTTAGATGGGAGATTAGTGAGTTACATAATGGGATCCCACTCATCATAACCCATGAGAAGATTATTAGATATAGGTGCATAATGGTTACAGTTGTCTTTGGAAGGAGGAATCAAAGAGCATTGAAATTTATGTTGATAATAATGAGAAGGTTTAGAAGAAGGTTGTCAATCATTTGGTAATGAATAATTAGTTAATTTATATTGATCTTGGAAATTAGAAGTGTTAATATAGGGTTGATTATCATTAGAAGATTGATTATCATTGTTACTAGAAGATGATGGAAGAATAGTCGAAATAGAATGTGATATGTTATCCAAGGGAGAATTATAAATTGGATCATCATAAAAGGTTATAAGATCTTATTTCCCCAACTCATTCAAATGAGTTGGAGAATAGTCTTGGATAACATAAAATGTCTTAGAAGGAGGAGAGGTATAGATAGGTTGGGAATCGATGAAAGCTGCCACCCTTCACATATTAACTATGCTAACCACATTTTATTTAGAAGTGGGTTAAATAAGACTTTCTATATTATTGGTGTAAGAGGTGGGATTGTCTTGGTTTTCTTGAATAGGTTGACGATTAGGTAAATTATCTTTGTAAATAGCTAAATGAGCATTTGTTTGATTTAAGGCTTAGGTTTTATCATGAGTTTTGTAGTCCTTGAAAGTAACTTTATAATCTTGTTGACACTTGTGATTGATAACATTGTGATCAAAATTAGGACCAAGAATATAATCAATATCTAAATTATGAATTTGTCTATAGGTCTCATGAGAGTGACCACAACTAGCATGAAACTAACAAAAATTACTAGAATCATACTAGGTTTTCATAGGATGAGTAGGGTAAATATATTGAACGAAAGGCCTAGGTAGATGTTTAAGAAATTCAAATAAGAGGTTTATGGACATTAACAATGTTTGGTGATGAGAAATGAGGATTAGTATATTATTGAGAAATATTTGGTTCTAAAGAAAGGGTAGGAATGACAGCATGAACATTGTGAATGGTATCATATGAATTAGTGACACCATCATTAGTAACATTTTAGTCTTTTTTAAGTAACTAACAAGGACCCATGAAAGGTTGGGGTGGATTGAATTAATGCATAAGGAAATCTTATCATTTAGATTTGTTAATGGCCTCTTCCAAGGTACATGGAGAAAGGGTACGGACTCAATATTATAATTTAGGAAATAAATAATTTGTAAAGAGATGAAAAAGATTGTCATCTACCATGTTATGTGTTAAGCATGGGATATATTGAGAGGGGGGGTGAATCACTATATCATATATCTTATAAAACTTTCCCTTAATCAAATTCCACTTAACCAAACATTCAAGATATGTAATAAAATTGAAACAATAAACACACCACAAGATAGAGAGAGACCCCATATATAACATGGAAACCCAATGTGTGAAAAACCATGGAGAACAATCTCAAGTATATGAATGAGCACCAACTCAAACAATGTTCACAAGCACCAACCCCTTTGCTAAGCATCAAAAAATCAAATATTCATGAGTACCAACCCACAATATCACTAAACACTTTTCTAAGCACCAACATAGCAACAATTCATGAGCACCACCCCACATGAGCACCAAACCCTTTTTTAAGCACCAACGTAACAACAATTTATGAGCACCAACCCCTAGGAGCACCAACCCTTTTTCTGAGCACCAACATAGCAACAATTTATGAGCACCAACCCCTTTGCTGAGCACTAACATAGAAACTATTCATGAGCACCAACCCACAAGAGCACCAACCCCTTTGTGTATACCACAAAACTATCTCTTAATGTTTCTATCTCAACAAATGATAGTTTATTACAACATCTCTTTCCTCTCTCTCACCTTTGATTTTCTAAGCTAGATATAACAAATACAAATCATATTTATCTCTCACAAATGCTCTTCTAAGCTAGATATTACTATCTCAAAACAAAATCTATCTCACACATTACAAATGGCTTCTCAAGCCTTTATTTATAGATTTCCAAAAGACCTTTGGCCTTCTCCCTTTGTGACCCTTCAATCCTCATGGAAAATGGTGCCAAACTTATATGACCCTTCATATCCTTACCTTTGAAAATTCATGTGGTGACCTTTCATGAGCAAAAATGTCCTTCCCTATTTTGTCTTTACCTTGGTGACTTTTCATATTCCTCAAAGTGTCCCTTCATGAGAAATTGCACCCTTCCTATTTTGTCTTCACTTGGTGACTCTTAGAATTCCCCAAGATGACTCTTCATGGGAAAATGCATCCCATTCTTCTTTTGTCTTTACCTCATGACTCTTGGACTTCTCCATTGGCCCTTCTTTTATCTTATATGCAACCAAAAATATATTTGTTAATATTAAATAAATATTAACTCACATTAGCCAAGATATATCTATTACAAACAAAATTAAATGCAATGGGGCCTTTATCACCAATAATGCTAAACCTTTGACATCAATGACAATATTTCCAACAATCTCCCCCTTTTTCATTGATGGCAACCTCAATCCTAAAACTGCCACATCTTGTCACCTGCACATACTGTCATCTAAAAACATACAATAACTCCCCCTTACTGTAGCAACATGTACCTATTTTTTGCACCTATTATTCTCCCTATACCTGTACCTATTATTCTCCCCCTTTGACATCAATGGTAAAGGGCCTACCTAGAGCTAACACTTAGCTCCCCCTCACTTGATGCTGAACATCAATGACAGGAAGTAATAGAAATTACTCCCAACTCCTCTCACTGATCTTTGAATGTATCCTTTGATCGTGCCTTTGAGAAGATATCTGACAAAACATATACATTGTTCCATATCCTTTCAGCACCTACAATCAACTCATTTGAATCTTTTATTTTAATCTCACAACCTTCTTTATGAAACTTTAATATATATCCTTGATTACATATTTGACTAACACTCAACAGATTATGCTTAAGACCTTTTACATATAAAACATTCTTAGTCTTAGTTCTACCATAATTCAAAGTCAAAGTACCTTTTACAGCTATCCTAGCAATGGTTTTATCTCCAAATCTCACTATACCACCATCTATCTTCTTTAGAGATATGAATTTACTTTTATCTCTTGTCATATGCCTCGAACATCCACTAACAATTAACCATGGCTGATCTTTACCTCTTACATGCAGAGCTGTCTAAACCATCGTAGAATATTTATGTTGTTTCTTCTACCATGAACATGTCTGAACCTTATTTTTGATGAATGGTGCTTTGAAACTTTGATTCTTTTTGACTAACTTGAACATGCTTCTATAATACCAAGCTATGTGTCTGAAGTTATTGCACTTTTAGCATACTATGGTCTCTTCATCAAAGCTTGATAGAGGAACACAAGAGTTATGGATTTTTCTTGACTCTACTTGACTTTCCTTCTCCTTATTTATAAAATTGTTAGCTATTTTTATACATTCTAATTTCTTGTGACCATATCCATTATAATAAAAACAATAGCCATAAAAATAAGACCTGTCTGTATATCTCTGACCTGATTGCCTTTTGTAGCTTTGTTCCTTTTAGCCTTCTCTATTTGGAATGTCCTCTGTATTATTCACTTCTCCCCTTTTTGTTTCTTCTTGTGTAAGAGCTTCAACATAGCTCTTTTTCCTTCCAAATCCAATCCCTGTCTTATCTGAATTTTCTTTCTAACTTTCCAATATCTTATTTAGCATGTTAGTGCTATCTTAAAATTTTGAATCACTGGCTACTTTATCATTGACTGCTTTCTTAATATCTTCTTTTAAAGAGGCAATTTCAATAACATACCTTTCACAATCTTTTCTTGCTATTTCCAAGTATGCTATGAGATCTTCTTCATTCTTCTTGGCTTCTTCAAAGTGTGCTTGTATATCTTCAATCATTTCCTTTGACTCTTGTTCATTTTTCTCGATCTGGGGCTTTAATCTTTGATTCTTCTTCTAAAAAGCTTCTAACTCTTCTAAGACACAAATGAGCTATCCTTCCATATTCACTTCAGCTTCCTCTTCTTCTTCTTGATAACCTTCATGTATGGCCATGAATAGAATCTCTTCTTCTCTTGAATCACTGACTGCACTATCTTTGACTAAGCGAGGATCCTTAGAATATAGGCTCTTCTTCTCGAATCCCTTCTTGGATTTGCCTTTGAAATTCTTCTTGTATGTAGACTTTTCTTATTCTTCATCATTACCCTTATTTGGGAATTTAGCTAAAAAATTCCAATATTTCCACAATTAAAACATTTAAAAGGTAATTTTCCTTGATATTTACCTATTCCCCATTTCGGCTTGTGAATAAAAAGTGCTCCGTTGTCATCTTCATCATCACTAGAACTATCACTTGATTCTTAAATCTTAGCTTTCTCTTTCTTTGATGTCTTGAAAGTTGCTTCTCTCTTTGATGGTTTATCTTGTTCAGTCCACATCTCATATGCCATGAGAATACCATGAAGCTCATCCATCATTATTTTAGCTAAATTTTTCATCTCCTCAATTGCCGAAACCTTTGTATCATATCTCATTGGTAGAGATCTCAAAACATTTTGTACCACCATTGACTCTTCCAACATTTCTCCAAGACCTTGAATCTGATTTACTATTTGATCAACTTACAAGAGATAACTTGCTATATATTCTTCTTTTTCCATCTTCAAAATTTCAAACTATCTTCTAAAAGTCTAAAGCTTAGCTTGCTGAAATTTTCCATCACCTTTGTAAATATTCTAAAGTTTTACCCAAGTTTCATGATCAGATTTACATTGCATAACTTTAACAAATTTAGATTCACATAAACCACATAAAATAAAATTCAAAGCTTTAGCATTACATTCACTTGCCTTCTTTTCTACTGAAGTAATTAGAAGTGTTTGTGGCTCTTCATATTCCTCCACCACTGCTTACCATATGTCAAATTTAAGGTCCATCAAATAAATCTTCATTCTCATGCTCAAACAAGTGTAATTCATCCCATCAAACAAAGGTGCCTTATTTGTATAAAATCCTTCATGTGATCTAGCCATCGTGCTTTCCTGATCTACCTTCAAGCTATAAAACTTTTCAAAAGGAACTTGCTCTAATACTAATTATTAATCATGGGATATACTGAGAGGGGCGTGAATGAGTATATCATATATCTTATAAAATTTTACCTTAATCAAATTCCACTTAACTAAACATTCAAGATATGCAATAAAATTTAAATAATAAACACACCACAAGATAGGGAGAGACACAAGATATAACGTAGAAACCCAATGTGGGAAAAACCATGAAGAACAGTCTCAAGTATATGAATGAGCACTAAAACAATATTCAAAAGAACCAACTTGAAAGAGCACCAAACCCTTTTTTGAGCACCCACACAACAATTATTCATGAGCACCAACCCACAGGAGCACTAACCCCTTTGTTGAGTACCAACACAACAACAATTCGTGAGCACCAACCCATAGGAGCACTAACCCTTTTATTGAGTACAAACACAACAAAAATTCATGTGAACCAACCCACATGAGCACTAACCCCTTTGATGAGCACCAACATAGCAAAAATTCATGAGCTCTAACCCATAGGAGCACCAACCCCTTTGTTGAGCACCAACACAACAACTATTCGTGAGCACCAACCCACAAGAGCAGAAACCCCTTTGTGTATACCACATAACTATATCTCAATTTTTCTATCCCAACAAATGATAGTTCATTACAACATCTCTTTCCTCTCCCTCACCTTTGATCTTCTAAGCTAGATATAACAAATACAAATCATATTCATCTCTCACAAATGCTCTTCTAAGCTAGATATTACTATCTCAAAAAAATATTTATCTCACACATTACAAATGGATTCTTAATCATTTATCTATAGATTTCCAAATGACCTTTGGCCTTCTCCCTTTGTGACCCTTCAATCCTCATGGAAAATGGTGCCAAACTTATATGACCCTTCATATCCTTGCCTTTGAAAAGTCATGTAGTGACCCTTCATGAGCAAAAACGTCCTTCCCTCTTTTGTCTTTACCTTGGTGATTTTTTGTATTCCTCAAAGTGTCCCTTCATGATAAATTTTTCCCTTCATCTTTTGTCTTCACTTGGTGACTCTTGGAACTCCCCAAGATGACTCTTCATGGGAAAATTCATCCCATTCTTCTTTGGTCTTTACCCTATGACTCTTTGACTTCTCCATGGGCTCTTTTTTTGTCTTATATGCAACCAAAAATATATTCATTAATATTAAATAAATATTAACACACATTAGTCAAGATATAACTATTACAAACATCATTAAATGCAATGGGGCCTTTATTAACAATAATGATAGACCTTTGACATCAATGACAATATTTGTAACATTATGTTCACACTTGTTTGACAAAGTCTTCCATCATTTATCGAAGGTTTTAGTGGTTTCATTTTCATTTTGTTTGGAAATGATGAAATGGGCCAAAGTGTTTTTTGAAAGATCACTAGTTTGGAATTCTTTTACTAAGCCATTCTCTAAGTCCTCCAAACTAATAATTAAATGAGATCTAAGTTGATTATACCAATCTAAGGCATCACCTGTGAGGGTTTTATCAAGGATTTTTGTAGAAAAAAGTTGTTTAATTTGACCCAATCCTTTTAAATATTTCCAAATGTTTTAAGATGAAGGGTAGGATCAGTTGATCTATTATAAGAGATGGTAGGTGTTATACCTTTTATATCAATGGTAGTAATTTGAGTAGTATGAGGTTTATCTTGTAAATGTTTGATAAATTTTTTGACTAATAAAATTTAAGGGATGAGATTACTTTAAGAATATTGAAGAGAGGGAGGAGGAAATCTTTGGTTATATGTGTCCCAAGCCATTCGTTTCAGTTGTGTTTTAAGATCAAGAAGGTAGTTTTACATTATCATCATTTTATTCATGTTATGAGTTTGAAATGTGTTCATTTGATTAAGAGTTTGGAATAATATTTGATGATTTTTATTGATGTTATTAGAAGTAGTGTTAGTGTTAGTATTAGTGGATTGGGTACCGCTATTAGTGTTGACATGAGTTTGAGAAGAGTTATGAGAATTTGAAGCACTAGTGGAAAATTTTTCTTGTGAAGCAAAAGATGGACTAGTAAATGGTTGAGATGAATAAGAACTATAAGCAAGATTAGCTTGGGTAGTTAACAATGAACTAGTGGATGTATTAAGGATAGTGGATCTTATGAGAGGCCCACTAGATGTAGAACTAGCCATATTAGTCAAGATATTAGGCATGGAGTGGATGAAGTTAAAGAAGAACATGTCATAGCATAAGAAGGAGTCAAGATTGAAGGGAGAGGTTGAGAAGCAAAGAAATTATTACCCTAAAATCTAGTTGAGAAAGTAGAATTAGGAGAATGAGGCTCTTCAACTTGATGGCTAATCATGAGGTTATAGATGGTAGAAGGGTCTTTCCCTCTATGTTGAGGTAATTTCATGATAAAGAAAAGAATTTTGGGAGTATATTATAACTGAGATTTTTCTTCTAATAATAGAGGGTTATGATACAAAGAATTATTATAAGGATTCTCATGATTTTTTGTATAGGTTGTAATATGGACATTACTAGTATTCTTGAAGTGAACCTTACTTTGTCTATGGGAGACCCTATTATAATTGGTAGATTCCATCATATTTATTGATTGATTTTTAATGTTATCACCAAATAGATAGTCCATGATGAAAGGAAGAAAGGAAAGATGAGATAAATAAGGAATCAAAAAGTGACTGTAACTAAACTAGGTTGATCTGGTTAACCTAGTGTAAAAACTAGGTTTGTGAAACTAAAATAGTTACACAAGATCGACCCAGTATAGAGAATAAAGGTTGGAAAAAAGGGGAAAAATTATAAAAATAGTACTAGGTTAACCAGGTCAACCTAGTGAAATATACAAGGGCTAGAAAATATGCTAGGTTGACCCAATCGACCTGGCACAATAAACAAGAAAAAGAAAGAGTTGATAATCAATATGTGAAAATAAAGTGAGATAATTTGTAGTTAATCTAAGAAAGTAAACACTAAAAGTAATAAAATAATCAATTGAATTTATTTTAGTCAATCAAATTGATGCACCCCAAGTAAAAATCTTGCACCAATATGATCTAGTGCAAGTTCTTTTGCATAGAATTGAGCAAAAAGAAATAAAATAACTTGGAAAGTAAATCTAGTAAATTGGTCAACCTAGAATGTTAGATTATAGGAATGATTTTAAATGATATAAAGTTGAATATAATTAAGGTACTAAATAACAATATATGGATGGTTTTAGGTGAGTTTAGGATGAAAGAGACTGTAGTGGCAATGATACAGGCTTGGTATTAGCCTACCCCCTCACTTCACACATTATAATGATAGGGGTGTTAGGTGTTTATCCAAAATATACCATTAAACATCCTTTATACTTGACCAAAGTATCATGTTGGATTCCTCCTTGGTGATGAAATCCAAATAGGTTAGCCTAGGTAGTCAAATGTTAAAAGCTTTTTGATGTTAAGTGATTTGGCCATGTGTGCATAAAATAGAAATAATGAAACTAAATGGTTAACTAAAAACCTCCTAATTAGACTATGTGAACTATGATAAGCATGCAAATAGCTGAAATTAAGGATGTGATTAGCATATAAGTAGAATTCTAACTTTGAAACAAGGTATAGTGAAAACACTATATGCACAATAAATAAAACTAGGTCAAGAGTGTTGAGCTAGCACTATTGAAAATAAGGTTTAGAAAACCTAATAGGTCGACCAAGTTGACCTAGTTGTTTTAGACAGTAAACAAGACACAAAACTAGGTCAACTTGATCGATCTAGTTGGCTGTGTAGAGGTAGTTTTGAAGGATAAAAAATTGAAAATAAAGTACATAAATAAAGAGATATAAAATAATATAAATTCACCTTGATGGTTTAGAGATATAAATTGTTGATATAAAACATGAAAACTAGGTTGAGTTGGTAGACCAAGCAATACAAAAACTACTAAAAAAGTGCTAAAAATTCACTAAGTCAACCTAATTGACCTAGTTGGTTGGACTATAAGTCTGGAATTGTACTAGGTCAAGATAGTCAACCTAGTAGCATGATCTAAAATTCTAAAAATTGGAATTTTTACTCGGACAATTTGATTGATCATGCTATACAAAAATTGCTATAAAATGACTACAAATACACTAGGTTAATTGGGTCAACCTAGTAGGCTAAACCGTAATTCTAAAAAGTGCTAGAAACCTATACTAGGTTGATCTAATTGATCTAGTTGCCAGTTCTTGTGCATAAAGAAAAAAAATAAAATTGGGTCGATAGAATTGAACCAATATGTAAACATATATGATAGAGATGATGACAAAATAACAAAATAAATTAAATAAAAGTGAACAAATATAACAAAGGTTGGATTCACATCAATTTTACCATAATATATGCAATCAAAATTGCATGATGCATAATGAATTAATCTTGGATCAAATAAGATAGAGTAGACCTACACTTTTGATTGGGCATACACTTGTTAAGTGGGAACATGACTAATATGGAGGTCTACTAGACCCAATTAGGGGATCACTTATATTAATTATCACAACACATCATGATAAGAAGGGTTAAAAAGCCTATAATCTAACATAATCATGTAAAAAACCTAAAAGAGTCCTATGATTTGATATTAACTTATGCTAATAAACAAGAAAGTAAACTATTCTAATAATAAGAAAAGTTGAACACCAAATCTTGTGGCACAAAGTCAGGGTTAGAACAAAACAAATATATAACAACTAAACTAAACATGTATAGGAGACATATAATCATGTCAATGTATACAAAATCCTATTATATGGAAAAGAATAATACATACTACATTATCTATCTACTCTTACAAAGGAGAAATAAAGTTAGCAATACTTACCTTTGAAGATGAACCTATCGAGTTTCAACCTCTCCCTTGGCCAAGGTGCTTCACAAGAGATTATTGTGGTTTGTAAGGATAAATAAGATAAATAAGCTCTAGGATACATGACCTACCTAAGCATCCAAAATACTTCATAAGACAAGATCAGAGCTTTATATAAAGTATTGAACCCTAAATATTTATTCCTCAAGTAGAATGGTCAATAAGCAGATGTTTGTTTGAACTTCTTCACTTAATTCTTTTATTCTTAAAATGGTTGGAAATGACCTTATATATATATAGTAGTATCTCTCCTAAAAATCATTGGAATATGTCATCTATACTAGTTCGACCAAGTTGACCTAGTACATTCTTGGGCTAATGCCTAAAGTTTTTGCTAGGTCAGTTAGGATGCTAACAAGTCAAAATAACAAAGATGTCCCCAAAATACACTAGGTAAACTAGGAAGACCTAGTGGACTAAATAGGTAAAAAGGGTAAGAAGGGAATAAATTAAGGAATATTTCATAATAGTAACTAGAATGGATAAGGAAGAGAAGAACAAGCCTAGGGTTCATGGTTTTAGGGAGCTAGTGTGTAGAGAGAAAGTGGTAAAAGGAACAACAATCTTACAAAGAACCAATGGTCTACCCACCCCTTTCCTATTACACCCATTAAGGCATGCACTTAAAGATATTTATAATTTATAGGTTCTTGTAAGATAAAAAGTGTCAGTAATGAATAAAAGTTTGAAAATATTATGTGTATATAGAATCTAAAGAAGAAGAAGGCCCTGATATAGGCACCAATGCTAGCGAAGAAGGAGAACTAATCAAGGGAGAATAATATGAGTAAATTATTAGGGAAATAACATAGTAGGATTTAAAATAGGATGAGGATTTATATATGATGGAGTGCGTGCCACCTATGACTACCATGATATTGATGTGCCACCAAGTTTCTTGGGTGCTAGATTGCTATATGGATGAGCTCAAGTTTGAGGTTCTGATGAAAGAAATTTAGAGCACCAAGAAGATAGAAGAAGGGAATAACTACCATATCCTAAATATTTGATACATGAAACCTATGTGCTCCACTAATGTCCTAATCGAAATGGCCTCCTTAGTAGCATGTAATAACATCATCAATGATGTTCGTGTAAATAACTAGAAGAAGATCATGAAAGAGACTGAGAAGGAGCTTGAGGAATCAAATCCAAAGCTTAAGTAGATAATTTATAACATATATGAGAAGGATCCATCCCTCCTAGATGGTGTGGATACTTTGGGGTTGAATGAAGTTGACCAAATTTATGTGCTTGTGGATCATATGCTCTCTAAGATAAGGTTGGTGCTTGAAGAGCAAAGAAACCTCTTTGAGGCCTTAATAAGAGAGTTGAACATGAATCTAGACATGGTAAAGTACCTCTTCACCAAACTTGAAAAGGGTGTGGAAGAAGTTAATGCCATATTTTGAAATTTTACCACCCAAGCTATGGTCATTGATGTGTACCTAAAAAAGGCAAAAAAAGAGAAAGATGATTTATTTCAACACTTCTTCATGGTAAGCAAAATCAAGAACATACAAGTGATGGTAAAGGTCAAATCTTAGAGTGCCCAATTGAAGACCCAAGAACAAGAAATAGTATCACTCTTTTGTACCTCATAAATAAATGCTAGTGAGCAGGGGGAGATTGTAGATGGTAGGGTAAGAAGAGTAAAAGAAAGGCTTGAAGTCTTTAGAAAGGAACTAGAAAGCATGGATGTGCTTGATCTCAAGGATGCATAAACTAAAGTAGAAAAAACCATCAAATAAATCAAGGGCACTATACAAGGTTTTGAGAACTTTAAGGTAGATTTGGAATAGGGTGTACCCAATTTTTATGTAGCAAAGGTACTACTAGATTAGTTTGGGGTGGACTAGTAATTTTATATGGGGTGATGTTGGGTCCCATTTCGTACCAACTACATGGATTGTACCAAATTGACATATCTCAATGATGATGTAATCCTTTAAAATTATTAATCCATTTTGTATTTTTATCACTAGTTGGAGGAATCCTTAAGGATCCCATGCCAGTTTGTAGGTAGTTATATTCCACTAACTTTCAAAGGACCTCCCCATAGGAACTTGTACATAGTGGATCAAGAAGCATAAATGTTAGAAGAGTGAAGTAAGTGGGATTATGACCCCCTAGTGATATCTCAACATACAATATGCACTTGTCCACCCTGGGTAGCATAGTGGAGTTGATAGACTTATAGCCCCTAGTAATAACTCATCACTTGGCATGTGCCCATCTGTCCTAGAAAAGATATACCCAGTTGCCTATATAAAGAGGCTTATTTTTGAATAAAAATAGGGATGTGACTAAATAAGTGTATATTTGGTGAAATAAAGAGCCATTAGTATCAATTTGTAATTTACATAAGAAAGGTTAGGCATTTTGAATGTATTTCCCAATATTGCTTATGAGCCTCTAGGCATGAGTAGTGTTAAGGAAGAACATATGCTCTATTTATATTCCTTTCAATTTAAAAGTTAAATTATGAATCAATGAGAATGTTGTTGAAGAAATTAAGTGTTAATTATTGCATTATAGTTTATGCAGTGTTATATTTATGACTTAGTTTTATATATGTAATGTTATAATCTTACTTTAAATGTATTATTGTATAAAGGTTTTTCCCTAGTCATTAATGGAATTCTCATGCCATATAGAGAATGCAACCCACATAAAATAGACTAAGTGTTGGAATATAAATGAATAGAAACTCTAAGACCCATGCCTAAATCACTACCATGAGGATGGGAACTTGAACCCAAGCCATTTCCATGAATTGACTAAGTACTTGAATGACTATTATCTTGCTATTGTAATTGTTTGTACCCTAAAGATACCCTATCTAGTAAATATGAACTTTCACATAGGATATGTTCCCTTGAGAAGGAAATTATATCTATTAATCTTCCTAGAGTATCCTAGCACTAACATACTTCTTAAACTTGTCTTGTCATTGACTAAGTCCTTTTGAACCCCAAAGATGCACCATATTTTAACTAGCCTAATGTAGGCCTAGTCCCTTCACTATTGTACTTCAATTGAGTGTACAAGGCTTGTGCCTTGTATGAAATTGGTGCTAGTAAAGTAGTGTGTTAAAATCTTGTGCACTAGATCTTATTATGCTCATACCTAGCTATAAAAATCACTTAATTGACTAGGATTGATAGCTAAGTACATGACTAAGCACAAATTCTAACCTAGTGAACTTTTCTACAACATAGAGTGGGCAATTCTCAAAATAAAATAAAAAAGGAGGGAAGGGTAAGGTATAAAAGAAGGGTTCTATGGATTAAGGAATCACATATTTTGTTGGTTTCTAAGTGGACAAGTACTTTCAAAACCTATGTTTATCACTATCAGCTATTTCACACATATAGTCAGCCATGGTCAAGCAGTCTAAGATGATATTGATATACAAAATTAATAGGCCTTAGTTAACGATTTCTCCTTTTAGATCAGTTATTACACACTCTTAATTAGGAAATTATCTCTTGGGATTAATGATTTATTTGATATAATTATTACACATACATAGAAATATATATCAAATGAAAGCACTTCTACACATTTAAGAATATGAATCAATCAACTTCATTGACAATAATCAATGTAATTTACTAATCCTTTGATAGTTGGTACACATTTGAGACTAGCATAACAATAAAGACAATAAAGAACCCATTTTCATATTTTTCACACTAAGAGTTATTGAATCATACAACCAAAGAAATAATCCTAATTATACAAACATTAGAAATAAGATACACAAACACATGAGTTAACAACCAAAATTGCTTTGCTCTTGTATATTGAAAATCTACTGACCCTTCAAAATTTTGGGTTACATGTGTTTAAATAGACTTTGGGAATGGGTTACCTCATCTTCCAAGTTCATGAAGAATACATTACATGTCATAGTCATAACTTTAGTTCTAACTATGGTTCAAGAATCATATAAATTTATCTTAAAATTGTTAATAAATTAAGTTAGCCTTTACAAAAATCATGCAACATATGCATGTTTACAAAAATGAATAGGCAACTTTACAATATTACTAAAACCATATGAAAAATATAAGTATATAATATACACCACTATAGAATGCACATGAAAAAATTGGGCCCTTTATGGTTGTGTTGATGTATACATGGTTGCATGGACTTTAGCTGGCATGGAAATTATGGTTGTTGATGTAAAACTAGAAGTGACATGTTACAAAAACTTCTTCTTTATCTATATCTCAAGTGAGCACTTGTGGGACACATCATGCTGCTACCAAATTATGTAAAAGTTTAAAAGAGATGGTTTATGCACCCTTCCAACCTATCTTAGGAGATTTTCATGCTCTATTTTCATCATCTAAAATTTGATATTGAAGATCTCAACTTCAATCATCTTCTTTCTATAAAAACTTAACTAAACCTTAATGTCCTCCAACAAAAACCCTTGTAGACTATACTTAAATTTATTTGAATCATCCTTAATGAGTTGGTCAAATTTAATTGTATTGATCAACTTACCTATTACATCTTTGAATTTTGATAATTTTAAGTCATTCAAACTTTGTAGAATGAGGGTCTCATGCTCTTGTTATTTGGAGAGCAAAGCCCCAGCTATTGTCACCCATTCTCTAGCCACTTTTATCTTGATGACCACAAAGTTAAGTGAATTCCATGCCTCTAGTGGTTTTATGAGATTAAAATGGCTATAATCTTTATTAGTGGTGTAAAAAATTAAATTTTTTAGTTTATTAACATCAAATTTCAAAGAATTAAACAATTTGTGAGTATTAGCAATATAGGGGCTAATTTATCCCACAAAAATTCTAATGCCTCCATAGAATTATAACACTTTGAATATAATTCCTAGACCTTAGATTCAATTTTATTTGGTATATACACGATATTTTTTTTCTCTTTTATCTACTCTAACTCTACCTTCAACTCATATCTGGCTAACTTTGTGCCTTTATGAATAACCACCATGGCATCCTTATGTTCTTTGGCTAGAGATTTAAAGTCTTCATTATAGGAAGATTTCCCCAATTACCTATTTTGTATCTTATTTCAAGAAAATACCTCTTTCCTCTCTTCAAAAATTAATTATTTACTAGCATAATATTTCAACTTCCTCTTTCTTACCCTCTAAATACTCCTAGATGGTTTGTCAAGCAAAGTTGTGATAGATGGGAGCTCTATTATTTTGAAGTTGGGTAATTGAGAGGTCTTAAATCTTAAGTCAATGGTGCATGGAGGAATTTTTAGTTACTTGGGGTGTATCTCCTATGTGGTTTTTATTACAACCTCTTCTTCAACTTCCTCAGTTAGATGTTGCTTCTTTGCTATCTTGACAATTGTGTTAGGCAAGGAAGGCCAAATAATCTTAGACCAATCCAAACCTCCATATTGGGGGATTGGATGGACAATGATAACCTATTTTTCATTCTTCCCCTTACTTTAATTTATGATAATTGTCTCCTAAGATGAAGTGGTACATGGTATGGGGAGAGTGATTTAGGTGGAGGAGATAATGAGTTGAGGGGTGGCTATGGTAGTTTCAATCTTACTAGATGCCCTTTTCCTTATCATTGATTTGACTATAACAGTGACATAAGAAATATTAGAAGTGTCCATGATGGAGTTGGATGTAATGGGAGTGGAAAATGTATCAATTGTGGTGGAAGGCAAGGAAATGGTGGTGGAATTATTCTAAAATTTTGGTGTGAGTAGGGAAAAATAAAAGAAAGAAGAGGAGTTGAATGTATCATTATAGGTGGAAGTGGAAACTTCCACCATAGGAGTTTTCAAGATAGATGAAATTGATACAAAAATAAAAATGGGAAAAAAATAAAAGAGTAAGGAAGTGGTCTCTAAAACTTTTATACTTGTGGTGTCCTCCATAGTTGGTGCTTTGTCCCTCTCTCCCTTGAGGCTTATAGCCTTAACTACTTCTAATTTTGCTTCTTCTTTAAGATCTTATTCATGTTCAACATATTTTTATTCCTACTCTTTTGCTTATTGAGGCATGGTTGAAAAGTTTTGTGATTGTTGAATGGTAGGACTACCCCTAAGGGAAGTCCTAGGCTTCCTCTTGTAACAAATAGTGCTCTCAGGTTGTGAGGAGGGGCTTTTATGAGTCTAGGTAGCTGCTTCTATTGGAACATAACTATATACTGAGAGGGGGGTGAATTAGTAGATTAAATAAATTATCCCTTTAATAATTTTAATGTAGATTAAAACATATGTAGAGATCACATACACACAAATAGACACAACACCATATGTATACATGGAAAACCCAATATGGGAAATACCATGGTGCGAATAACTGCTAAAATATACTATTATAATCCAAACTCATAGTCAAAACATCACTAGTTATAACTTTTAAGGGAACTAACCCTAAGGAGACACCAATCCCCTATTTTAATAGCACCTACTCTAAAGAATCACCAACTCTATAACTAAGCACCAACTTAGCTTATCTAGTGGTACCCACCAATCAAATCTATAATCAAAATATGGATCTACAACTCTAGATTACAAACTTGATTCATAAATGAATCCAATTTCAATTCTCTATTATAAGTCTATTTTGTAACTACTCAAACTTTTTTCTTCATCTCTCTATTCTCTTCCACCCTAACCCTCTTCCTTTATGTCTATATATTATCTATTTGACACAATTCAACAACTTCAATAGCCACAACCTCTTCCTCTCTAACTCTCTGTGAATTTGACTCTATTCAATAACAATAACAACAACATGATTTATTGTATCTTAGATGACATATATATAAACATCTGATCTAGGTTTTTCATCTTGTCTATGTTTACACTTGTTTGCTAACACATCACACCAATTTTGGTCTCAATTCATATTTCTTAAACAAGAAGTTTCCCATGTCTTGAATTCATGCTCCACCACCATGATTCTTTGTCTCATTACTATTTTTATCATATATTGGGCTCTAGTTTTGATGTACATGCCATATTACAAAATTTATATCGATCACAATGATCTATATCATTATCTGTGTCATATTTTATAGCTTACTTGCATGTTTCATCACTTGACCATTGGGATAAACAAATATTTAAATAATGGCATTTGATCTTAAATTTTGTGCCATGATCTAATGATCCTCATTCAATTTTCTCAACTTTAAAATTCAACTATTAGATCAATTTATGATAAACTAACGTGCTCCATTAGATCTTTATATGCTTCTGAGATTAATGTTTCAACTTTAAAATACATCTATTGGTTCTTTTAATCTGAGCTTTCACATGCCATTAGATCTTTAAAGATGCATGAACTTTACCTTTATCTAATTTTAAACATCAAGATCTTGGTCTCATCTCACTACTTCCTAAGTATCTACAATCAATATGCTTTATCAATATCATCAAATTATCTCAATCCTTAACTGACCTTTATTTCATTAAACATAGATCACTTAATCCCATTAAGTACACTCACTCTATTAGATATTCATTACATGATCACATGCTTACTATTCGATCTTTTGACAAGCTCAAAATTTATCTCTAAAAATCTCCCTCAATGTGACACTTAGCACTCTCGTATGCCTTCTGTACACTATTTTCAGTTCTTGAACTTGTGACACTTGGAACCCTTGCATGCCTTCTATACATTACTAATAGTCACCTCTATTGTGACACATGGCATCCTGACATGTTTTTTATACCTTTGGTATTAGTTCCTAATATTGAGACACTTTGAATTCTTATGTTAATCCTTGAATATTTGAATTTAAACCACTTTATAGGTTTACTTTGAAATCTCCATGATTTTTACACTTATCAATAACACATTTACTCATAGGTGCATTTGATGAATTTACTTTGCTATGCTTTGTTATATCTTCAATGTATGATTAAGTGCTAACCATTGATCGAGATGGGATAAATTTAAGTCTAAGACTTAGGAAATATAAATTATTAAAATATTTCTCAAGTTGATAATTACTAGGTCAAAGGGGCCAATTTCATAATGATGACAAGGACTTAAGATATAACTTAAGTAACAGGTTCCTGTCTATATCTAGTCAACATAAAAATAGAACATGCCTATGAATACCATGGATTAAACCCTTAGTGTTTAACTAAGAAACCCTATAATGTTTGAGAGAAAATATAAATCAATTATAAGCTCATTTTTACTCAAATGAACTCGTGGACAATATATTTAATATGCACTTGGAAAACCCATAACAAATCTTTTATTAATGTCTCTTCAAGTGGTCTAGAAATGATCTCTATAAAAACATGACAAATTTTCACTAAGCAACTTTAAAACATGTTCTTCTCTCCATCAGTCCTACCTAATCCTATAACATCAATGACATCCATAATGCCCCTTTTGACATAAATGACAATCATATGGCCAAAAATCTCCCCCTTTGACATTGATGCAAACTAGATTCTCTGATCTTATAATAATCTACTCCTCTGGCATTTCTTGCATTGGCTTCTGATGAACTAAAAACTAAAGCTATTCATACCAGACTTTCTCCCACTTAGGAAATGTAATATTTTCCTAAACACAAATTTGACACATGATCTAATCTTTCAAAAATTTATAGAGAGTATTTGCACTTTTTCTTCCCCTTTGACATCAATAGAAAAGGGACTCCAACTTTCTCACTATTTATCCAAATTTTTCTCCTTATTTATCAAATAAAGGAGTTTTTCCAATAATTTTCAACCATCAACTCATTATAAATTAGAAAATTATGCATACATGAGTTTCCTTTTCTTTCTTCTTCTAGGGATTAACACAGATTCTATGATCCTCCCCATAGACTCATGCCTTATCACTAGGATTTAGTGATGTGATGTAGGATCCACCACTCCCAATTTATGTCTCAGATACTCAAATTATTCCTTGGGAAGAATTTTAGTGAATATTTCTGTAACTTGATCCTAATTTAGCACATACTCTATTATGACCTCTTGATCTAAAACCTTTTCTCTTAACAATTGATACTTGATTGATATGTGCTTAGTTCTGGAATGCATCACTAGATTCTTTGATATGTTAATACCATTTAAATTATCACAAAGAAGAGAGATAGGTGATGTGTATAATACCTTGATGTATTTGAGTGTTTTCTTCATCCACAATACTTGAGTGCAATATGCCACTATTGCCGCATACTCTTCTTCCACTATAGAAATAGTAACTCAATCTTGCTTTCTGCTCAGCCATGAATTAAGTCTATTTCTAAGGAAAAATGCACCACCACTAGTGCTTCTTCTATCATCCACACTTCCTACCCAGTCAAATTTTTTATATGTTGTTAGCGTGAAATCTTCACCACTAAGATACCATAGGCCATAGTCAATTATGGTCTTGATATATATAAATATTTTTTTCACTACATTAAAATGTGATTCTTTAAGAGAATCTTCAAATCTTAAAACCATGCATACTATTTGCATGATATCAAGTCTTAATGAAGTTAAGTATAATAAGATACCTATGATTCACCTATATAAATTTTGATTTGCATCAAGGGAATCATCATTTTTTCTCAACTTACAACCAGTAATTATGGGAGTACCTATTGGTTTGCTATCTTCCATTTCAAAATTATTGAGAATTTCCTTATCATAATTGGTTTGAGATATAAATATCCCTTCATCAGTTTGTGCTATATATAGAACTAAGAATAAATAAAGTTCTCCAATCATAGACATCTCTAACTCATTTTGTATTTGAGTAGAAAAGTGTTTGCACATTTGATTATTGCTGACACCAGAAATGATATCATCAACATATACAACAATAATTAACATATGCTCACCTTATAATTTGAAGTACAGATTATTGTTTTCATGTCTTTTATTGAATCCTTGTTGTTTTAGGTACTAGTCTAATATTTAATACCATGCTTTAGGTGCCTTTTTTAGACCATACAAATATTTATTTAGTTTGCACACATAATCTTCTTCCTTTGATAGTTGAAAACCTTTAGGTTTTTTTAAGTATACTTATTCTACTAGGTTTCCATTCAAGAAAGCAGACTTAACATCCATTTGATATACTTTATTTTTTTTGCAAATAGAGAATGCTAAAAACATTCTTATAGTTTCCAATCTAGCAACTGGAGAAAATTTTTCCTCAAAATCTATACCTTCAAATTGTACATATCCTTTGCACACCAATCTTGCCTTATTCCTTATAATAGTTCCATCTTGATTGAGCTTGTTTTAAATACCTATGTTGTAGCTATTATATTATTTTTTTAAGGTCTTAGAACCAATTCTAAGTATTTGTTATTTTCAATTTGGCTCAGTTCTTTTTCCATGGCTTTTAGCCAATTCTCATCCTTTATAGCTTCAATATAGATCTTAATCACAATTTCATATATTAGAATAAAACTTACTTGCTCATTCATTGTAACTCTTCTCCTTGTATGAATTCCTTCATTTTTATTGCCAATGATCTGCTCTATAGGATAATATTTTTGAAAAAAATCTTGTAGGTACCTTTTCATTTACTACTTCCTCTTCATAATCTAATTATTCACTACAGATTTATCGATCAGGTTTAACATGTTTCAAGCCATCTTTAACATTGACATTGATTCTATCTACAATATTGTGTATCCTTTTGTTGTAACATATGTAGTATTTGATTTGGGTGGAATAACCAATAAAGATTACTTCATCACATCTTGATTCAAAGCTTCCCAATTTATCTTCTTTTATCCTAATGTAGCATTTGCTACCAAACACTCTGAAACACTTCATAGAGGAAGGTTTTCCATACCATAGTTCATAGGGAGTTTTATCATTATTTACCCTTAATTGAACTCTATCTAAGATATATACTACTAATTTTACTATTTCTCTCCATTATCTATCAGGTAACTTGGCCTATTTTAACATTGTTTTAGCCATCTCCTTGATTGTCCTATTATTTCTCTCAATAACTACATTTTGTTGTGGAGTCCTTGCTACAAAGTAATGCCTTTTAATTCCATGATTCTCATAATACTCTATGAAATCATTTGAGGTGAATTCTCCACCTCTATTAGATCTTAGGCATTTGATGTTTCATCCAATCTCATTTTATATCATGACCCTAAATATCTTGAATATTTCAAATGCCTGAGACTTATCCTTCAAAAAGGTTACCCATGTCATTATTGATTAATCATCTACAAATAACATGGGGTATCTCTTTCCTTTAGATCCTCTTGTCTTAGCAGGACCACAAAGATTAATATGAACTAATTATAGAGGCTTTGTAGTTGTATATTCTTTTATTTAAAATATGAGCCTTGTCTGATTTATTTTTTAACATTCCTTTCAAGTAATGTCTACAGGTTTGGTTATCTTAGGAATGTATCTAACACACTTATTTGAGCTCACCTTTACCAGGTTGTCAAAATTGACATGGCCTATTCTTTTATGCCATAACCAACTCTCATTAATATTTCCTATGAGGTACCTATTACCATTTACTTTATTAAGATTATAAATGTTGCTTTTAGTTATATTCCCTTATGGAAATGATACTAAAAATATCCTTATCTTAAAACATTATGCATTAAATGTGACCTTATATCCATTGTCACACTTTTGGCTGACACTTAGTAGATTATGCTTTAATCCTTCAACATAAAGGACATCATGTGTAGGAAATTTTCCATCTATGTTCAAGTTTCATTTACGTCAGACCTTTACTAAAATATTGTCTCCCAAGATGATAGATCCTTATTTACATTTTCTCAGTTTGATGAACTTATTATTGTCACTAGTCATGTGTTTTGATCAACCACTATCTATTACCCATAGATTTTGCTCCTTAGCATGGAGTGTAGTTTGAGAAATCATATATTGATCTTTCACTTTACAAACATCCTTGGGTTTCTTATTTAGCTTATTTTCCCATTTTATAGAGACTTTTAAACCTTTGTTCACACTCGAAAGCATGATTTTATTTTTAATTTGTATATTTGGTCTAACAAAGTTTGTTCTACATTATTTAGCTATGTGATCAAAATTATTATAGTTATATCATATTACATTTGTATCTATCAGGGGTGAAAATGATTTTTTGCTTAAAAAGTTTATTCTCCTTTTAGGTACAACTCTACAATCACTAGCCCTATGATCAAACTAATTACAAGTATAACAATAACCATAGAAAGATAAAGAATACCTGGTCATAGCATTTCTTTGTGTAAGATGAGGAACTCTTCTAAACTCTAACTTATTGAAGTCTCCCACTCTTGTGTAACCATTTGCATCAACTACCTTTGTGTTTTGTATCTTTAAAGAGTTTGAAAATATTTTCTCATTGCTCTTCTTCATTTCTTTAGGATTATTTTCTCTTTCATCATTCTTCATATCAGTAGTGTTTATGTTTGTCTTTGTATTCTTCAAATATTTCTCTTTCTTTACTCCTGATTCTCCTTCTACTTTGAATTTGTCATATAGGTTAGCAGATGTATTGGTTATGGGACTTTTCCTTTTTTCATAACAAAGACAAGATATTTATTTTGATGGATTTTGAGAGTTGATTAAATCATCAAGAATTACTAAACCTCCTTTCAACTTTAAACTTTTTGTGTAATTATTCTTTAGGTTTATCAAGTTCTTTTCTCAAGGCCACTATTTTTGCTTCTAACTTCATGAAATCATTAGATTTAGACTATAGTTCAATTTTGACTACATATTCTATTATTTTAGCCTCTTAAACTTGTGTCTTTAGGCTAACCACCATATGATCATTATTTTCTAGATTTTTGGATAGTTTTTCAATTTATTTTTATCCAAGTTTCTTCTATTTTAAATTCTCTTTTCTCAGCTTGTCAATTTCATCTATAGCATAGATGAGTTCACACTCTAGATCTACTTCTCCTTATTTTTCATTTAAGTCTTCAACTTCCTTTTGATGCACAAAAGTCAATCCTAATTTCATGAATAAGACTTCATTTTCTTTAGCTACAAAGGCACAGTCATGGTCATCATTAGAACTATCACTTTCCTCCAATTAATCACTATCTTCTCTTGTGTATAGGCCCTTCTTATTTTCAAAGTATTTTTGCTTCTTAGAATAGTGAGGTTTCATCTTTTTACTATCCTCTTTTTGCTCAGAGTTATCCTTTTTGTTATAAGGGAATTTAACAATAAAATGTCCTTCTTTACCATATTTAAAGCATTTAAAGGGTAAATTACCTTTGTAATTTCTAGACCCTCTTCTTAATATTTTAAAAAAGTTAGATTCTTGTTCATCAGTCTCCTTAGATCCAAATGTAGGTGCTTTTCCCTTTACTAGTTTAGATGCTTTGAATGAAGCTTCTCTCTTAAAGGTACATATTTCTCCCATTCTCATCTCATAGGCTATGAATGCTCCATGAAACTAATCAACAATGAGTTTATCCAGATCTCTTGCTTTCTCTATTACGAAGATTTTTGAGTCATACCTTGATGGAAGAGATCTTATGAGCTTTTTGACAATGACCAAATATTTCATCTCTTCTCCAAGGCCTCTAATTGTATTGATAATTTTATCTACTTTGAGGAGGTAGTCTAAAATTTTCTCTTCTTTATTAAATTTAAAGCTTTCAAACTTGACTTTGTATGTTTGTAGCTTGGCCTGATTTACCTTATCATTAACTTCATATACGATCTTAAATTTTTTCTAGATATCTTATGCATTTTTACAAGGCATCACTTTGACAAACTTAGAATTAGACAATCTACATAGAATCACATTCTTAGCCTTGGCATTGCTCTCATATACTTTCTTGGTATCCTAATTAGTATGATTTATAGTAGGATCTGTATATCCATTTACAATAGACATCCATACATCAAACCTTAATGAAGATAAATATGATTCCATTCTAATGCTCCAAAATGCATAGATTGATCCAACAAAGAGAGGTGTTTTGTTTGAGGAAGATCCTTTTTGACTAGCCATTTGTGTTTACCATCTAATATCTACCTAAGATGATTAATCTTCTTATAAGAAACTAGGGATCTGATACTTCCTAAAGAGTTGGAATATAATTATCTACTAAGAAGGGGGTGAATCAATAGATTGAATAAATTAGTACTATAATAGTGTTAATGTAGATTAAAACATATGCAGATATCACATACACATAAATAGAAATAACACCATATATATACATAGAAAACCCAATATCAAAAAAAACATAGTGAGAATAATTGTTAGAATATACTATTCTAATCCAGCCTCATAATCAAAACCTCACTAGTTACAAAATTTAAGGGCATTGACCCTAAGGAGACACCAATCCATTAGTTTAAGAGAACCTACTCTAAGGAAACATAAAATACCTAACTAATCACCAACTTAGCTTATATGATGGCACCCACCAATCAGATCTATAATCAAAATATGGACCTACAATTCTAGATTACAAATTTGATTGATAAATGAATTCAATTTCAATTCTCTATTAGAAGTCTATTCTGTAACTACTCAAACTCTGCTCTTCATATTTCTCTTCTCTTCCCCTCTACCCCTCTTCCTTTGTGTATCTATATTTTCTATTTGACACAATTCAATAACTTTAGTAGCCATATCCTCTCTCTCTCTCTATTTGACTATATTGAAAAACAAGCTTTACTATATATATATATATATATATATATATATATATATATATATATATACACGAATTTGATCTAGGTTTTTCATTTTCTCTGTGTTCACACTTGTTTGTTAACACATCATGCCAATTTTGGACTTAGTTCATATTTATTGAATAATAAGTTTCTCATGTCTTGATTTCATGGTCCATCACCAAGATTCTTTATCTCATTACTATTATTGGCATATATTGGGATCTAGTTTTGAGGTACATGTTATATTACATAATTTAGATTGATCAAATTGACCTATATCATTGTTTGTGTTGTATTTTATAGCTTACCTATATGTTTCATCACTTGACCATTAGTTCAAACACATATTTAAATATTGGTCTTTGATCTTAAGCTTTGTGCCATGATTTGATGATCCTCATTCAATTTTCTCAACTATAAAGTGTGTCCATTAGATCAAGTTCTAACATGTTAATGCACTCCATTAGATCCTTGTATGATTTTGTGCTTTAATGTTTCAAATTTAAAATTCATCCATTGGATATTTTGATTTGAGCTCCCATGTGCCATTAGATCTTCAAATATTCATGAATTTTACCTTTGTCTAATGTTAAACATTGATCTCTTGATCTCATCTCACTATTTACTAAGTCTCTAAAATGAATATTCTCTATCGATCTCATCAAAGTAGCTTGTTATTTAACTCATCTTTGTGTTTTTAACCATTAAAATTTTGATCATGTTGATTCCACTCATTCTATTATATGTTCATTGCATGATCACACACTCACTATTCAATCTTCTAATAAACTCAAACTTTATCTCTAACAAGTTCCCTAAATGTGACACTTGGCACCCTCACATGCCTTTTGTACACTATTTTTTGTGACCATTCTTGTGACACTTGTCACCCTGATATGCCTTCTATACATTGATGTTAGTGCCTACAATTATGACACTTGGTATCCTCATGTGCCTTCTACACCTTTGCTATTAGTTCTCTCTATTGAGACACTTGGCATTCCTATATTGATCCTTGACTATTTGAATTTAAACCACTCCATATATTTACTATGAAATCTCCATGATTTTGAAATTTGTCACTATCATGTTTACTTGTAGGCTCCTTTAACAAATTTAGATTTATAGAATTCATTGGATCTTCAATGTACGATTAAGTGATAACCATTGATCGAGTTGGGATAAATATGAAGTCTAAGACTTAAGAAATATAAAGTCGTAAAACATTGCTTAAGTTGGTAATTACTAGGTTGAAGCGGCCAATTACACAATGATGATATGTAATTAAGATATAACTTAAGAAATTGGTTCTTATCTATAGCTAATCAACATAAAAATATAACATGCCTTTAAACACCATGACTTAAACCCTTATGGTTTAACTAATAAACCTTGTAATGTCTGAGAGCAAAGATAAATAAATTATGAGCTCATTTCTACTCAAATAAACTTACAGACCATATATTTAAGATGCTATTGAAAAACCCATAAAATATATTCTATTATTTGTTCTTCAAGTGGTCCAAAAATGGTCTCTATAAAAGCATGAAAATTTTTCACTATGCAACTTTAAAAAATGATCTTCTCTCCATCAATCTTGCTTGATCCTCTAAAATTAATGACATCCATAGTGCCCATTTTGACATCAATTACAATCATATGGCCAATAGATTCATCCATGGATACCCCTAAAGATTTAAATTCTTGTATTTAAGGGGTAGATGTAGGCATTTGTGCTCTCATAGATAGGTATTCTTCCTAATCAGAGGAAAATAGATTAATGGGGTCTCTTGGAGATTTCCTAAGGTTAGGTTTACTCACCCATAGTTCTTTATTAATAGACTTTAACTTTAAAGGAAGTCAGTGTGAAGGATCTCTTTTCTCCTTAGATTGATCTACAATTAGGATTTTCTAAAAGTTTGACGATGTCCATCCTAGAAAGAGTGCCATCCTACTTTGTAATTCCTTCATAGTGATTAAAGGCTCCTATTGGATCACCCTTAAATGATCCTCCTTAAAATTGAAAAACCTTTCCCTTTCCAAGACCTCGTCATCATTCTATGAATTCATGAATAAAAATTCATAATCATAATAGATTTATTGTTAGGGGATACCAAGGCCCCAAAAGTGTTTCTGTATATAGCCATGAGGATCCTAGTCGCTATGTGGTATTGTGGGTAAATGGAATCTCTTCCTTTTTCTACCCACATCTTTAATGTTCTTTATTATTGTGTAAACCATTCTTCCAATAACCTTGTGGTGTCTATAGAATGTACTCTTATTATTTTTGGTTAGGTCCTAATTAATGCTCCACCATAGCTAGAAATAAATTTCTTGCTCCACCAATTTGTCAATAACATACTTTGGGAGACTTAGGGGATTAACCTTGTGCCCAAAAAGAATTATAATAGTATAATGAACATATAAAAAATGATCACCTTTCCTAGATAGTGTCTTTACAATTATTACTCTGACTTTAGGCTGATGAGACCCATGAATTACTTGCAAGACCTATGGATAACCATCTTTAGTGATATAAACCATTTTTTGGTGTAAGCATAAATATGTATACATTGAAAATTATCACCAATATTATTCTTGATATAATAAGTGTTTGGGGTCCATAACTCAACAGGGACTTTATATATGTTTCTAATGATAAAATCTAGAAGATAAGACATCATATTAAAGTGGCCCATTGGAGTGGGTTGCTTATCATTATTAATGACTTTCTCTCTCAACTGGTAGCTTATAATTTCACCCAAGGTGAACACTACATCACTGGTTATCATCATGTTTAGTAATGATACCCAGTCCAAATTGAGGAAATGGATACTAGGCATACCATAGAGCCTATTGAGTAGTGCCATGCCAATCAACACTCCTATCCTAAATTTATTAATGGGGGTGGGATTCATACATTTTTTTGTCATGGTTTCCTTGGGGAGAAGCCATGAATTCAACACCTTTTCCATTGAATTATCTTAATTTTAGGAAACCAGTCTATGTTTATCAAAATAAGCATTTGGTGCCTGTAGTGATAAATACCTCTAAAAATCTTCTCTAAAAATACATGAAATGACTATTTGGTTATCCATATGGTGTAAAAAATCATCTTGTGTAACTTTTCCTACAAATAATATGTCTCAAAGGATCTCAATACATGGCATCACCTTGGGCTTGGCTATAGCCGAATGTAATCCTTGTCTCTAAACTAATAATAAGTCTATTGTTGAAAATGGTGGTATCAAAGATAATATCTTTAATTTTTTTGGAATCCTTAATATAAAATGGTTATGGTGACACTATTCCCCTTAATGATTTAGATGAAGATGGCATTGCTCTTATGTGTAGTGCTTACAGTCTTATCTATGTATTTTTTGAACAAACTCAAGATCGAATTAACACTCCAATGGTTTCATATTGTGTATACAAATTTTAGAATTGAATTGTAGTTCATGCATTATAGATTCCCAATGTTCACCTATTTTGCATTTTGGGCATCGTTCACATCTTGTTAGCTTTAGTTGGTTGGTAGCATTAGCAAGTATTGATAAGTATTTTGCTTTGTTTTCTAAGTATAGCGATTTTTTAGCATTTAGGAGTCAAGAATTATTTTTTGTGTTGGGACCAAGATTTACAAAAGATCTAAATGAAAAAGACCAAATAACAACTTGGTTAGACAAAATGTCCAAACAAAAATCTTAAAGAGAAAAAATATCTGAAGTGTATATAAAGCTTAAGATCCATTAGATAATTTGTCTAATACAAAAAGTCTGAAGACCAAATCCATTCAAGATAAATGTTCCAAACAAAAATTCTAAAGATCTAATTTTATGATAAAATAAAAGTCATTTCAGAATAATTATTTTGGACAAAATGT
The DNA here is from genome assembly GCA_037957365.1 of Torreya grandis. Taxonomy (NCBI): domain Eukaryota; kingdom Viridiplantae; phylum Streptophyta; class Pinopsida; order Cupressales; family Taxaceae; genus Torreya; species Torreya grandis. Next base: position 101,082 of record JARHVA010010112.1, read on the forward strand.
CCACTATAAAAATTCTAAAGACCAAATCTATTAAAAAAAAAATGTTCTGAAGATCAAAAGCCCCACTAAATAAATCTTGATGAACAAATGATGAATAAGTTTTTAGACAAAAAATATGATACAAACAAATCAAAAATCAAACTATATTAGACAAAATGTCTAAACAAAATGCCCACATATAAATCCCAATGAAAAAGATTCAAATAAGTTTCAAAAGAGACTAAGTTCCATAAAACCTACATAGTTAAAAAACTCCCAAAAAGAAATTAATAGAGTTAGCACAAAAAATATATAATACCATGAAATTTTTTTCTAAGTATAAATATTAAGGATCAATATGTTGAATAATTTGCACAAACATAGAGAAAAAAGACTCAATAAACAAGATAAATAAATATTGAAAAAAGTGGGTCCTCATTTCTTGAAGAAGAAAAGGGGAGTGTTGGGTACAATAAATGGTGACTTATAGGAGGAATAATTTTGAGTATTAAATAATCCATGATTTTGGTTAATAATATCAAAACAAACATAAACTATGCCACATAAAAAGGATCAAAATTAGAAATATGAAAGAGACTCGTTAGTAGATTCACACAACATACTTACCTTTTCTATTCATAGATATGTGTGTGCTAATAGTGAAGTCCATTCAACCCATGTTGTGATGATATTTTCAAAGGCTTAATGACATTGCAGGTTTCATTTTGGTTTCTCTTAAATCTCATTAAATCAAGGGAAGCTTAGGCATTGCTCTACTACCAGCTAGGTGTCCATAGCCCTGACAGAGATACCTTGGGGGTTCCTCTTCTCCCTTTCTTTAATTTTTTTGATCATGATGTGTGGTATATTGAAATTATTTCATAATGTGATCCTTTTTATCTTATTTAGATATTCTATTGGCTTCATTAATTGATCTTTTAAACTCATTGGTTCTTTTTCTTTGTTTTTCTTTTTTTTGAATGAAAAGAGGAGAGCTAGAACCACTGTGAGATGGTATAGTTATCAAATAAATTAGTATCATGACATCCATAAAACTACATTTGTACCAATAATTTATCATTTAAAACAAGTATTTAATGTAATAAGTGTACTTAATCTAACGAAATATGAAAACTTTCTAAATTTATGTGAGGTACTTGAGAGCATCTTTCACATACCTGGTAAAAATATTTAATTTTGACATAATCCAGAATGGTTTGTGATTACATATATACATCTTGAAGACTATAAACATAGAAATATACCTAATTTGTGAACAAGTGATAAGTGGTGAATCTATTTTTAATTTTCTCTTTCTATTATAATCCTATCTAAGAATAATATATGGGGCTCAGCTAATGAAATTTTAGCTTTGGTTATATCAAGATGAAATAATTCAGATTGTCACAAGAAACAATAAACAACTAATCTAGAAATCATTAAAAACTATACTAGGAAAGTAATAAATAATATCAAAAAAATTAAACTAACCTAAGAAAGTAAGAAACTAATCTAAGAAAAAAAAGAAACAAACCTAAAAATGAAAGAAACTAAGCTAAGAAAAACATGAGACTAACCTAAGAAAGAAATAAACTAATCTAATAAAAGAAGGAAACTAACCTAATCCTACCTCTACCATCAATTAGGGTTACCTTTGGATGGTATAACCATGAATTAATGCTTCAAAAATTATCTATTGCCTGGATATGTGAGTTCATTTCCATTTAGGTCCTTTAGATAGAATACATTATTTCCCAAGATCTATGAAATCTGATATGGTCTAATCCATATTGGGGAAAATTTGTCATGTTATCCTTTATTTTGGATTTAGTCCAAAGAAACACTAGATTTGATATCCTAAATGCTTTAACTTTTTATCTATTATCAAACCATCTCTTGAATATCTCTTGGTGTTTTCTAAAAATGTGTAAGGCCTTAGTCCTTGAATTTTCCATTTCTATTATGTCTAGTAGCCAAGATTTTGCGTTATCATTCAATTAAATGTAATCCTACATGAATTGATAAGTAGATAGTTTCAACATAAATGAGAATACTGGCCTACATCCATACACCAATAGATAGGGTGAATATTTAAGGGCTTGCTTGTATCTTATTCAGTCTATTCAAAGAACATACTTTAGTAGATTGTGCCAATCCCTAGGCTTATCCCTAGATGATTTATTAATTGCATCTATTAGTTTATTATTCATTGATTCAACCAGTCCATTTCCCTAAGGATAATGAATAGAAGATGGCCTGATAGTGATCTATTTATCATGATCCCATTTAGTGAATTCAACTAATATGAATGTTGGTCTATTATCACAAACTAGATAAATGGGGGTGTCAAGTCTAGTTATGATGTGTTCTTCCATGAATTGAGTCACATCTTGTGATTTGGAATTTTTTATGGATATAACCTTAGTCCATATAGTATAATAATCTATGGTAGTGAGTATGAAATTATGGCCTACTAAGGAATTTGGGTTAATGACATTGATGAAATCTACACCCCATTAGGAAAATGGCCTTCTTTCAATAAAAGGTTGAAAGAACATTGTTGTATGTACTTCCCTTTTAGCTAAAGCTTGGCATTCATGGCATATTCTCACATGAGCATGAGCATCCTTGAAAATTATTACCTAGTAGTAGCCCATTCTTAAGATCTTGTGGGTTATGGTATTACCAAATGGATGACCATAACCTATCTTCTAATGTAAGTTTTCTAGAATCTCTTTAGGTTCTTCTATAGATATACAGTTAAGATAGATACCTTCATAGTTTATTCCATATAAAACTAATTTATTGATCATGTAATGAGGAAATTTGAGCCTCAAAGCTCTCCTTCATTTTGTATTGAGTTATAGGAAACAAGTACTTGTAAGTAGATATTGTATTATATCAATATACCATTCTAATTTAGATACCTGAGCTTCATATACCTCTTTAACAATGATACATGGATTAGGTTCAGTCATGAGTTGAATGATGCCTTAACCTTGAATGATAATTGTAGGATTTATTTCTATGTTAAATTCCTTTAGTTTTGCCATACATTTGCCTTTATATTCTCCCAATTTATTCTATAATAAGGTGAGCTTGACAATAGGATCAAACATGATGGTAATAGTCTTATTCCTCAAGATGTAGTGTCAAACTTTATTCACTACTTACAAAAGAGTGAAAATATATTTATTAATCATGGAGTACCTAAAGTTTTGCATCTTTTATATTTGTTCTCATAAATTTAATTGGATACTCAGTCTCATCTTTATTATGTGTTATGAAAACAATAATTGTATGTTCTAAATAAAATGGGTACAATTAGAAATCCTTCTTAAAATTTGGGAAAATTAGTACTAGGGCCTAAGATATTGCTTGAAAAGACTTCCTGTCCTTAGCTATCCATTATATTTTAGCATTATACTTGAGCATTGCATTCAAAGGTCTAACAATCTCTATAAATCCTAAGATAAATTTCCTTACAAAATTAACCTACCCAAATAATCATTTGAGCTTCTTCTTGATTTTTTGTGGTGTAATATTTGAAATTACTTAAATTATTTATGGATCTATGATAATCCCTTCTTTGGTAATGATGTAAAATAAGAGCTTACCTTCAGTCACTCCAAATACCTTTTTTTGGGTTTAGAAATATATCAAACCTTCTACAGCTCTCGAAGATTGACTATAGATGGCCCACGTGGTCAGTCATATTATTGGATAACACAATAAGATCATCCATATAGATGGTTATGCATTTAACTATTAATCCTTTAAATTCATGGTCCATGGTTCACTAAAAGTTAGATATCATGTTTATTATAAAAAAAAACAACCTTTTATATGCATAAGTACCCCACTTCATAGTAAATGTAGTCTTCATTCTATCCTTTGATTACACTAATAATTGATTATAGCCTAAAAATACATCCAAGAAGGACATCATTTCAGAGCCACTTACTATCTATATTACTTCATCCAAAGAAAGAAGGAGATAATTATCCTTTTTAGAATATTTATTCAAGTTTTTGAAATCAACACATAATCTAATCTCACTACTATTCTTTCTAACTAGGACCAAATTGGCCACCCAGGTAGAATGTATGCTTGGCAAGACTATTCTTACACTTAGCATATTTTCCACTTATATTTAAATCAGAGGCTCTAAGATAGGATTTAATGGTATCTACCTACATCTAAATGGCTTGTGGTCTAATTTCAGAGGAATCATGTGAGGTACGATGTAGGGCCCTCTGATGACCTACCCTGCTCTATATATAGCTATAGAAAGTGATGACCTTATGTTCATAAACCTTCAAGTCTTCATATGTCTAAGAAATCAAATATCTATATCAAGTGATTAAATCCTTCACTCATTATCTTTCTTCTTGTGTATAGCTAAGGCCAATGTTAGCATAACATGGGCTATGTTTATTACCTAAAATTTCCCTTTTAAAGTTAGATTCATCAACCTTGGGATGCCTAAGCTATTGAGCTAGAGGGTATATGTTAAATGATCTTTATAAGGAGACCAAACTAGCTGGGATAAAATTTTATTTGAGCTAGAGAATTCCTTTCTTGTCTGACTCCTCTTGATAGATATGATTGACTTCTTTATCATTGATTATTTGGGACTCAAATTCCCCTAAATTAGTTATAAATTGGATGATCTACCAATCATCATCAAAGACTTATAAATTTCATATATTTTTAGGAACATAAGGATAAGGTATTAGTTTAATAGAGAATCTCTTTACCTTTGAGTTTTGAAGAGGTTCTAAATTAGTAGTAGCAACAACTAATGAATCTGTAGCTCGATTTTGCTCTTTAGTAATTTATACTATGTTGAAAGATTCAAATCTCTTAATCATATCCCATGCTCTATTTTTGTATCTTTTTAAATAAGTGAGCTTAAATTGGTATTTGTTTATGACTTGATTAACTACCAGCTCTGAGTCACCAAAAACTAACACTTCCTTTACATTATTCTTGAGTGTAAATTATAATCCCAAATTAAAGCTTCATACTTAGCCCTATTATTAGTGGAAGATAACTATAACCTATATGTTTCCAATAAATTCTTCCCATGTGGATCAATCAATTCAATTCCTATGCCTAATCCTTATTCAGATCTATCACCATCAAAGTGTAAAGCCCATAGTTGATTGGAACCTTTATATTCTAGCACTTGTATTTGATTTTATGTAGTAAAAGTGAAAATGCTAAGGCTAGGATATTAATAATTTACCTCTTCATCATTTACATTATACTTCATGATAGGATACTTCATCCTTGATTCCCTATCGATCCATATTTGATTTTCAATACCTCTCCATGGTAGTCAAATATGAGATAAGTATGTAGAGATATATCCATTGAGTGTTTTGAACCATTCCATAATCATTAATAGTCCATAGCCTTTAGGTATGTCTACCACAAGGACACCAATAGTCATCTAGTCTCATGGTTTAGATTATAATTGAATACATGTATTAGTTAATTCTCCAACTATGGGTACCACCATTTTATCCAATTATGAAGCTATTCTCTTCGAAGGGATTGGATTCAAACCAAGATTTTGATTTATGAAAGTATGCATAACAATTTTTGAGGCTTAAACTAAATATTTATGAATATTCTTACCAAATGCTCTGATAGTTATCAAAAAAGGTGGAATTTGTGGCTTACTTTTATAGATGACATTAGTGTCAACAACTTTTGTTTTATCTATAGATGTTTTGGTCCTTTCCACATGGTTCTTCCCTATGATGAAATTCCATAACATCTCCTTCTATTTAATGATTTGAGCTAATTCATGAAGATTAATATTTATTTTTATCTTTTTCATATCTTTAATAATGTTTTATCCTCCTTTAATCTATTTCTCCTTGTTTTGAGGATGATCATTCACTCTTGGGGGAGGTTTATTATTGTCAGCTTTAGGATTGGGTGGAATGGTTGTGATATTTTTAAGAATACACATTGTGAATTGTTATTTTTTCTTTAAATTATATCCACATTTCTATAATTCCTTAAAATCATAAACCTCATCAGTGTTGTCCTCTGATACATTGTCATCTTTTCTTGGAAATGGAATTGTATGAGACTAAAATAATATGGTAGTGATTGGAGGGATAGGATCCTAATGGATTGTGCATCTAGTCCTGCCTTACCACTTTTCTTTGAAATAATTCAAATGATGCATAAAATTCAACACAATCAAGATCATCATGCTGATGGGAATTATGGATTCTACACCAATTAGGTAGAGTTCTCTGTATCATTTTGATCTCTAGAAAATTTATAGGTTTCTCTATGTTATTTTAAAGAATTTTAGATGGTCTATTATACTTCTATAATCTATAATTATATATACCACTTGGGCCATTAGCATTTACCATCTTTCTTTGCATGTCTAGGAAGTCATTACTTAGATT
>JARHVA010010112.1:112500-152500 GCA_037957365.1 Torreya grandis
CATCTATAACTACCCCTGAAGATGAAGATTCTTGTATTTGAGGGGTAGATATAGGCATTTATGCTCTTACAACTAGGTGTTCTTCCTCATCATATGAAACTATATTGATAGGGTCACCTAGACATCCCATAGGATTAGGTTCACTCACCCTTGGTTCCTTTTTAATAGCCTTCAACTTGAAATTAAGACCCTATAAAGTATCTCAATCCTTAGATTACTCTACAGTCTAGATTTTATAAAAGTTTGAGGATATCTATCCTATAAAGAATGGCACCCTACTATAAAATTCCTTCACAGTGATTGAAGGTTCCTATTGGATCACCCTTAAATCATCCTCCTTCAAACCAACAAACTCTTCCCTTTCCAAGACCTCATCATCATTATGTGCATTCATGAATAAGAATTCATAATGGATATGTTGGTAGGGGATGCTAAGGCCCTACATGTGTTTTTGTATATAGCCATGAGGATCCCAATCCCTATGTGGTAATGTGGGTAAATGGTAACTCTTCCTTTTTCCACCCACATCTCTAAAGTGATTTCTCATTTTGTAAGCCATTTTACCAATAACCATGTGGTGTCAATAGAATGTACTCTTCTTATATTTGGTTATGTCCTCCTCAATGCTTCACCATAGATCTAAAGTAGTTTGATGTTTCGCTAATTTTTCAAGCACATACTTTGGGAGATTTAGGAAATTAGCCTTATGCCTAATGATCATGATAATAGTACAATCAAGATATACAAAATAATAACCTTTTATAGATAGTGTCTTTACAATGCTTTCTTTAACTATGGGCATATGAGATCTAGGAATCACTTTTCAAACCTATAGATAAATATATTTAGTGATTTGAACCATGTTCTTATTGTAAATATAGATATGAAAAAATTGAAAATGATTAAAAATTTGATTCTTGATACAGTTAGTGGCTAGGTTCCATAGTTCATCAAGTACTTTATATATTATTCCCATGACAACATTCAAGAGATAAGACATCACATAAAAGTGGCATGCCAGAGTGGGCTACTTGTCCTTATGAATGACCCACTCTCTTAGATAGTAGCTTAGAATTTCTCCCAAGACAAATGTTGTGTCACTAGTCATCATTATGTGCAACAATGGTACCCAGTCCAAATTGAGGAAATGGATATTGGGCATGCCATATAGCCTATTGAGAAGTGCCATGCCAATTCACACTCACATCCTAAATTTATTGATGAGGGTGGGATTCTTACCTCTATATGTTATGGTTTCCTTGGGGAGAATCCATGAAGTCAACACCTTTTCCATAGAAATATCTTGATTCTATAAAAAAATTATATGCTTATCAAAATAAGCATCTGGTGATGGTAGTGATAAATACCTCTAAAAATATACTTTGGAAATGTATGTAATGACTGTTTAGTTATCCATATGGTAAAAAAAACATCTTGTGTAACTTTACATATGAATAATAGGTCTTGGAGGAGGTTGGTGCATGACATCACCTTGAGCATGGTTATAGTTGAATGTAATCCTTAACTCTTAAGTGATAACAAGTATATTGTTGAAAATGGTGGTATCAAAGATAGTATCCATGAATTCTATGGAATCCTTAATAGAAAATGGTGATGGAGGCATTGTTTTCATGAATTATCTAGATGAATATGTTATTGCTCCTATGTGTAGTGCTTACTATCTCGTCTACATCTTTTGTGAATAATTTTCTTTCATTCTAGTCACTAGTTCACTTTTAATAGTCTCATAGGTAGCTAGGGATTTTTTCATAGAGAATAACAATCGAGATCAAGTTCATTTGTTTGCAATAAATGAAGACTTCAATGGCTTCACATTGTATATATATATTTTATCATTGAATTTTAGTTTGTGCATCATAAATTCCTAAGGTTCACCTCTTTTATATGTTTTACATACTTTAAATCTCATTAGCTTTAGTTGGTGGGTAAAAATAAAAAGTATTGGAAATTATTTTGATTTAGGAATAATATTTAATGTCAGGATTGAGCTTTATAAAAGATCCAAAAATAAAATATTGAAGACCAAATCAATTAGACAAAATGTCTAAACAAAATGCATAAATAAAAATTTTGAAGAGAAAAATCTCCAGTGTATATAAAGCTTATGATCCAATGGATAATTTGTATGATGCAAAAATTTGAAGACCAAATCTGTTTGAGATAAATTTTCTAAACAAAAATTCTAAAGATCTAATTTTATGATAAATTATAAGTCATTTTAGAATAACTGTTTAGGAAAAAATATCCACTACAAAAACTCCAAATACCAAATATGTTTGGAACAAATGTTCTAAAAATCAAAAGTCCTGCTAAATAAATCTTGATGAACAAATGTTGAAAAGTTCTCAAACAAAAAACCCAATATAAAAAACCCAAAGATCAAAATCTATTAGATAAAATGTCCAATCAAAATGCCTACATAAAAACCTGATGAAAAAGCCCTGAATAAGTTTCAAAATAGACCAAGTCCCAAAAAACCTACATAGTTTAAAAACTCATGAAAAAGGAATTAATAAAGTTAGTAAATAAAAAATTTAATTCCATTTTTGATTCTTATAAATATAACGATTAAGGATCAATTTATTCAAGAATTTGCACATAAATATAGAAGAAAGGGTCAACAAAAAAGGTAATTTTTTTGAAAAAAGTGGGTCCCTATTTCTTGAAGAAGAAAAGGGGGATGTTGTGTGCAATAGTAATCCGATCAAGTGGTGTGTTTGAAATTGATTGATCCTAGAAATCAATGAGTATTTAAAAATTTGGCCAAAGAAATGTTAGATAGACATTGTCATTTCATATGTGTGATTTACAAGTTTGTGTGATATCATGTTATAATGAATTTATTTGTGGTACACTGTATGTTTTTAGAAATGATAAAACACATGGGTACTAGTTTGTCTCTTTAGATTACCACACCATCACTATTTACTCATACATGAAGGGAGGGAAATTTCCTGATGAGGGATTACATGGGGGATCGATGTTCTATGGTTGGTGTGGAAAAGTACTTAGATTATACTCTCCCTCACCACAATTGTATGTATTTGGAGAGGACACTTGAGATTTCCATAGATACTAGAGTTTATTAAATTGATACTCCATGGAGAAATGTAGCTCATATCTTTTACATTATATTGTATTTAATATTATTTAAACATTATCCCTAATGATATGTAATTGTTTACTTATTATACATTGACAATAGTGATTGTATGGTTGTACCAACCATGGCTAGATATCTATAATTACTTTCTATATTCAATTATGATGTATTACACATGATGATAGTGATCAGTGATGGATAGATGTCATATGATTATTATATAATTATCATACTTAAAGTATTTTATATGGATCATTAATTATATTCTCATGGTGTAATTTAATGAAGAACATGTTCTTTAAATAAAAAAATTCACATATTTCTAAGCAGATCTCATTGGGGATGTTACATGTGATATAAGAGCTATAACTCAAATTGTAGGACCTAATAATCCCATGAACATTTTCATATCTTTATATTCACCATAAAAGCGATGGTGAAATATATAGTATCGAGAGAAGGTTTGTAAAATTTCAAAGACAATAAAATTGCATTTGATCCTAACCAATTTTCCATTCAGCAAGCAACAAAGTTGGATTAGATTCTCATGGCCATGAATAAGACTAGGGATCAAATCACATCCATGGAGTAGGAATTTCATGGCCATGAAGAGGAAGAACATTAGGACTAAGAAAAAGAGCATATTTCTAAGTAGGAAAACCATCAAGATGTGAGAGCATATGTAGATACAAAGTTGGATGGAGATATGAAAAAGGTGAATCCACCTAAGTTTGATGGAACTATTTTGGGTAATGGAGCTAAAAGTGTGGTTGACTAAGATGGAAAATTATTTTGTGATTTAAAACCAATATAAGGTCATTAAATTAGTTTGGGGAGATTATATTGGTCTGGTGAAGCAACTACGTGGTGGGCCAACAAAAAGTTGGAAATAAACCTTAACTAGGCCACCATTATTTGGGAATAGTTTGTGACATTGTTCAAGTCATGGTGGATTCCATAATTATATTTTAACTAGAAACTCACATATTTATATAATATAAATAAATGAGACTTATTTGTTAATGAGTACTTGGATTATTTCACCAAACTTCTAAAGTATGTACCTCAATACTAGGCAAATGAGAGGTTTAGAATAAAGAGCTTTATCATGGGATTGTAATCTCAGATTGGTGGAAAGGTGGATGTTAGAGGAACTTCTACCATAGAACAAGTCTTTGATAAAGTAGTCAAATACGAATAAAAGTTGAAGTCTCTTGAATATGGTAGGGATAAATTTAAGATAAAGTTTGGAAGTTCTAAATCAACTTTTAAAAAGAATAATTAAAAACATAGGAGTGGAGGCTCCAAGAAATAATTTAAAAATCATAATGCCAAATTTAATAATGGTTTAGGTAATAATCAATCGAGCAATGGTTTCAAAGGTAAATTCAAGGGAAACCAATAGGATGATAGGAAAGGACCACCTAAAGTTTGATTCATTTGTGGAGATGATCATTATGCTCATGACTATACTCAAGACAAGATAAATAAGATAGGTCCTATTCCTTAGTAGGGCACTTTCTAGTAGCATATTCATGTGGCAGTTGATAACCATAAATCCAAATTCTAAGCTTCACCCATAGAGCTATCAGGTATTTTATTGAACATCCACCTTTTGTTTTGATAGATACAGGGGCTAAAAAATACTTTATAACTCTTAAAATGCTTAGTAAGTTATCTAAAAGAGTTGGAGTAATGAGAAATGATTCAAAAGTCATGGTTGATAAGTGTTTAGTCAAAGTAGAGATTAGGTTGCTTAAATTCACAATAGTAGTGGATCTATATGTAAAACCACTAGGATCATATGATGTGATATTATAATTCAATTGGATTTTGAAATATAAAGCCAAGGTTGACTACAACCTAAAGAAGGTTGAGTGTCTAGATGATTTTGGAAATTATACACAAATTCAATGCAAGAAAAGAGAGTTGAGGCTTAGGTAGATTTATGCTATACAACTCAAGAAGGCTCAATGAAAAGGGTGCCAAGAATTTATCATCAAGATAAATGAAATGGAGGAACCTAATGAGCTATCCCTAAAATATTATCCATTTTTTAAGAATTTTTGTGATGTGTTTCTGGAAGAATTACCATGATTGCCTCCTAGATGAGAGTTTGATTTCTCTATAGATATCATACCTGGATTGGAACCATAGTCTAAGGCACCCTACAAGATGATAACCTCTAAATTAGTTGAATTTAAGGCTCAACTCTAGGATTTATTATCAAAAGGGTTTATCAAGCCAAGTGTATCACTATAGGGTGCACCCATTGTCTTCACCAAGAAGAAGGATGGTACTCTTCAACTTTTCACTGATTATAAAATGTTGAATAAGGCAAATACCAGAAATAGGTATTCACTACCTCATATAGATGATACTTTTGATCAAATACAGGGAGTAATGGCCTTTTTATAAGATTGACCTTAGAGTAAGATATCATTAGTTGAGGATAAGGGATGAGGATATTAGAAATATAGTGTGTTATGGGCACTATGAGTTCACAATATTACCATTTGGGTTGACAAATACTATGAAAACATGCATGAATATCAAGAACAGTGTGTTTAAAGATTATCTAGATCATTTTGTTTTGGTCTTTCTTGGTGACATTCGTATACACTCTAAGAATGAAGAGGAACATATTCAACATATGGAAATGGTTATAAAATGATTACAAAATCACAGGTTATATGGCATGTTGTCTAAATACAAATTTGTCCAAGAGAAAGTGTAATAGTTGGGATATATATTCTTTGTAGATGGGATTTCAATAGACCTAGTAAATATTAGAGCCATTATGGAATGGATCACACTAAATAATATGCATGAGGTAAGTATTTTTATGAGATTAGTAGGATATTATAGGAAGTTCATTCCAAGTTTTTATAGGATAGCTAATCAAATTAACTCTCTGTAATGAGAGAACAAAAGTTTTATCTAGGCAGATAAGGGTGAAGTAGCTTTTCAAAAATTGAAAAGATGACTTACTTGAGCACCAGTGTTAATATTTCCTGACCCCAATCATCAATTTTTCATGAACACAGATGCATTAGAGGATGGACTAAGAGGAGTCCTTATGCAGGATGGTACATTATTAGCTTATGAATCAAGGAAGCTAAATTCTTATGTGATGAAGTATGCCCCTCATGACCTAGAACTTGAAATAATTGTGTATGATTTACAATTTTTGTGGAATAAATTTTTGGTAAAACCATTTGAGCTCAAGATGGATAAATTCAAACTCAAATACATCTTCAACCAATTGAATTTGAATGATTGTTATAGACACTAGTTAGAATTATTATATAATTATGATTTATATGTCAACTATATCAAAGGCAAGGAAAATAAAGTACCTGATGCCCTAAAGGCAAGGAAAATAAAGTAGTTGATACCCTAAGTTATATAAGGTACATAATAATTATGGCTAGTATCAAGAGTAATTTTAGGTATCAAGTGATTAGATTATTGTCAAGAGATGAATTCTATGATTAGGTTAGGAAATCATTGTATGTGAATGTTCAAAATCCTAGATATAGAATATTCAAATTAAAGAGTGATGGTCTTTTATGTTTAAATATAAGGATGTATGTGCCATATCAAGAGAGTCTATAGATCATAGTGCTAAAAGAACCACACAATTCCCTATATTCAAGACATCTAAGAGTAACCAGTCTCATGATATAGCTTAGACCACTTTATTTTTAGAAGGGATTCAAGAAAGATGTAGTGTATTTTGTTTCATGTTTTCTATAATGTTAATGAGTGAAATATAAACATGGGAATCTATATGGTTTGTTATATCAGCATGATATACCAAAATGGAAGTGGTAGGTAATCAATATGAAATGTGTCCAAGGTTTATTGATGTTATGAAATAGGTATGATATGATCTTGGTAGTAGTTGACAAAGTAACCAAGGTGGCTCATTTTATACTAGGTAATTTGATATATGATTAACCAACTCTTGTAAAGAGCTTCATAAAGTAAGTGTATTAGTTGCATGGATTTCTAGAGAATATCATTTTGGATCATGATTCAAGGATGAATTTTAGGTTCTATGTAACTTTGAATTTAGTTTTGGGTACACAACTAAAATTTAGTACTATGTATCACCCAAAGATTTATGGCCAAATTGAGTGGGTTAATTAGGTGTTATAGGATATTTTTCATATGTATTACATGGATTAATAGTACAAGTGGGAATATTATCTTCCATTGATTGAATTTGATTACAATAACTCATATTATTACCCTTGAAGATGGAACCATTTGAGGCATTATATGGAATAATGTGCAAGACACTAATCAATTAGGATAGGTTAGAGGACATGATAGTCTTTGGACCTAAAATGATTTTCTAAATGAAAAATAACTCAAATTAATCAAGAGGATATTGGCTGAGGACAATGATAGGTAGAAGAGTTATGTTGATCTGAAGAGAATAGATAGATAGTTTTATGTAAGTGATAAAGTTTTCTTATAGGTTAAGTTATAAAAGATCTTGATTAAATATAGGAAGTTTCAAAAATAATCATCGAGATATGCAAGACCCTTCAAGTTGTTAGAAGTGGTCAATCCTATAGTGTATAGTCTTGCATTTCCACCAACCCTATCTCTATTACATAATGTCTTCCATATTTCTTATCTTAAAAAGTATGTAGTTGATCCTACACATGTGTTGGATTGGAATGTAGGTTATAGATCATGGGGTGGTCATGGTAGAACCAATTAGATTAATTGACACTCACAAATTTCATTTTTGTAATAAAGAAATGTCATAGTGGAGGTCTTATGAGACCAATACTCTAAACATAGTACTACTTGGGAGGAATCTGATGAGTTATACAATTAATTTTCACATTTATTTGTTTGATTTTATACTTCAGACCATGTTATCTTTTTATTGAATTTTTTTTGTAATTCATAATTTATGTTTGAATAAGTGTCATCGAGATGATGAAAAAACTTTAGGGGGGACGGATGTTACATCTTGATTCCTTGCTAAGCAAACTTGATTATTTATAAATATTTATAGTTGGCAATTTGATTTGGTTATTATAAAGTAAGATATGATTTATATGCTATTATGGGATAGTTGAATATTTATTCAATTACATGATTAAATTGATATGAGCTAGTTATAGTGTATATTTTTTACTTTGTGCTCATGTTAACTTTTTATTTAGCAGTATTTTATGATATACATGTCATGGTATTAAGTATTAACTACCTATTTATCATGAGTGAATGTAGGAGAGATTCATTTTTAGAGTATAATGTATGGAAATCATCATTAGATGGAGTGACATAGATGGATAAATTGGGGGATGTAGAGGAATGAATAGAACCCTACACACATCACATTAAATAGTACATACTAGATGCATAGTAGAATTGTTAATGTTAGTATGTTTCTAATGATTGGATTATTTATGCATGGTTACCTTGGTTTAACAATTATGTGGAATAGATCATGTGTTATTGCATTGTGTATTTTATGCATAGGGTCAAATGCATAATGTTATAGTTAGATTAGGTTGGTGGTTAGTTTAATTGAAATTTGATTTACCATTTTGGATTATAAGAATATAATATATTTTATATGTATTAATCATATTACTATTAAAATACTAATGCTATTAGAATTTATAATCTGGTAATAAATAAATTCATTACTATTATTTATTATTATCTAATTGGAAATAAAATGAATAAGTAAAAGAAGGCAAGTTGGAATAAAACAAGGCAAATTAGAATAATATATTTTTAAGTCTTGCTTTACAATAAGGTAGAGAGAAGAAAAGACTTATAGATATGGAAATAATCTATAAATAATAAAAAATATAAAAGAAAATAAGGCAATTAAAATAAATAAAACAAATTAGAAAGATTATATCTAGGAAAAAGATAACTTTAAAGAAAAGCATATACTAATTCAATTAACCAGAAGAGTGGAGAGAGAGCATAATATAAAGGATTAAGAGAAAGGAAATAAAAATATAAAAGTGTGACATATGAGAGGAGAGATAACTATAGAGCATAAAAGGAAGAGTGTAGAGGAGAACATTTAACAAGAGTAACATTACTAGGTAGGCACCATTGTTATTATGAAATATCTAAATTTTGTGATCTTTTATATTTGTATGGACTATTTAAACCAAGTAGATGGGTTGAGATATTGATAATTATAGATATGAAAATAAATGTCTGTGTACTAAATAGCCTACATAAAAATGTTTTGTTGTTCATTTCTATTACTGGCAATGACGTATACTTATTGTTTAAACTTTGGAATTTTTTTTGAGTTAGATTATATAGTTAATATCCTCTATATCAGTTATATTGGTGATGTTAATAATAACCACTTAATATTAGATTATATTGGCAATGATGTAAGGATACTATATCAAACTATTATATAAATATTGAACTATATATATTATAACAATTTGAAGTCATTTATTTAATGAGTAGTGACTTATTAAAGATATATATTCATTAAAAAAACTATCCATGGAACATACAGTGAACTAAAGTGAATATATAGCGAGTAGCTAAGATATATGTAGTGCACTAATTTAGGGAATAAACTAATTACTTAATTTTTATATAAATTTTAATTTTATCAAACTAGTAAATATTAAACAACTTATATTATAGAGATATGTCCCCTAAACATTATGTTCCTTCATTGAGTTGTCATACTTTAGCAAGGGATTGATACCCTGTAATCAAAAAGCCTATTGATACTCCCTAGTGGCATAATTATACAATAATGGACATCGATTACATAGTTATTAGGATATTAGATGGTTATCTATTCATCTATATGAAAAATGTATTTATACCATTATGTATATATGGTGATTATGAATTTGATCTATATATAATGTCTATTTTGATTCAAACTATGCCAAAAACAATGATATATACTCAAATATAGGTATTACATTTTCTAATTTGGTAAATATGTATAATGTATTAACATTACTCAATTATGTACATCATTTTTACCATATAAGTGAGTGTTAATACAAAATTACATTAATATAATGTAACAATGTATGAAGGCTAATATATTATAATAAGAGTAATAAAGGTTAAGAATAGTGAATAAGATATAAACACCATGTTCAAGCAATCAAATAATATAATATAAATAGCTTATTTGTTTTTGAAAAGAAAGCTATATATACTATTAACTATATAATATATCCTATCTAATACTTGATAAGTTTAGATACACACTTATGTTCAGATAACCTAAACAGTTCCTATGCTTTAGTTTGTATATCTTACGTCTCAATTGATTTATATCTTTGCTTAATTATCATATAGGTCTAACTATTATATAATAAGGTGAGTATATGTTGGGTTTTTAGTGATATATTACGATCATATATATCATAATCAAAATACTGTATTCATATCATTACATAATATGTTGGGTTTTGAGTTCTTGAATGAACTATTAAGTATCATTAGATATATATTATGATAGTTCATTTTAATTATGAATCACATGAATCTAAATAATTCTTTTGATAATTATAGTATACCATATAAATTATTAAATGGGCTATTCATGAATTTATATACCACTTTAAAATTATATGTGCCAAATGGTGGTGTGTGTGTGTGTGTGTGTGTGTGTGTGTGTGTGTGTGTGTGTGTGTGTGTGTGTGTGTGTGTGTGTGTGTGTGTGTGTGTCTCTATATATATATATATATATATATATATAATGAGAAATATTATTCATGAATAACATATAATTAAGATAAGAGATATAGTAAGATAAGTGTAAATATTATCATTCATGAGTGGCATTCATGATATTATCTAAAGAGGTAATATATACAACAATTTCAGTAAATTACTAATGAATTCATATAATTTACTTGTGTATGGAACACATTATGAGAATATTGACATGTACAAGTGTATATACAGATATCATGTATTGTTTTATTGTTGTGTGTGCCTATAATTCTATTGATTATTATAAACTAAGTCATAGATTTTTGAAGAGTATGACACCAACTATATATGTACACAGTCTCTTAGAACATGACAAAATACAAAGATCTTGTTCATACAAAATATAATTAAGATTATGAGACATTTGATTCTTGAAATTGTTATGACTAGTTGTTTGTATAGAGTATTTGATATCAAGAAGAATCAACTATGATATTATGCGATGTCATAGTGCATTATATTTGAAAACTACTTATGGTATTTAGAAAATGGCCATTTAAATGTATATTATACGTAGATGGTACAAACTATGATTTTGATGCTTATTATTTATGGATAAATGTTAATGTGGAGATTAATTCATATGTTTGATGGACTAAATGTATGAAATATGGTTATATCTATGTTTAGCATGTTTTATGACTACTACTAATAAGTAATATATATGAATCTCTTAGTTATAGTTACGTTGACCAAATATCACATTGCTGGTATTGGGTAAGTAGTGAAACAACTTCACTAGCTTAGTAGCATCACCAATGCTAGATGAAGGAAATACGATCAAATGACGTGTTTGAAATTAACTGATTACAGAGATAAATGACTATTGAAAGCTTTGGCCAATATAATGTTAGTCAAACATTATCATTTCATATGTATAAATTACATGTTTGTGTGATATCATATTAGAATGGATTTCTTTATGGTACACTACATGTCCTTAGAAATTATACAACACATTGGTACTATCTTGTCTCTTTCGATTCTCACACCATCCCTATCTACATATATGTGAAGGGAGGGTCATTCCTTGATGAGGTATTGTGTGAGGGATCTATGGTCCATGATTGGTGTGGAAAAATGATCGGATGATGATATCCCTCCCCACAACTATACTTCTTTGGAGACAACACTTGAGATTTCCATAGATACTAGAGTTTTGATAACTCATGCTCTCTAAAGCCATGTATCTTTTATCTTGTACATTTTATTGTATTTATTATTAGTATTGAAACATTATCGCTTATGATATGTAATTATTTACTTATTGTACATTGATAATAATGGTTGTATTATTGTACCATCTATGGCTGGATATCTGTAAGTACTTTCTATATTTAGTTATGATGTATTTCACATGATGATAATGATCAGTGATGGATAGATGTCACATTATTATTTTATAGTTATCGTACTTAGATTATTTTATATGGATCACTAATTATATTCTTGTGGTGTAATCTAATTAAGAATACGTTGTTTAAATTTAAAAAAATCACTTATTTCTAAGTAGATCCTAGTGGGGATGTTACAAAGATTGGGGTCAACTTAATACCTTCAGTGTGACCAAACTCTTAGCCAAAAAACTTCTATAAGGATACTCTAGATTGGTATAATAAACTAAAAACCCACTCCATAAATATTTTAGAGGACTTAGTTAATACATTGGTTCAATAACTCCAAACTAATGACCTTCTCAAAAATAATATAGCCCATTTTATCAACTTAAAAAAATTAGAATCTAAAATGGCACAAGTTATCATTAAATGATGTAAATCCTTATCTAATAAAGCTGAGCATAATAGGGTGCGTGAGAACATATTACAATTTTTCACTAATGATATTCATCCTAAATTACAATACCACATTAGGAATCTTTCCCCAAAATCTTTGAAAGAGGTCATTAACCAAGATAAACATCAATATTTACTAATACATTAATTTAAACCTTCCCACCCTACAATAGGAACTTGCATGATTATAAAATCTAAAACTAACATGAAAAATCGATGGTGTTATAGATACTTATTATTCTATACACACCATCCAAGTTGTTACTCCAAACACTACAATGGAGAATGCTCCTTCACTACAACCTACTAATAATTCTCATCCTAATTCCACATTGCCTCAACAACATTATATGGATGCACACAAACCTATTTACTTAGTAGTAATTCAAAAATTTCTTCCATGAGCTTTTCCATGAGATAACTAAGCTACACATCCTAATAAATACTAGAATGAACCCAATAATTTTTTTGGTTTCATGCGAGTTGGGGTCATCATCATTAGAATTGTCATCAATTGAGAAATATTACTATGGAATTTATCCTTAGACCTAAATTTGACCATGAATAACTTATATGTACACTTTAATAAGCCTATTAAATAACACTTAAGTCTCAACATACTCCAAAAATGAATATTTAAATCAATCCAATGATCATCTAGCTATCTATAAAGATATTATTCCTAACCATCAAGATAACACTAATCAACATACTCCTAACACCAATAACATCAAGAGTACCATAGATCCTAACACCAATGATGAAAATGTGGTCAATATGAATAATACAAGAAGAAGTTTACTATATTTAATAATACCCAGCCTCTAACCATAACAATACTCTGATGTCCTGCATTATTTAAGAAACTTACCCATCACATCTCATAGAATTGGAGCATGCGGAACCAACAAACACATAAGTATCACCTTTAAAAATTCAAATTGTCCATACTTCTCACATAATTGATACAATTTCTAATCTTCCTCCAATGAAGATACCTCAATTAAATATCCCTCAAACTTCACATCAAATTTGCTCCATTCAAACACATGAAAAACTTAAAGAGCCAACTATAGCACCTAGGATAAATCAACCCAATTCAACCAAACCTATACTCAATATCCATTATCAACACAAATTTCAAAATGAATCTAACCCCCTTCAACATATTTATTAAAACATTATGTACCTTTATCCAATAATCCTCTAACATGCTATGATGATTGGAATATTGAATATGAACTCTCCCATATTCCATCCAAAATTCCATTTTTAGAACTTATGAGAACTTCCCCTCATAATATAAATTGATTAATACAATTAGTATTTGAAATGAACATCCATAATATTGCACCCATGGGGAAATAATCTATATTATTTAGATATGAAGATAAAATTCTCCAAGAATGTGAAGAAATGTCTATCCACATTGATGAAATGGTAGACACTTCTCTTACTCAAATTTCTTATCTTTTCTATGATTCTTGTTGAGATATTGCTTTGTGTAGATGACCCCCTCTTCTAATTAGCATAAAAATAGGAAATATATGAGTCAAACATGATTTAATTGATGAAGGATCAAGCACTTATGTTGCTTCCATTGATTTTATTAACACACTTAGATATTCTAAATTTAATCTTAAATCCATGAAAATTACGTGTCAAGGATATGATAGAAGACAAATGCCTCCTCTAGGTTGTATTTGGATTCCTATAACCATTATTCCTATCACTATTCATGTGAAGTTTATGATATTAAACTTTACACATTCTTATAATATATTACTCAGTCTACCTTGGACACATCAAATGAGAGTATTTGCCTCATCCACATGCCAATGTGTTAAATTTACCTATAATGGTACTATCTATAAGATTCAAGGTGACACAAACCCTTGTAATTTTGAAAAATTCTAATAATTAGGTGTTTTAAGAATACCTACCCTTCAATATTTACATATCATTCCATCTCATGAATCAAAACATTTTAATTATCCCATCAAGTCTAATTGAGGTTATAATGGTCATCCTAAATTAATATGAAACATTCCTCCTAACCTTTTTGACTCAAATGATGATGGACCAATTGAGATAAACTTAAATATAAAAAATTCAAATATCTCTCCCAATATCATTGCTTAATTACCTCCTTCTCTTTGACCTCACTCCCATCAAAAACCTTTAGATTAAATATCAATTACCCCAATGAAAACAAGACATTCTATTCATCATGCCTCTTTAACTAATAAAATAATTTATGCTTGTACTATAAACTTACATACACTTGATTATTATGACAAATACTTTTTATATGACACATTTTAACCCATATTTGTTCAAGCTAAAAATTCAAAAGTGTTTAGATATCATTCTTCCTTAATGAAATCTCTCAGTATTTTTGCTATAGTTATTTTTATTGCTATAGTACTTGATATCAATTTTTCCTCTATTATTCATAGGTCATAGATGGAGCACACACTTATTACACCTAAAGTAACTATTGAGCCTCTTAGGATTATTCTTATGGACTATGCTATGATCGGACCTTACCATTTTGATAGATATCATTACCCCTTCAGTTTTCTTCCTCTTGAGATGTTATCCACTCTACTTTAACCCCTTATGAAGCCAACCATGCATATGAATGAGCCTAGTCTAGATCCTTCTCCAGCATCTTATTTTATTGGTGATGGCCTTATACCATTACCTAAGATATATATTATACCAACATAATGGGAAAATGAGCCCTATTGTGATATTCATAGAGTTTTTATTCACTAGACCAAGGATTTTCATATACATCAACATAAATAATCCTCTACTACTTCAGCTAGTATACCTTCATTATCTACCAATAGATACATATTTTTATTTTATGATAAACATAACCATTATCCTACTCTTTACTAGAAGATTATCTATTACATTGATACACTACATCTAGAGATAACACAACCCAAAGACAAAACTATACCACCCTACTTATGGAGTATATCCCTAAATATGGGGAAGTATATTGCATTTGGCATCAATTCACTACACACCATAATGATAGATGTGTATTAATTTAATAACATATTTTGGATCTTCCATGACCTATGCCTTTACTGGCTCATCCCCACTCTCTAGTTTATCCACTTGAAAAGGCTTCTCATTCCCCACCGCCTATATCTCCTCACATATTTTAGGACACTTGTCACATTCCTAGCATTGAGTATCCCACAGAAGAGGTACCTTATGAGCATCATCATTGTTATACCACACCTACTTTATCTATAGAGATGATATGAAATAAAGTCTTCTCATGACTTTCTATGAAGATTTATGAGAAATTGATTAATGTCAGAATTTAGTTACTTAAGGATGTAACCATGTTATGGATGGTATTTTTAGTGAGAATTATCAGTATTTGTGAACACATCATGGCATTATATCACATTATTAAATGATTTAAACTTGATTTATGATTATTTATACATTAGATATTTTCATTTTCATTTTCATTGGGTCTCATTTATATACATATTTTTCATGACCTCTTATGGATTATCCTTATAATTTTTAATAACTTATATTTATGGATTATAATTCTTGTCACATGGATTTATTTTTCACTATTTATGCTTTTATGTTTTCTTGTTATTTCCAATTAAAATAAATATAGTTATTATTGTGACTTGGTTATTAAACCCACATCCCTCTAATATCCTATCTTTACCATATTATTAGTTAACAAGCATTATTCTCATTATATCATATATACATAGATTTTTTTGATCTCCATCTTTTCCCATTTCTTTTTATTTTAAGCTCACATATGGTTGAGATTTGAGATCACATACTAGCTTCTAGGAAAGCCAAGATGTTTGGTCAATCATATTTATATATCTTGTTTCGTATAACCAAAACCCAAAAATTATCTGTGTGTGTCACTTTTATCATTCATGTTTCAATATTAGTAAAACCGATAAAAATTTAAAATCCAAATAATTTTAAACATAAGGTAATGATCAAAAGGAAAAAATAAAAATCATAAGTCATAATCACAATAAAAGACATGATTGATAGCACATCTCATTTTCCTAATTGAACCTCAAACTCCATAGTTGGCCTCATAATAGAGCCAAGTTCCATTAAGGTGTGGTAGGCCAGTAGATTGGGATAGGGGAATTCAAAATTATTTATAGTGCTACCTACTTTCTTACAAAAGTACCCAAATATTCATGGTATACTGACAACTCTATAATGGTTAATGAGGAATATGTTATGGGAAGGTAGGTCTATTTTATATTTCTTGTATATATAGCCTTAATGACTTGATATTATTACTCTACTTATTTATCCATAGAGTTTTTTTTCTATTGTGAACAAATATATTTTGAATTTGAGGTTCAATAAACTATTGGTGCATTTTTATATTCTTAGTACACCTCATGTCTACTAAAGTTTCATTAAAACACCTATGTCATTTTTATTCCACTCATTTCATTCAATTTAACAATCCCAATATTCCTCCATTATGATTATGTCTTGTTAATTGATCATACTTCTAGAGTTATTCTTTTTGTAGGTTACAATATAAGACATTGGATAGGACCATATATTCCTCATAAATTTTTTATTATTCCATAATTATCATATCACATATTTCACCTCAATGGTGTTCCATTTGTGAGTTGAAATATAATACCATAGATAGGACCAAGCATTCCTCACAAAATATTCCGAAAAATTTTGATACCATCAGTCACACAAATAAATATCAAATTTTGTTTATTAAATTTTTTTCATACATTTCACATGTTTCCCATTTTATGAAAAATAAATTAATACTTCCCATCTTAATTTGGTATGATTTATCTTGTTTTGAATTGGTATGATTGATTTTAAAACATTTTATATAACATATTTTCCATTTTATTACAAATTTTTCGTACTTCCCATCTTGAATTAGTATGATTTATCGTGGTTTGACTTGGTGTGATTGTTTTTCATACATTTTTCATAACATGTTTTCCATTTTATTACAATTTTTTCATACTTCCCTTATTGGCTTAGTATGATTTATCTTATTTTAGTTTGGTATGTTTTTATAATATTTTTACAATATTACAAACACTTGTTATTTTTCTACATTTTACCTATTAGTATGTTATCATCTATTTATTATACATATTTCCCATCATGATTTAGTGTGTATTATATTTTTATTTATTTACTTATCTAAATGTTTCATTTTCTTTTTAACCATGCATGTGTCTCACAATATTATAGAAAAAGAATTTATACATCATATATTTTCCCATAGCATATACATCAATATTAAAACATGTGCTAGAGTGAAAATAAATATATACATACATAAATACATGATACAAATAAAACTCATCATCCAAGACATGTCCATATCCATATATATCAGGAGCTTAAATTAAAAAAACATAATATAAAGTACAATTAAAATATAAAATAGCTTTAACATTGTGCTCTATCATGCCTATCTAGTGGAGAAGCCACACTACCCATAAATCCTTATGACTATCCCCTCTAAATAGTCCACTATAATGAGGTCGTACAAGATCTAAGACCATCAAGTTATCCGTATAAATTATCCACTAGGGCCAATACATTTCCCAACTCTATCATCATGGCCATATGAGTATCTCTCTCCTAGACCAATTCTTGCTAGGTTCATGCCTCTAAATCTCCAACTCTAGGGGGTATTTTTATACCATCCTCTCATGTCTATAGATCTCAAACTAGCTCACTAACCAATAGAAACCAAATAACATAAATTGGAATAGATGTTACAACATGATACTCCATGGTATTAGTATCATGATGCAATATCACTCCATCCAAAATAGCTTGATGTGCATCTTGAACTACTACACCCCATTTGAACTCCTCCTCAGTAATATCTATAAAACAAAAACCAAGTGTAAATTACATCTTATATATATATATATATATATATATATATTACATCTTATATATATATATATATATATATATATATATATATATATATAATGAAATCATATATATACACAAAGAAAATATACACTTATACATATATTAATCTATCAAATACTCAAAACATAAAACATTACTCACCAACAATGGTTTCACCAATAATGGTCTCCTTGTTAACATGACCACATAGCACATCCATAATAGTCTAACTCTACACAACTATAAAACTGAGATCAATGACCCACCCATGCCGAGGTCTACTCTAAATCTAACTCTCTATCATCCATTTCTCTATATCCTACACCATAAGATCTCCTTGTGCAATGGCTCCCTTCTATATCTCCTATACCACCCAACATCATCTACATATCCTTAGTGTTGGTGGAAGAACCTTTAATGACTATTGTGGCTAACAATAGCCACATCCTCACCCTCACTCTTTACACCATTTCCACTTTTCCTATAACTACCACTTCTACTTTAGGTTGAGATAACCTATGATACCAATCCTAACTAATCCAAGGTATCACTTGATATGGTAAAATCAAAAGTATCTCCATTGATGCTCCCACACCACCTCTACCCATTGGTGCCCTAATATTTCATGCCCAAAAATTAGGCACTATTATAATAGCCATTAGATGTGTTAGGATAAACTATCCAAGAACATGAGCAATAAGGTGTGGCTCTACCTACCATGTATAATGACTAATAATGTGAGGATGACCCAAACCAGTAATAATAATAGACTTATATGGCCAAATAGCTATAATATCTATATACAACTACCATATAATATCACCATGTGTAACTATCTATAGTGGTGGAGTATTTATCACAACCCATAATGCATGGTCATTTCACCACCTAACTACATGAAGAATCCTATCATCCACACCATAGGGCAACCCAACTGGTCAGTACATTATGAACCTATTATATTTCTAAATACTCAATAAAATAATAGGGCCCATAGTCTTCTACCCTTTATACAACATCCCATACAGATCATGCACTAGTTATGCCCAAATAATTAATCTTAGGTCATAAAGCATTCCCTGCTCTAGAATAGATTGACATAAGCCCACTACATATAATGACACCTTCCCATCCAACTTATGACAAAGAACACTTAATATCCCAAGCCTTATCATGACCTTTTATATGTTTGAAATAGTTAATATATACATCAAATAGGTGTTCTAAAAACCTAGAAAAATATCTCTTTGTACCTATCAACCATAATTCCAAGTCTTGCCTCTCAACCTTAGACTCTAAGGAACCATAAATCAAAGGATTACCTACAATGGGTAATCCAATAAAAGCATGGACATCCTCCAATGTGATCCCCAACTCTATTATAGCCCCATCCACCTTCCATTAGAAAGTGTTGGTTAGTCACTCCCTTGATCCAAGGAACATGATGACTAATTCAACACTTAAGGGGATCTTGCACATCTCAATAATACCTCCAAATCTTAAGGAGGCTAACCAAGCATGACCATCATTTGATTGCCTCTCTATTAAGTCTGTTAACTGTGATGCATCCACTAGGAACAAAATTATTTATTGTCTCTATAAAATGCTAAATAACGTAGAATATATTAGATATCAATACAAAAATAATAAAAAAACATTCTAAAAATACTAAATTAAAAAGATAACTACATCATTACCTTATTATTTCTATTATATCACCTTTTTCCTACATAGTCAACCATTTTATACTAAGTTGGCCCTATCAGTCTACATAGTGAGTCACTTTATAGTAATTCAACCATGCTATTATTCATAGTAAGAAACTTTATCATAATCTAGCCCTATTTCCCAACTATGTTGACCATTTTATACTAAGTCATACCTATTACTTATTTCTCAAAACTATGTTCTGAAATAGTCAATCCCTTTTTACAAACTATATCAGCCACCATCATGCATTATTAAATAAATTATAATGTACTAAGTTGGACACTTCAACCTTAAAACTATATTGGTCATCTACTATGAATTCAACCATACTAAGTAATACTAAATCATCCCTATGCTACATAATCAACCCCTTTCATAACCCTTCACCTTTTCAACTGATTCAACTAGGTTGACTCCATTCAAAAAGGTTGGTGAATTTTTTACTATTTATCATAAATGACTTAGGCATTTATTAATCCTACTACTTGTTGATGCCTGAATATGTATCATAGGTGTCTAGACTGTTCAATAACACTTATCATTTTAGAATTCTAAGAATTTAGTGCTTGAGTTGTAGGTTATGATAATCCTTTTATCTGTTGATGAAATAAAGGTAGACCAAGTGATCTCTTTCACAAATTTGTATTAATTTGGTGGTTAGGAGCCACCATGGGAAAATAGTTAATATATGTAAAATATGTAGTATTATGTGCCAATAATAGTGAATTATGATCAAAATCTAATCTAAAGACTAATTTAAGACATATATTTACAATGAAAATAAATCTAGAGTAATCTAGTTAAAAAAAGGAGTAAAAGGAAAGGTAAGGTAGAGAAGAGATGTTGTTGATATTCATTCCAAACATCATTACAAAGTTTAAATATCATCCAGGCATACACTTAAGAATTTATGACATGAAGTAGCATAAGGTCAAATCCCATCACACATCAGGTAAACATCTAAGGAATGTGGAAAATAATGAAAATAAGAACCAAGTTCACTTTAAATATTTACCCATACAAGAAAAAAACATTAGCTCAAATGTAAAAAGAGTAAGAAAATGAAATGAACCTAAGAATTTACAATTAACTTAGCATTATCACAAGTTAACAGCTCTACATTCAAATTTACACACCAAGAATTGATAAGACCAATTTAAATCTAGAAATCAAAACAAACAAGTGAGAGAGAAGATAAGATAATAAAAGACACAAGAAAATTTGGACAAAATTTGCATAATTCCTTGCTTATATTAATTTTTCAAAAGTTACAATTGGTTTTGGCTCAAAAAACTCCCTCTCTTTTTACAAATGTCAATACCCCTTTATATAGATAATTCATGAGGTATGCTAATCATTCCTTCTCAACATATAATTTGACAAGTATTAGGGATAACTATCCTTTTTAAAATGTTGTAGATACTCCCTAATGGACTGACCCATAGGTAATGTGCTTTACAAGAAGCACATACCTTTACAAAAGAATATTCTATTTATATATATATATATATATATATATATATATATATATAATGTTAAGCTACAAAAAGAATATTCCTAGGTTAACTAATATGACTTTGAGAACCCTTTATTATAGTTTTTTCTCTCTAGTAAGATCTTCATTATATAATTTTGTTCCTCAATGAGCTCAATTTATATTGGAAATATGATTGTCATTGATGTCAAAAGAAATTGATGTCAAAAGGGAGATGATGTCAAAAGTGAGATTGATGTCATTTGATGCTCAAGTATGAATATGGTGATACTATCAAAAGTTAATAATGATTGAAGTGTTTGTGTGCATGAGTGGAATGTATCCAGTTCTTCATATTGATCATCTAGACATTTTGGGTCTATGATAGGAAAATTTGAGAAGGCATTTTGATAACATTACCATTTCCACATGTGAATGAGTATGGGGGAGATGGTCACATGGCTTTGATCACATTAGTACCTAGTTATTATACATATGATTTAAATCCATGCAATGAAGCATAATTAAATATATGGGAATGCAAAGATGTCTGCTCAGATAAAAATTACTAAGCTTTTATACTTAGCCAAGTTTGTAAAATGGTTTAATAGAGCAAAGTAAGCATATTGATGAGGTCAACATTCACACATATAGAGGTGCCAGGATAAAATGATCACATGGGTTTATTCATTTTTATACCTAATTTCCACATGCTAAATATTAGGTCACATGAAGTAGTGTGACAAAAGATATTCTTGAGCAAATTAGGGCTCTTAGGCATTTTAATAGTGTTTTCTAACAATTGTCAAATTTATAATTTGAAAGAAAAAGCTAAGAAGGCATTTTTATGATGTCATATCTTGCACATATGAATTATTCAAGAATAGATGAATATATGGATGGAATCCACTATGTAAGAGTATATTATGAGCTAAATTACAAGCTATATGATTAAGTTTAATAATAGTTATGTAGGTACAAAGTTAGCCTTCCAAGCATATTGAAATGGTCTCCATACTTAGTCAAATCAGCACAAGATATTATAAAGTTGTCATGTTTTTATAAAGACCATTTATGGAAATTTTTAAAGAAAATAGAGAGGAGATATGTTATAGGTTTTTCAAGAACATCTTGAATATATGGTTTACAAGTTCAAATGAGAAGGAATGAAATCAAAATTGAATTATCTTTGCTCTTAGACATTATAAGGTTTCTCAATTAAACCCTAAGGGTTTAAGTCATGGTGTCAATAGGATTTTATATTTTTATATTGACTAGATATAGCTAGGACTAGGTAGCTTAAGTTATAAATTAAGCCTTTGTCATCATTATAAAACTAGTCCCTTCAACCTAGCAATTACCAACTCAAGTATTGATCAAAGGAATTAATATTTCCTAAGTCTTAGACTTTATATTTGTCCTAGCTTGATCAATGGATGGATCTTAATCGTACATATAAGATCTAATGAAGCATAAGAAATTCAAATTTTCAAAGGCTCCTTAAATTAAATGCACTAGTGACAAGTGTCACAATCATAAAACCTACACAATATATCTATGGAGTGGTTTAAAGTCAAAAGGTCAATGAGTAATGAGAGATTACCAAGTGTTTCAATAGTGGGAACTGATTGAAAAGTATAGAAGGCATGCATTAATTCCAAGTTTCACATTCTCAAGAGCTAAGTAGAGATAAATATTTAGATTGTTAGAAGATCTGATGGTGTGTGGATGATCATGCAAAGGAGATCCAATGGAGTGAGTGGACTCAAAGGGAGAAAGTGCTTGATGTTTATTGACACAGTGTAAATTTAAAAATTGAGCAAGTCTAAGAATATTGATATAGAAAAAGTGATCCAAAGACATAAGAAGTAAGGAGATGGGATAAAGAGCTTGATGTTTAATGTCAATATATAAGTAAATATTATGCTAGTTTGGAGATCTAATGACACATGAGAGCTTAGATCAGGAAGATTAATGGATGTATTTTAATTTTGATAAATCTAAAGTCTAGAAGGGTAAAATGATTCAATGGATAGTTTGAGCCTATTAGAATATTATCAAATGGATGTGATTTAAAGATGAGCAAATTGAATATGGATTATCAGATCATGGTGCCAAAGTTAAGATCAAAGGTCAAGATTTAAATTTATGATTAGACTAATGGTCAAGCATTGGAACATGAAATAACATATAAGTAGGCCCAAAATATTGACATAGACAATGATTTAGATCACTATGATTGATCTAAAATATGTATTAAATCATTTTCATCATAACTAGAGCCCAAGATTTGCTAAATATAACAAAAGCCTAAGAATCATGATGGCAGAACATGAGTTCAAGATGTAAGAAACTTATTAAATCTAGAATTGGAATGATGTGCTATAGTCTGAGTGTGAACACATAGAATATTTGAGGACCTAGACCAAATGATATAAATACAACATCTAGGATACATACAAAATTTGCTAGAGTACTAGAATTATGTAATATAGAAGAATAATTAGACACATGTAGAAGTGTAGAGAGGATGAGCTACTATTGATGAACTGTGTCAAATAGAAAATATAGAGACATAGACGAGTAGAGTAAAAGAGAGATAAAGTGTGTTTAATAGAGATAAATATAAACACAAAGACATAGGGGTAGAGAGGAAGAAAGGCATAGAGAGATAATGTGTAAAACATGATAAGTGATAGACTAGACTTATAATAGAGAGTTAGAGTTAGATTCATTGATGAATCTATTTTGTCAATTGGAGTTGTATATCCATAGAGATATGATTGCTTTGTGCCATGAAACAAGCCAAGTTTTTTCTTAGCTAGGGGATTGTTATATCCTTAGGGTCAATGCCCTTAAATGTGTAACTAGTGAGGTTTGCCAATGAAGCTTTGAACTATGAGGCTGGATTAGAATAGTAGATTCTAGAAGTTATTCTCACCATGGTTTTTCCCTTTGGGTTTTCCATGTATAAATTAGGTGTCATGTAAATTGGTATGTGTGTGATCTTTTTATATTTGATTTAATATGAATATATCTTTTAATTTGTTCTAAAAGGTATTAAAGGACTAGTTTTAGCTAATATACTAATTCACCCACCTCTCAGTATATAGTTGTGTTCCAATAATTGGTATTAGATCCTTGGTTCCTTGAAAGAAGATTAATTAGGTCAATTTTATTTTGAAATAGTGAACACAAATGGCTAGTCAAGAAGTATCTTCATCAAATAAAATACTTCTCTTTAATGGATCAAACTATACATTTTAGAGCATAAGAATGAAAACATATCTATCTTAATTAGGGTTTAATGTATGGATGCCAGTTGTAAATGGATATATAACTCCTGATATAAATCCTACTGATTAGGCTTTAGAGAAGGAATATGAGAGAAATGCCCAAGTAAAGAATGCTATTCTTTATAGATTATCAAAATCAAAGTTCATCAAAGTGATGCATTGTCAAAATGCATAAGACATCAAGAACAAGTTTAAGAGCATATATGAATGTGATGACAAGGTAAATTAGGCCAAGCTAAAAAACATATAGAGGTATGTTTGAAAGTCTTAAAATGGATGAAGAAGAGAAGATTGTGGACTACCTTCTCATGGTAGATGAAATAGTTAATGAAATTAGAGACCTTGGAGAAGAAATGAAAGAATCAATTATTGTCAAAAAGGTCCTAAGATATTTTCCATCAAGTTATGATTCTAAAATATCTATAATAGAGGAAGAAAAATATTGAGATAGGCTCATTATTGATGATTTCCATAATATCTTCACTACCTATAAGATGAGAATGGGAGAAGCAGACACTTCCAAGAGAGAAGCTACATTCAAAGCATCCAAGCATGCAAAAGTAGAAGAACCTACATCTAGATCTCAGGAGACTAATGAAGAAGAAACCAATTTTGTTAGAAAATTGAAAAGAGGATCTAGAAATTACAAAGGTAAGTTACCCTATAAATGCTTTAATAGTGGTAAAGTAGGTCATTTTGATGCTAAATGCCCTTATGAGAAAAATGATAACTTTGAGCAAGAAGAGGATGACAAAAGAATGAATCTCTGCTATTCCCAAAATAGGAACTTCTTTAAAATCAATAACAACTTGTGCATAAGAGAATATAGTGACTCATTAGATGATAGTGATATGTCAGATGATAATCATGACTATGCATTTTTGGTTGAGGGAAATGAATCTATATTCATGGCATTAGGATCAACTTCTATAGATCTAGATCAAGAAGAAGTTGAAGAATTTGATAAAGAAGAGAAAGGAGAAGTGGATATTGAGTGTTAACTCATCTATGCTATAGATGAAATTGATAAGATAAGAAAAAAGAACTCAAGGTAGAAGAAGCTTGGATAAAATGAAATTGAAAAACCATCCAAAATTCTTAAAAGATATGATCAGATGATAGTAAGCCTTAAGACTCAGGTTAAAGAGGATACAATAATAGAAGATGTAGTCAAAATTAAACTAAAATTCAAATATGATGAGTGTATGAGGCTAGAAGTAGAGATAGTGGATTTGAGAAAAGAACTTAAAAATGCTAAAGAAAAATTAGACAAAGGTATATACCTTAAAGGAGGGTCAAACATTCTTGGTGAATTGATTAGCTCTCAAAATCCATCAAAAGGGAAATTTGGTCTTGGTATGAAAAGGGGAAAAGTACCATAACTAGTACATTTACTAAGTTATATGACAATTTCAAAGCATAAGGATCAGGAGAAAAGAAAAATAATGTCTCCAGAGATATAAAGACAAATAGTATCACTATTGATGACAAGAAGGCTAAAGGATAAAATAATTGTAAGGAAAGGAAGAAGAATAATGAGTCCATCTCTGTAAACTCAAGGAAGATACAAAAGATAAAGGTAGTTGATGTATATGGTTACACAAATGTAAGAAACTCAAAGAAGCAAGAATTGAGAAGAGCCCTCCATCTTACACAAAGAAAAGATATGACTAAGTATTCCTCATATTTCTATGGTTATTGTTATATCTATAATCATTTTGGTCATAATTATAGTAATTGTAGATTTGTACCTATAAGGAGAACCAATTTTTTAAGCAAAAATTAATTTGCAACCTTGTTAGATAAAAATGTAATGTGCTATAATTATAATAATTTTGGTCACATAGCTAAGCATTATAGAACCAGAGTTGTGAGATCAAAAGTGCAGATCAAGAAGAAAGGCATGCCTCCTAATATGAACAAGGGTTCATAATTATATGGAAAAGAGAAAAATAGGACATTTAAGAAACCCAAGCATGTATAAAAAGTAAAATATCAAGCCATGGTGAGAGAATGTCAAGATCTCTTAATGTCTACTCATGTTGAGAATAAAAAGATAAAGCTCATGGAGAAGTCTTAAGGTGATAGCCAAGGATATTTTTGAAGTATGTACAAAATCAAGTGAACATCTTGTTGTTGCTAAGGAAGTTTCATCCATAACACATTAATTTTCTATGCCTAGTGATGAGGTTCTAAATTACAATGAAGATATTTTAGATAAAAAGGTGTGTCATGAATCCATATTGTCTCCATGTATTGTTAATCCAATCATAGAAGAAAAGGAGAACAATATAATGGATGAGCATGTTGCTTCTCTCAAGCCCAAGAAGAAGAAAAAGAACTGAAAGCAAAAGATGACCAAGGAAGAGAAGGAATATGAAGAATTATGGGAAACTCCTAATTTCACATTATTTTAGGACATTGTAAAGTAAGCTATCTCTATCTATGCTTCTTAAAAGACCCCTTTCAGTGGAGAAGCAAGTGATGTCTACTACAAATGAGAACTCAAGCAGGTTGTGATGATGACATGATCAAACCAAGTGTTATATATGTAGTATCTATAGGGATAGAATGAATGTTTCAATATGACATAATGATATTATTGGAGTACATCTCATATATATATGGTTTGAAAATCCATTTGGTATAAGGGTCGTAATGTAGGAAACCCTTGACATTGTGTATCTTGGGTTGTGTAATGAGTTGGGTCACCAAAATTGGAGAAAATGTGTAAAATGATGATATACATGTGTTAGATGAAGTTATGGTGTGCTATAGGAAGTCCCTTGATGTAATTATGGAGCATGGATTTATGGAGAGATAACTCAGATAACATGTATAGCTTAAGAAGCTATGCATAGTATAAGGAGGAGCTAAATTTTTTAGTCTATTAGGATCAACAAGGCTCAAAGTAGAGGAGATTTGTAATTAGTCAGGTCCTAAGATCATAAGACTATATATTTGAGATTGAGAGAGAAGGATAACAAGACTATATGGTATCTCCTACATCACATCACTAGATACTAGTGATAAGAGCATAAGTCTAGTAGGAGGATCATAAAAGCTTTATTAATCCTTGGAATAAGAAGAAGAGAAAAGGTAACTTAGGTATGCATGATTTTGAAAATTTCTAATTAGTTTATGGTTTTAGATTATTGGAAAAACTCTTTTATCTAATAAAGGGGGAGAAACATTTTGACAAATAGTTAGAAAGAGTCCCTTTGCCATTAATGTCAAAAGGGGAGAAAAAGAGCAAATTCTCTCTGCACAAGTTTGGAGAAAAAGTGCAAATGTAAAAGAAGTAGAGTAAGTGTCCAAGTTGAGTTTAGGAAAATATACCATTTCCTAAGGGGAAGAAAATATGGTATGAACAACTTCAATTCATACTCACCAAAAGCAAAAGCAATAAATGCCAGAGAAGGAGTAGAATATTGTAAGATCAGATAATTTAGTTTTCCATAAATGATAAAAGGGGACATTGTTGGAAATGTGATTGTCATTGATTTTAAAATGGATATTATGAGCATGCCATTGATTTCAAAATGGATATTATGAGCATGCCATTGATTTCAAAAGTGATATTAATGTCATTTGATGCTTAAGGATGAATATGGTGATCCTATCAGAAGTCAAGATTGACTGGAGTGCTTTTGTGTATGAATGGAATGCATCTAGTTATTCATATTGATCATCTAGACATTTTGGGTCTATGGTAGGAAAATTTGAGAAGGCATTTTAATGACATAACTATTTATATGTGTAAACCAATATGGGGGAGTTGGTCAAATGGTTTTGATCACATTAGTCCATAGGTTTTATGTGCCAGATTTGAAGCCATACGATGAAGCACATTTGAAGATGTGGGCATGCAGAATTGGATACTAAGATAAAAATCACTAATTTTCTATACTTAGCCAAATTTTCAAAAGGGTTGAGCAAAGCCAAGTAAGCATATTGATGAGGTCAGTTTTCACACATATGGAGGTGCCAATACAAAATGATCATATGTGTTTGTTAATTTTTGTGCCTAGTTTTTGCACACTAAATCTTAGGTCACGTGAGATAGTGAAACAAAAAATATGCTTGAGAAAGTTAGGGATCCTAGGTGTTTTGATAGTGTTTTCTAACACAGTTAAATTTAAAGTTTGCAAAAAGAAGATAAGAAGCCATTTATATGATGTCATATCTTACACATATTAAGGATTCATGAGAAAATGAATATATGGATGGAATCCCATATATAGGAGGATCTTTTTTGATAAATTATAGGTTATGTGACTAATCACAACAAGAGTTATGCAGGTACAAAGTTAGCCTTCCAAGAATGTTGAAATAGTCTCCATACTTGGTCAAATCTACACAATGTCTTGAAAAGTTGTCATGTTTTTATAAAGACCATTTATGAACATTTGCAAAGGAAACATAAAGGAGATCTATTATGGGTTTTTCAAGACCATATTGAATATATGGTTGGCAGGTTAAAATTAGAAGGAATGAGCTCAAAATTGAATTATCTTTTCTCTTAAACATTATAGGGTTTCTTAGTTAAACCCTAAGGGTTTAAGTCATGGTGTCAATAGGCTTTTTTATTTTTATTGTGACTAGATATAACTAGGACTAGTTTACGTTATAACTTAAGATTTTATCATCATTATAAAATCTGTCCCCTTGACATAGTAATTACCAACTTGAGTAGTGATCAAAGGACTTAATATTTATTAAGTCTTAGACTTTATATCTATCCTAGCTTGATAAAAAACTAGCACTTAATTGTAAAAAAAAGATCCAATTAAGTGTAGAAAATTCAAATTATTAAATACTCCTTTGAGTAAACATGTTAGTGATAAGTGTCACAAATCACGAAGCCTACATAATAAATCTATGGAGTAGTTTAAAGTCATTTAGCAATGAGAGATTACCAAGTGTCTTAATATCAAGAATTGATAACAAAGTGTAGAAGGCATGCCCTAATGCCAAGTGTCACATTTTTGAGAGATAAACAAATATAAAGATAGATTTTTTCAAAAGATCTGATGATGAGTGGATGATCATGCAAAAGAGATCCAATAGAGCAAGTGGACTTAAAGGGATAAAGTGCTTAAGGTTTATTGAAATAGTGGTGAGTTAAAGACTAAGCAAGACTGAGAAGATCAATGGAGTGAAAGTGATCCAAAGATGTAGGAAGTATCAAGATGGGATAAAGAGCATGACATTTAATGTCAAGATAGAAGTAAATATCATGCTAGTTCAGAGATCTAATGACATGTGGGAGCTTACATCAAAAAGATCAATAGACACATTTTAAAGTTGACAAATCTAAAGTTTAAAAGTGTACAAGGATCAAATAGGTAGAGTGAGTCTATCAGAATATGATTGAAAGGACATGATTTAAATGTGATAAAATTGAATATGGATCATCAAAACATGGTGCCAAAGTTAAGATCAAAGGTCAAGATTTAAAGTTACGATCAGACTAATGGTCAAGCATTGAAACATGTAGGAACTTATAGTTAAGCCCTAAATATTATCATAGACAATGAGTTAGATCACTATTATTGATCTAAATTATGTATCAAATAATGTATATCATAACTAGAGCTCAAGATTTGATAAATATAGAAAAATACTAGGAATCATGATGATGGAGCATGAGTTTATATGTGGGAAACTTGATAAGTCTAGAATTTGCATGATGTGTTATAGTCTGAGTGTGAACACATAGGAGATACAAAGACCTAGACCAAATGTTATGAATATGATATCTAAGATATAGGAAAAATATACAGGAGTACTAAAATTATGTCATATAGGAGAATATATAAACATAGGTAAAAGTGTAGAGAGGATGAGCTACTATTGATGAACTATGTCAAATAGAAAATATATAGACATAAACGAGCAAAGTGAAAGAGAGATGAAGTGTGTCTAATAGAGATAAATATAGACACAGAGATAGAGGGTAAGAGAGGAAGAAAGGCATAGAGAGATAATGTGTAGAGCATGATTAGTTATAGACTACACTTGTAATAAAGAGTTAGAGTTAGATTCATTGATGAATCTATTTTATAAATTGGAGTTATAGATCCATATAGATCTAATTGGTTGGTGCCATTAGATAAGTTGAATTGGTGTTTAGTTAGGGTATTGGTGCATCCTTAGGGTTGATGCACTTAAATGTGTAACCAATTAGTTTTTGTAGTGAGGCTTTGAACTATGAGGATAAATTAAAATAGTAGGTTCTAGTAGCTATTCTCACTATTATTTTTCCCTTTAGATTTTCCATGTATAAATCAGGTGTCATGTGAATTTGTATGTGTGTGATATTTACATGGTTGATTTGATATATATATATTTTTTAATCTATTATAAAAGGTATTAATAGACTATTTTTAGTTGATATACCGATTAACCCACCTCTCAGTATATAGTTGTGTTCCAACAAGGTCAATAATTAGTTTTATAAAGAGCTCCTTCATTTGACCTGCTAAACTCTTGTGGTCTTTATCTACCCTTCTTAATGCCTTTTTGATGTTTTTGGATTCACTAATTATTTGTTTTATAGTTAAAATCATATCCATGATCATATTATTATCTAATATAGTATTATATATGCTTTGGTTCCTTACCCCTTGCATAAATTAGGATGTTATTTACTTAAATTCATCATCTACAATAAGACCAATTGGACTAGTTGTGGTTGGATTATTAACTAAGCTTCCCAATGCCTACACTACTCTATTCTCCAATTTCTTGAGATTGTTTGAAATATCTCCCATCTCATAAGACCATTTACTTGCATCTTCCATTGAAACACTTTTTCAAGTTGACATTGCTAGATATTCTATTAAATTACTCACTAGTGGACTATAATTTAGCTTTTGGGTTGATTCTCTTGTACATACAATAATTCCATCTTCTTTGGCTCAAATATAATTCTCATTGGGTCTAGTTAAGGTTCTCATGCTTGCTAAGGTTTTTTATAAAGGTTTACTTAGAGATTTAATGGTGGCATATTATTGAAATCATATGAAATTTGTTCCTTAGATTTTATTTAGATTACTTGTTTATGCCTTTGCCTTGCCATGAATCTACAAAATCTCTTGAGATTATTGGTATAGCTTATGTGGCTCCACTGTGGCATCTCCATTGAATTATATTCATAAATATTTAAAAAAGTGACCATTACCCTTTGAAAATCCTTCTTTCATTTTGAGTCATCTAATTATCCCTACATATATCACCATAGACCATTGATCTAGATTAGAAAGATTGAACACCGTTGGTTGTATTGAGTTTTTTACTATAGTTATGACACTTGTCACCACCATGCTAATCCCATTTTTAAAAAATATCCTTATAAAATATTAAGCATTGAAATTTTCATGAAGTTTTAATTAAAATAATAAAACATTACCATGCAAAATCAATTCCACTAACCATTATTCATTCCAAGAATATCCACGTCCCACCAACCACTAAAGTGAGTAAAGTGTAAAGCATGCATGTTAAACCATTTTACTTCCAATGTGTATGGTAAAAAATTAATCATGCAAATTTCTATATGGGATAAAAATGTGCATGAATGGTATAAAGGTTGGTAAAGGATAAGCACTGAACAAAGGTGACGATAATGTTTATTAACAAAATTTCTCAAATCTTACCTCCCATGCAAAATGGAATTCCATGTGGATAAAACAAAGGTATAAAGTGGGTAAGGATAATGTTTAATTAATTTTGGACTTTAGTTTTCTTATTTAAAATAGAAAAAAAAAACATACCCCATAAAAAACAAATACTCTTATAACTTTTGACGTGGGAGTGGGGTGAATAATTTGGGATTTGGGTTTTAATAATAAAATATCGAATGGTTTAAATAAATAGGATATTTAATTAATTTAACATATCCCATGGTAAAATAAAAAAACCATTAAATAGGATATTTAATTAATATTTTGAAAATAGAGGAATTATGGTGGGAATAAATATTTTTGAACCATATTAAAAAAATACTCTGAATCAAACCTCCCCAATAAGACCCTTTTGGTCCCCAAAAGGTCAAGTCATTCTTTGAATCTGCAATTGTGCAAACTATTCACTTTGCAAAACATCACTATAAAATATCATGGTAACAATTTAAAAATCAAAGTAAATCCTTGAAATACTAGTGAAATAAATATCTACCCAATACCAAATTGTGATAGAAGTAAACTGCCTACTCAAATGCCATATCTCTAAAATGGTGAATCTACTAATCACTACAAAATGATCACCAAGTGCATTTGCAAACCAATTTTTTAGGTAATAAATACACACACTAATTGTCACCATATTTGATAGTTATACTTAAATTCCCAAAATGAGTAATGGACTTATAAAATATGCAAATATCATGCATGGCTACAAAAAGTTTTTATAATTATTATACTTACAAATGGTACCTGAAAAGGGTCTTATAAGCCTCTATTTTCATAATTTAATCAACAATACACACACACACACACACACACACACACACACACACACACACACACACACACACACACACACACATTTAAATGAAAATTTTCCCAAAATAGACATACTAATCATGCCACATATAATATGCATATACTGCTATCAAGGTAAAAAAATGAAGTTTTTCCAAAAACCCAAACGTGAGAAAATAATCCAAATATGATAAACCTATCCCTTGGATTTTCTCTATAGGTTACTCTAACAAACCAAATTACAAACTTAAATCATTTGGGAATATCTTCATGTTTAAATATGAGTTAATTCATTTTTCAATGCATCAGGAACTCAAAAACTTATCAGGAGATTAAAAATAGAGTTTTTAGCAAAACCATGAATGTGAGAAAATAATCCAAGTATGATAAACCTATCACTTAGATTTTATCACACCTGGTAGCTCCAAAAAATTTCAAAACTGAACTATATTTCTTTTTAATTTCCATGGAATAATAAAACTTTCTTTGAACATTTGCATGGTAATAAACTATCACAACTATGCAAAAATGAAACTAAGGAATTGCTTTCCAAACTGCTTAACAAGATTATCCTTATATTTTACTTGAGTTTCTACATGGGTTATATCTAAAACTATTAGCTTAAAAATGCCTTCCTTTTTCACAACTTTCCAATGTTATTTGGGATGAAGATACAAACACCTATTAATCTCATGTCCTTTCCTATTACAATGAGTACAAAAATGTTTGTCCACTCTTTTGGAAAACATACTCTTACTATCATTCTCATAATACTATCTAGGAGAGTGGTCTTTCAAAATATTGCTTAAAAAAGATTTATGTTTCCAACATTTGGCTACACAATGGTTAAATAATCCACAAAAACTACATGGATAAATGTATCACAAATTTTGTGTTCCATAATCTCATGGAACATTAGAATATTTATGTTGTCTAGTAGAATTAGAATCAACATTATTGAAAGTGTGACAAAAAAATGTGTTTTACCTTCTATCCGAGATGGTTTACACTTCTTTGTAGCATCTCTTGCTTCTAATTTCTTAGAGCATTCATTTGTTTCATTTTCAATACTAGATTTATATTCCAAACCTACATGATGAGGCTTATCCTCTATCTAAATGGGGTTAGTAATGCCTTGGCCATATTTTCCAAGGACTTTTTCATTAAATCTCATTTTTACAAGTAATTTTGAACATATACCTCTATTATGATGTTCAAAATTACAAAAATCATTTTTATTAGATTCATGATGGAAAGGAAAAGTAACTGGTGACTCACATTCACTTATAGTACTTAATGAATCTGTTTGTCCACTTATGGGAAAGTAAAGTCTTGTATGCATAATGGACTTGTTTTTTTCCTTTGTGCCATCATCATTTTGCAAAATTGACAAGAGCTCATCTTTGGCTTGTAACTCTTTCTTCAACCTTTCAATCTCCTCTTCCAAGGAGTAAAACTTTTCTCTCATAATAGATTTCTCTTCCTAAATCTATATATTAAATGCTTCAAGTTCATAAATTTTCTCTTGTTTGGACAACTTGCCCATGGTTTCCTATTCTTGCAAATAACCTGTACTTTCAACATTTCAAATGGAGTAAATAATCTATAAAGAATCTAACCAACAGTAAAATTGAAATCAAATTTCTAGACAATTAGAATCTAATCCTTGCATTCTAACTGCTTTGATACCAAAAATGATCTGAAAGCCATATTTACCCTTATAAATAAATCGCATAGTTTTTCAAATGGATACTGAAACTCTCAATTATGTAATTAAAATAGAATTGGTTGTGGAATTCTCATTTTATTGATTAAATAAAATAGGAAATGCATTTTAAAAAATATGTCAACTTCAAGAATATATTTAAAATAAATTGACTTTTTAATCAGAATATAAATCTAAATAACTTTGAATACGAGTGATTTGGTAAACTCATATAACTCTTTTATTCATTTAAAAAATTTCATAAATATTTTATCTCTATAAAACAATCTCTTAATTATTTTGTAAAAATAATTAAAATTGATCCAAAAATCAAAGCTTATAAAAGCTTTTACAGTCTGCTTAGATTGGATGAAAACTAGATATTAATTTCTAATTTCCCTTAAAACTAAATATTAATTTTGAATTTCCCTTAAAACTGATTATTAATTTATAATTTCCCTTAAGTAAATACAAAAACTACTTTACAAACATTCCATAATTTAATTATAGAAATTGAAATAATTTTAGATCACTAAGAATAAATTTTAAAAATGACACAAATTTTTTTTTATGGGGTTCACCAAATGGTTACATCCCCGAGTCCACTCTATGAGTGTTCTCATATATATTAAAAACTCTTCAAGAATAATTGAAAAACCTCTTTGAGTATAATAGAATTTTTCTATACCATATAATACATCTATGTAACAAATAAAAATAAACC
Source organism: Torreya grandis (assembly GCA_037957365.1). Taxonomy (NCBI): domain Eukaryota; kingdom Viridiplantae; phylum Streptophyta; class Pinopsida; order Cupressales; family Taxaceae; genus Torreya; species Torreya grandis. Next base: position 148,532 of record JARHVA010010112.1, read on the forward strand.
TCTTTAATTTACTCGAGGTTCTTGCTACCTCTGTAATCTAGATATATCTCTTCTGTAAAATCCCTCTGTGCAAAAGCACTACCACTTTTGTAAAAAAACCTACAATTTTTATATATCAATGCCTCCATGGCATTGGATGTGCATCGGCTAATAGATTTACACTAGGCAATATTTTTGGGTTTTCCCCTACCTTCGTACATTGGTTGGGCACTAACCATTTTCTTGAATTGGGGATTTGGTTCAACAACATGACATTGGATTTATGGTATTTCCTCTACCTTCACACATTGGCTGAGAATAATTATTATTTTTCCTATAATGGTGAGTTTCACCTATTTTTGGGTTGACATGTCATTAAAATGGGCTATTTATATTGAAATATTAAATTTAAGGATCCATGTCATACCAAATTAAATGATCAATGTCATGAATGGCATGATGTTTAGTGTTAGATGTTTTTTTTGATAAACACAAACCCTAATAGGCTCACCACATGCTGCCCATGTGAATATTTGATGGCAAGTGAATTCCATTACCATCAAGTTAAAACAAGATTGCCATGTTATAATTAACATGGTCCATTCAAAATCCTTGATCGCATTATCTTCCACCAAAATAATAAAACTGTGACCATGCAAAAACACAAGTGGAAGATCCTCATAGAAGATTAAGCATTGAAATTTGCATGAAGTTTGAATTAAAATATTAAAACAGTCCCATGTAAAACAAATTCCACCAATCACCATCCATTCCAATAACATCCACATCCCACCAAACACCAAAGTGAGTAAAGTGTAAAGCATGCTTGTTAAACCATTTTACTTCCAATATGTATGGTAAAATGGTAAGCATGCAAATTTCTATGTGGGATAAAAATGTGAATGAATGGTATAAAGTCTGGTAAAGGTTAAGTTCTAAATAAAGGTGAGGATAATGTTTACTAAAAACATTTCCCAAAACTTTCCCCCCTTGCAAAATGGAATTTCATGTGGATAGAACAAAGGTATAAAGTGGGTAAGGATAATGTTTAATTAATTTTGGACTTTAGTTTTTTTTCTTTAAAATAAAAAAACATATCCCATATAAAACAAAGATTCTTATAACATTCCACTTGGGAGTGGGGTGAATAATTTGGGACTTGGGTTTTAATAATAAAATATATAATGGTTTTAATAAATAGGATATTTAATTAATCTAACATATCCCATGGTAAAATTAAAAAAATATTAAATAGGATAATTAATATTTTGAAAATAGAGGAATTATGGTAGGAATAAATATTTTTTGAACCATATTAAAAAAATCCTCTAGATCATAAAGTCTTAACTTAAGTTAGAAACATAATAAAAGGGACCCCACATTTAGTTAGACCATACTAAGATAAAAGGGGACAAATGGGGCTCGGGACATGAAGAACTTAGGATAAATATTTTAGACTAAGGTCTTGGTCATGTTAATAAACATGACTAAGACCTTAGGATAAAATATAAACTAAGTCAATTTAAAGTGTTCCCATGAAATTTTAAACAAAATCTCCTGCCAAATTTGAATTCAAAAGGATTACATAGACTAAATCTAGATTAAGGGTTTTAACAATTCAATTATGAATTCAATTAATCATTTATAGACCAAAGGATAGTAAAAGGGACAAATTATTATTAAATCATAAAACCCAAACATTGATAATTCTAAATGGACCTCATTAGACCTACAACTAGAAAGCACAAAGACCCAATGTTAGTAAATTTAGACAAAGGCAAACTAAAACCATGAAAAAATAAGCCAACCAAACCATGTTGTGGATAATCTTCGAATAAAGATGATGTAAAAACATGCTAATGACACTCTGATCAAGTGAATTTTCAATTTCAAGGTATAAAATTTTCACAATTTAACACAAGGGTCCCCATTTTTTAGGAATGGGGATATGTTGACCTCAATAAATGGCAACTTCTAGGGGAAACATAGCAATATGTTAGAATTTAGAGACTCTGGTTTAGACTAATAATCAAGCTAGTTATTCCATTTAATCAGTCACCATTATTTAGATAAATTCATGGTTGAAACAAGCCTTGCACATGAATAATTAGGATCAAACATCAAAACCTAGTCATGTTGTGTGTGTGTGCTTTGATTTCACTTTATTTTTGCCACAAGATTTAGGTAAAAAATTCTAGATTTCATGACTTTAACCATTAACATTGAATTTTAGCATGCTTGGATATCCATTAAGAACCATTATTTATCTTAGGGAAAGCTTAAGAATTACTCTAATGCTAACTAGACATCCATAGCCCCTATATAGATACCTTAGGCTCCACTCAAGGCCTTGCTCCACTTCTAGCCAAGCATCCATAACCCTAGTGGAGATTAGTAGAATCACCTCTACTTATAAATCCTTTTGAATTTTTCAATAAGCCCTTATTTTTTGTATTTTTCAAGTCATTTTGGCTTTCTAGCAAAGGTTGGCAACCATATTATCTAGGTTTAGGGATTTGGTCAAATGTTTTATCTTCAGACAATCATCTTTAGTTGAAAACTTTATCCTAGGTAATAATGTTTGTTAAGTGTAAACATGATTGTGTTCCAATAGTTTAAATTTTCACCCTACATGTGAAATCCTTATTAAAAACAAGCTTAGATAAGAACAATTCTCAAAATCTCAAGACTTAATTATCTTAGCCATTAGTCTTTACTAATTTCTCCAAACCTTAGCATCTAGATCATATTTTAACAATCTATGGTCAACTAATGCATGAGGATCATACTTGCATTCTTTATTGGTGAGGTTATTGATAAATTAGGTGAACTTTGAGCTAAGGGATGTTCAAAAAGACTCATTGATAACATAGAAAAAAGCACAAAAATAAAACACGCCAAACAAACAAAAAACAAGAAAAATAAATATTTACAAACACTACTTACAAATGAGGGATAAGAAGGAAAGAAACAAGAAATAAACTAAACTAAACCCTACACTATTACATAAAGAACCTACCCCCAGGATCAAATGGAAAGTTATTTATCTTACCATAAAATCTTGAAGCATGAATTCTTCCATTTAATTTCCTCTTCTTGTGGATAGGAGCACTTGTATGCTTGTGTCTTCTATATGATGCATCTCAGTTTCCTACCTCCATTATCAAGTGCATGGATTGAAGATATGGATCTAAGATCCAATCATATTATTTCAAAATTATTCTTTAGTGCATTAGGAATGCTAGATCTACTTAATTTAAAGATTGATAAGGATTCGTATCATTCACCTTCTGTGGTTAGATTGTGAACTCAGTTGGTAGGTATGCTTGGATTGGTGTCATCATTAGGCTCCATCTCATCTTGAAAGGATTATTAATCATAATCAACCAAAAGGACATAATATTAACTTAAAAACTTATCATTTTAATTAGTTTTATCACCTAATTCTAACATTTTGAAGGTGTCATGGAAATTCTTAATCTGCTACACTTGCTTCATCTTCATCTTTTGTGCAAAATGGTGTCTCTTCTATCCAATCGAGTCCCAAATCATCTTGCTTTGGGATATATATAATGACATTGTTATCTTTGAATACCTCAATTTATTTCAAAAAATCCTTGTATAAATGTTGCTATTGATCATCTTCTTTAGGGATATCCTTAATTTTAACAATGACCTCATATCAATTGTCCTCACAGCTATCTTCTGAAGATAAGTCATCTTGTATCTAATCTTGTTCATGGGGTTTCTCAACTTGAATAAAAATTCCTTGTTATATATCATATTTAGGTTCATTTTCTTTATTGAATAGAAAATCAAAATCTTGTACCATGAAGGCTTTATATGTCCTTATAAATCTAGATATTCCTACAACATTGTCTTCATTAAACATAATTTTAGATATATGTTTTTCATCTTGATATGCTTCAAAAACATTAGAATGATTATCTATATCCATATCACAAATATTAATTTCATGCACATTATTAG
>JARHVA010010112.1:157500-219075 GCA_037957365.1 Torreya grandis
CTTAGACTAAATCTAGACTTAGGGTTTTAACAATTCAATATGAATTCAATTAATCATTTATAGACCAAAGTCTAGTAAAAGGGGAAAATAATTATTAAATCATAAAACCAAGACATTGCTCATTCCAAATGGATCTCATGAGACCTACAACTAGAAAACATAAAGATCCAATGTTAGTAAATTTAGACAATGGAAACCTAGAACCATGAACAAATAATCCAACTAGACCATGTTATGGATGATCTTCAAACAAAGATGATGTACAAACATGCTAATGACCATATGATCTAGTGAATTTTTAATTTTAATGTATAAAATTTTCAAAATTTAACAAAAATATTACCACTTTTCATAAATGGGGGTATGTTAACCTCAACACCACTTCCTACCCATTTACCTACTTAATTCCTACTATACCTAAAAATTTCCTAAAGCCAATTTAACTAAATGGCTTTCCCCTAATATCTATGTTTTAATAGCTAGCTTAACTTTCATTAAAATTTACCAAATATTTGAATTTAATTAATCATTTACCTGAGCTACACCAACTAATTTTTTAGGAATCCTCTATCTTGCACATGCCATCTCCTCACCATCATCGTTATCTATAGTTATCTTTGTCACTCAGATCTTTATTTTCTCATAATAGTAAAATTACAAATGAATCAAATTTTACCCTATTTATATTTACCATTCAAAATTATTTAGCTGTCAATTATTTTCCATCATATTATGAATTTTGCATATAAATTTGTTTCTACTATCTCTTTTTTAAGCGAAAATATGTTCTATAATATTGACCTCGTAGAGAATTTTTCTACATACCATATGTATTTTTGCATTAAAAAAACAAAAAAAATAATCTCATTTTGTAGGTTTGTCTAATATTCCCTACATTAGTTGCCTTTTCATTTATCTCACATCATTTATACGCTATGATACTAAGATAAGTAAATGTATGTATTTTTAATTATTTCCTTTTAATTATCTTATTTTATCTATATTAGAATTTATATATCTTAGTGTTGTTTATTGCTATGTTCTTTTACTAAAGCACCATCCTGTGTTACAAGTGTGTGATATGTGATGAGATTTGAGTGGGAAATATGTTTACAGACAATATTTTTAAAACTTTATCAATGAATAATGATTTATCCCTTACAAGAACCCATCAAATATTAACCTCTCTAAGTGAATTCCTTAAAGGGTGCACCTAGAAATGGGTGGGTAAACCTTTGGTTTTTTACAAGATTGTTGTTCCCTAGACTACCACCTAAAATGAGTGCAAACTCATCTTATACATTCCCTTAGATTTGACACCTAACCTAGACTTTTCTCTAAATAATTCACCACCTCAAATAAACCTTACCTAAGTAAAACATTTTAACTAGTTCCCAAACACAATCATATGGGTCGATGTAATTATAGGAATATCACATTTTATGGGACTGAGTTAGCCTAGGTTGACTAAGTCTAGGACCTAATGGCTCTATCTTACAACTAACAAGGTTGACTGCAACAACTAAATTTATGAAAGGCCTTAGGGTCAAATCAGGCTATATATACACATATTTCACTCTATTTTCAATAGAGATAATCATTTATTTGTGCTTCTTTATCTACTCTTCTAAAATTCTACTTGAGGAGTAATTTCTTAAGGTTTCATGCTTATTTGAGGAGAACCTTTTTCTTATTAAGGCTTTAGATTCACTAGGAGGTACTTGGATAAACTATAGTCCATTATCTATCCTTAGTTTCTTCAATAATACACAACCTCTTACAAAGCATCATTGGCCAAGGGAGATGTTGAGCCTCGATAGGTTCATCTTTAAGGTAAGTATCCATAACTCTTAGTCTTCCATTTTAGTAGATAAATTTGCATGAATAATAACTAATGAATTGTATTATCTCTCCATGCTTAAGATTTCCTCTACATTAAATTAAGTAGAGGTTTACTTTGCATGTTTATTATTTATATTTATTCCCCATTTATGCCACAAGATTTAATAATCACTAGATTAGATTTACTTTACTTTATTGCATTAATATTAGACCTATTTAGGGTTATCATGTGGTGTTTCTTGACTAGAGGGTTTGAAACCCTCTTTAGCCATATTATTGTTAACACTCTAAAATGCACCCTACGAGGAGGTTGTTTAGGCTTACCTCTAAGTTTGGGGTAACGTGGGATTAACCTAAGGCTATAGATGACCTATGGTTGGGTTAAACCTCTAGTTTAAGGGTTATCTCCCTTGATATGTCTGTTTAGGCTCATCAACTATGCTACTAACTTATTGGGGTGGAAAGAGGAGAGAAAAATATAAAAAAAAACCTAACCTAATGAGGTGATGCACCAGAATAACTAGGTCCTCCACTTGCTTACCATGAACTTATAGAATGAATCAAGGCTAATCAAACCACTCAACTTTAATTAAATCTCCCCTCACATCAGTATTTAATATATAGGTATTAAGAGATGCATGAACTAGGATAGATATTCCAAAGGTTAACTAAATCAACACTAATGGCATGTATTCATCTCAGATTCATCACATAACCTATCATGACACTTCATATGACTTGTAAAGAGTTATTATGCCTACACGTAGGTAAGAGTGAGAGGACAAATGAAATGGAGTCATAATATTACCAATATAATTCATGCACCATCACAAGTATATACTAAGAACAAGCATAAATAAGTATGAATCAACTTATCATTCATTCAAAAGGTATAATAAAAAGTGTTTTGTGAGATAGGGATTCACCATACTCCACTAAGGAATACATTTAAAGCCAAAAGAGGTTACCTTTATAGAGTGGGAGAGAGGAAAAGAGAAGAGATATGTTGGAGATGTTTAACGACACATGTCAATCATTATGAGGTAGTTAAGAAAGGAAAGAAAAGTGGAAATGGTCTTATTAACTCTCCAATATGCATCACCCCATCCATCATGGTCTCTAAGAGAGTAGCATAAAATAGACCTCACTGCACTTGGATACGTTAATGGCTCATTAACTCCATTAAAAAATATTTTTTTAATTTATTAGGGATGAAAAGTGTAATTTTTAGTCAACATTATATCTGTAATGGTAGTTAAAAAGTAGAAATGTGGTGGGAATAGGCCTTCCTGGAGCATTTAAATCCCATCCTTCTCCTTGCATGTTAACTAAGCTTAAAAAATAGCTTATCTTCCATTAAGGCTACGATAATTGTGTCTAATTACTATTATGTATCAGTTAAAAGGGTGTCATGACCCTAAAATTTCTCTCTTAGTATCCCCTCATACCAACTTACATCTCTTCTTGTTGACTAAGTAGGATTACTTAGGCAGTTACACCTAGTGGCTTAGTGTTAGGTGTTTTGTTACCTTGAAAACTTGACATAACCCTTATAATAGGTAACTAAGCATGATTTAGATTTGAATGAACATGTTATATCATTATATGTGCTTTCCCAATGGTATACACATGTAACCTTTCCCATCTAGGAGACTAGGTCACCTTTTACAAGCTTTTCTAGATCCCCTATTTGATAGAAGATTATAGGAGTATTTTTAAGAATAATTATGAGTGGGTGATGATCTAGAAAGGTCAAATATGCCTCAGACTACCCTATTCCATGATTTTCAAAATTTAAAACATCTATGCACCATATTTTCTATTCAAACCTTATAAAAGTATAGTTTATGACGAGTTCATACAAACTAGTACCATGGATGTGACCTTAGAGTGGACTATGATTTTTAGGTGTTTTTAGGATCTTTTGAATGAATTTAAATACAAATTTCCTAATATTTCTTCCATCAGGTTATTTTGACTAGTTTAGGTAGGTTTAGACATATTTGACTTCTTAATGATTCTTCATAACCCTGAGGGCTTAAACTGTAAAATAATTTCCAATAACATGGAGTATACAAACCCCCTTAAACTTCCTTAGCTATTGAGGATCCCATGTATCTAATCTATACAATTGTGACATAGAAAAATTTCCTCTTAGGTTGAAAAACTTGCATTCTAAGGGGTCAATAAAGAGAAAGATGTTGCAAAAGGGTAGAATTTTCTTGGTTCTAGATTCTAATTATATGCACCTCAATTCACTCGCCTATATTATCATCACTAATACTCCTACTAATTGACATTAATTCCATTTATTCTAATTTTTATTACTAATTTATCTCCTTCCTAGTCATTTATCTAACATCCACCCTTCATATTTAATCATTCACTAACCTTAATCTATCCCACTTCATCATAAATTTATCCTAAGACCCCACTATGTTAACCTATCCCATTTACGTATTATTTGGAAATTTTAAATTCCTAATGGCTGACTTACTAGCATATGCCTAAGCTTTCCTATACCCTTAGTCTCTAATCACTCACTTAATCCCTATTTAATACTCTATCTAAGCCTAATTAATCCATATGAGGATTCTAGACTTTGAGGATTTTAGAATCCTATCTATTCTTACCCTCCTCTCTAGAAGCCTCCAAATATAGAGGCTTCTAAGGAATTTTAAATTCATTAGATAATATACAACCCTTGATCTCCTCCAACCAAGTTTAAATAGCATCCATATGTCTTTCCCTCCTCTTTCTATTTAAAACACTCCTCTCCTCCATTGGAGTCATCTAGAAAGCTTATAACAAATCCATGTCCAACTAGGACATCAACTAGAGTCTTCATAACATCTTCATGTCAATCTAATCCTTCATTAGGTCAATCATCAAGCATCCTCATTCATTCCATCATAATGTCACAAATCTAAGTCAAGGTAATCAGTCTTTGAATCTCTTTATTTTCATTTTGTTTGATCTTGGATTAGATCATTTAGATTTAGGATTTAAGTGTATTATTGAAAATATTATTCATTTAATTAAACTTAGTTCTAATGGCTTTAGACTTTACTTAGTGGTTTGAGATTTGAGTGGTTTAAATTAGTTAGATTTATTTCATAGATCTCAAATTTCATCCTACATTTTGGTAACCACAGTGGGAGGGGCTTGCTCCCAATTTAATAAATTTTGCTTGTTGGTGGTGTTTTGATAGCTTGTAGGTCAGATTTTTTTAATTTTTACATGTATAGGTGAAATATATGGTATTGCATTAGTATTCATGACATTGTCTGGTGCAATTGTGATATTGTCTTTGGGAATCATGACCTTATGTTAACTACCAAACTTGACCATTTATCTTGACTTTGATAGGTTTTATCCCTTCAATAATATGAAAACTCATGAATCATGAATTTATATAGAGAGTAGTGATTTTTAAGAGTGAGTCATGATTTTGTAAACTACTAATGGTTTATTTTGTAGGGTTCTATTTTTTGACAAAACCTTGACTTTGTAAGTCTAAACCTTATCCTATTAATTGTGATATTTCTTGTTAGAGTCATGATATGGTAGTTCTGGATAAAAACACTAACCCTCATAAGTTATCCTCTGATCTATAGGGTTTTAATTTGACTCTCTCTATTTTAAAGGAAACAATATTCATCTCAAGCATCATATAACCCCCTTTTTGCATGATATTTACATCATTTTGAGGAAATTTTGGTTTAAAATAATATAATAACAATGCATTTCATTTTTGTGAGGTTTGTGTGATTAACAACTGCATTAGGAAAGGGAAAAAGTTAGGAAAACTTTTGACGATAAAAAACCAAACACCACAATTAACCATTTCCACCATCGATGAAACCTTAGATTTCAAAAAATTTAGAATCATGACCTTGCTCTGTAGAGTTGTGGTATTGTGTCCATAGTCATGATTTTGAATTAACTTTGTTATAATATTGTCTTTTTAAATTCCATAGGGAAGAATTAGGTAAAAATCTATTTAAATACCCTTTCTATTTCTCAAAATTTTGATTCATTTTATGATAAAAGTTTGAAGTGTTTTGATATGTCATGAATCAATATTAATTTACCTTAAATCATCTATCAATAAACATTCCTAAAACTATGAGTAACTTATCAAAATCTATTTAATCATATGTTTTTATTAAATATCAAAATATTGGAAGTTTTTTAGTTTATCACAAAACTACAACTCTCATTTTATATTCAGTAGTAGTATTGTCATTTGTAGTAGCATTTTTGTAGTATTTAACAAAATTGCTAATCTTTATTTATAGATAATAGTGAATTTATATGGTCAAGTCATGATTTTGTCTAATTTCCATGGTTTTTTAGGATAACCATCAAGGTCAATTAACCATTTCAAAACCATACCTCACAGTCTATGATTTTGACCCCTCAGTTGCATTTTGCACTCTTTAGTTGTGGTTTTATACTATGTAGTTGTGATTCTATAATATGAAGTTATAATTTTGCAATGATTTTTTTCCTTCAATTTAGTCCTTTTTTAGTGCAATATTAGGGTCATTTTTTGTGAATTTTGATTCATTTTAGGCCTTTCGTAAGTCCCAAATTACCTTTGGTACTACCCCTTGACCCCACTGGGGGTGACTACCCCCACACCCCTGTGTCATGACCCACTCAACCAAAGGAGTTATAAAGCAAAATCATGGGGTTTTAAGGTGTTTTTATTAATTCCTAACACTTTTGTTTCTTTTAAGGGTAAATCTAGTCATATTTTAGTCTGACATCATTATCTTACATATTTACCCTCAAGATTATCCATCAATTAAATTATTAATCCTTGTCTTGTAGGTTGCCTCTTTAAAAGTGCCAATCAAATTACTAACCATGTGATTGTAGGCCATATGTCAAAGACTCTTTTTGTCACTTTTAAAATCATTTTTGAAATCATCTATCTTGTCTTGTATATATCATTTTAATCACCTTGTCTTGTATATAAATTTTCATCTTTGTCTTGTATATTCTTGTATATTTTTTTAATCTTGTAAATAAATGAAAATTAATCTTAATAGATAAATTAATATTTTTTTATACCTATTTGTATCATAAGGGATATGATTAGTGTATGCTCTCTTCCTTGCATCCTAGTGGTGATTCCCAAGGGATCAAAAACCACCTATAAATCCTCTATCCTTTTTTTTTTGATAGGAGGCTAGTGACCATGGATTTCACCACTATGCACTAGTACAAACTCTATGTTCTATTAGAGTCTAAAAATTAGGATAGCTCTCATTACACACCTAAGTATAATGCCCCATAAAGGGTTTTATGGAGTGAGGGGAAATTATGATCCAATACTAATTGTATTCAAATAGAATCCTATACAAAATTGAACCCCAATTTAAATTCACATATATAGGGGATACACCTAGATATGTTTGTGTAAACCTATATTAAGAGCCTTTATTTGTAATAGGTGTACCACTACAGGAGTTAATATCTGCTCTAAAGTATCCATCTAGTAAAAAAGAGGTTAAAAGGGTTAGATATATTTTGTAATGGGTCATCATTCTATAGCCTCACCCCTAAAGTCATTAGATGCTTCAAAAATTGGGTTATAAACCCTTATAATTTTACTAATCATAGGTGTTTGGTATAGTTTATTGGGTATGTGTTGTGTTATACCCATGATGTTTGTGAGCCGAGTCAACCTTCACCTAAAAGATTTACACACCTATCTATGTCTTTTCATAATCCATCATCTTGTATATACTTGAATCATCATTTTATCATCATCCTATTGTACGTACCATCTTGTATATCCTTGATTTGTCCTATCTCCCATCTTATCTTCATCCCATCCCAGTCTATTGATCTCCACTAATCATTAACCATAATCGATTACTCACATATCCTAATCACCTATAGTCCTTCACACCTTGTCATATATCATTGTATATCCTTGAAATTTACAAATATAAATTCATATGTATCTCATCATCCTCTTATTACCTTTATCCTATCCTATATCCCATCTTCTCTTTATCCCCTTCATCATTGATCATATCCACTCATCATTAATCATTACCTCATTGCTTGCATATCCTATTCATCATCATATATATACTTATCTTACCCTCTTGTGCATATCATTATTCTCTTTTACACCTTTTATCCCCTCTTATCATTAGAACCACTCATCATTAGTCATACCCTTATCACTAATATCTCATATTTTACATCCTAGACATCATCTTATACATATTTTACTTTTATCTTAATCTCATCTTATTATAACCATATCCACCCATACTTGACAATCTCCCATCACCTACATATTATAATCATTTCTTGCACATCCTTATTATCATCACATTGTACATATTATCCTTGTATTATCCTATCCTATCTGCCATCTTGTCTTGATCCCATATTAGGCATATCTTATCACCACCTTGTCTTCCCCTCATCCTAGTCCAACCTTTATCCACTCATATTTGACCACATCCCCATCACATATATATTGTATTGCACATATTGTCTCTTAAATGTCTCATATTATCTCCCATCACCACATTGTCTTCCCTCCTCCTAGTCTAACCTTTATCCACTCATCATTGGCCACATCCCCATCATCTATATCTTTTTTGATACATATTATATCTTACATATCTCATACTATCTCCCATCACCACCTTGTCTTAATCTCCTCCTATTCCAACCATATCTATCCCCCCCATTGGTCATCACCCCATCATTCATATATCCTAAACATCATCTTGTATATCTTTATCACATACTTTTAGTCACATATTATCACTAAATACAATAATCATTAGTCACATCCCCATCACCAATAGCTTGTCTTATACATCATTATCTTGTTACCCTCTTATACATATCCGTATTCTCTTGTGCATTTTTATAATCATACCTTATCCTAATCTCACTCATTATTGGTCATACCCTTACTTATCCTAATCACATCTTGTCTCACCATACATATCCTATCATAAGTCTATACCTTGTCACTTGTCTAGACCCTATACTCATCACCCATTAAGGCTAACCTAATCCTATCCTATTCTAATTAGATCTTTAGGTCATATATGGGTCCTATTTATCCCCATATCATTTACACCACCCCTAGTCATATCATCATCTCACCTATAATCATACTTATCCTAGTTACATTATCCTATCATCCATCACATTATCATACCCATACCATCTTAAGCTAATTAGTATAAGGTTTTGAGCTAATCCTTTTATCCTATCATCTTAGTACATTATCTCTTATCCTATTAATCATATCTCATACCTAGTCAATATCCTACTAGTATCTTGTTACCTTGTTAGTTTCAATATATCAACCCATCATCATCAATATAATCTATATTATCCTTGAATACTCATAACTAGTAACCCATCATATCATATTGTTTCTATTTTGAACCTAGGCACCCATTAAATCCTCAATCCTTTTACTAGTTTGAAAACTAGGCATTATTTATAGGTTCTTATCACCTATTGTGATATTGGTTCAAAATCTAATCCTCATCCTATATCATCTATATCAAATTTCATCATCACCTATCATACTATATCAGTCCTTCAAAACTAATTTATTCAAAAATCTATATCTATTCTTTAATCTACCTCCACATTGGCCCCCATTATCATCGATATGTTATCAGCTATCCTTATGGATTTGGACCTGATTTATGTAGACCAATACATTTTGGCCAACAAATATGATGTCTTCTTATGAGCACTAGAGTTAGGTATTAACCTACCCTTAGACCTTGATCCCATTCACCCTAAACCACCATCATATAGCTCATCAAAATTAATACCAACATTATTTGATGCGGTCACCCTAATCAATCAATACATCATAGAAAATAAAGATGAATTCCTCTTATGGATATGGAAGATGGGTGCCAAAATTCCTAATGATGTTGAGCCCAAAATCCTAATACCCTCCCATAAATAATCTTCTCATCAATCTTCATCCCCATCCTATTCCATTCTACCATCCACTAGTCCTCATACTAGTTGTGGCATTTCCAATTTACAAATTTCTTCATTTTATAAATACCTTAATGACAATCCATAGGTAGTTTTATTATGGATCCTAGATATGAGTGTCCAATTTCCTAAAATCCTTGACCATATCCAATTCACCTTACCTGTAAACCATCCCCATACATAGTCAAACCCTCTATCCACCCATTAGAGCCAATCATCCACCCTTCCTCTACTAGTAAATAGAATCATATCCTAGCTACCTCATCTACTACTAATTCACCCATCCACTTACATCAACAATCATCTGATCATAAGTCCAATGATTCCACATCTAAGTCATGCAGTAAAGTGTGTTTTTATGCTTCCCTTCATATATCCCTATAATCCATTTTCAAACAACTTGTTTTTGCCAACATGATGTTTTATCAACCCATCCATCATCTTGATACTATAAAGACTAATCCCTTTTGGTATAAATCAAAAATTTATTGTCTATATCATCAAACTTGGGGACGTTCCATTAAATGATGTCAAAATTTTTAGACTATGTCGATGACCTCATTAATCATGGTGATAAAGTAATTGAAGGTGAATCAGATGAGCTTATTTCCATGGGGGAATAAGAAGATGAATGCTAATATTCCATTCCTAATCATGATCAATCCCTTTCCCTTCCAAGCCAAGGTCAAGACATCTTGTCCCTCTTCCATGATACCCACATTGTTAACCAATCCTCCATCAAACATAAGTCTATTTCTTGTACTTCTATATATCATAATTCATTTCTTGGGCCTATATTTGATTAGTCCATTGTTTTTACATATCTTCCTCTCACCCATCACATCAAATATCCCATGTTGAGAGGATAATTGTGGACAATCATTATCCTACTAGTCACATTATGTATTATACCTCAAAACCAACATTTGAGCCAAAACAAGTTTTATCTGCTTCAGGATCATGTTTCACACTAGCATCTAAACTAGATTCCTCATTAGAATCGTCATCCCTCATTGATATTATAGTAAATGATGATAATTCTTGATCTTTTGAAGATCCCACCTAGCATGATGATATCGTAACCAAGTTTTTGAATGCTTTATCTAATTTTTATAGTGGATCTATCCTACCTTAGATACATGTATTAGTGATTCTTGAGGAAAATTTATCCAACATTGAGGCTTGGGATCCTAATTACATTTATGAGGACTATCCTACCCATTATCCCCTTAATCCATCACCCAACATTACTCATCTACCTTGCCTCCATAATCTAACTACATAATAATAATGAATAAGAGCATGCATCATTAGATTCCCCTATGCATTCCATATCATTTGCTACAAATACAAAGATCCAATACCATCATCTAATAGTCATAAGTCATGATAGAATCATCTTTGATCCTATCAGTCAAAACCAAATAAAATCAAATCATCATCCTAATCACCAAATGTCTTCCCCTAGTGAATCCTAATATCAAGCACTAGGGGACCATCAAAGGCAAATAATAATCATATATCAAGTCAAAGATTAATATCTTCTGGTGAAGTTTGAAACTAGGCACCAGAGGGAAATCAAAGTAAAATTTAATAACCAATTTAAAAGAAATTCAAAAATAATAATCACATGGCCGATTAACCTCTTAATTATTGGGTCAAATAATTAACAAATAAAAAGGTCTTGGATCCTTTACTCTCATGGAACCAATATAAAGAATCTCCTCCACCATATCTAATGGTGTATACAACTGTTGAACGCCATTTCCATTCCCCATCTTATCATATCATTTGTCATGATCATATCCACCCTTCACATCCTATATCCCATCATCACATTTATGGCATACCCCTATCCATACCATATCTCAAATACCTATGTAACATTGCCCCTCATAGGGGTTACAAACACACCTGGTTAAAATGTTTGAAGGGTGTTAAGTCAAGAATTGATAAAGGTGATTGAGACATGATCCTAACATCATATATCTCCATAATAAGAAAAATTTAAAGATCAAAATTATGTTAATATCTTGCATCTATAACTTCTCCAATAAATTTATATGTACAATAAAATTCAAAAATGTCAAAAAAATCCATTCTTACAATGGTGAAAACTAGTTATATGGAACCTTGAGCAAGTACCATGATGAAAACTAGTTTTTGTCATCATGGTAGAATAATAAATTATCCATACTGTATCATAATACTTGGGGGAAAAATCCATCCCAATTTTCACATCCCTTATCCACCTTTTATATATCACCCATCCTTATCCATTTTCTCCCTTGGTCCATTGTTCCTACCCATCATCTCCCATCATGCATCCTATCTCTCATTATTTTATCATCTTAGATTTCATAAGGAATGGAAGGTGTCTTGAGAAAATTTCCCAAAACATCTTGGTATATCCTCTAATAGACACTCAAGAAACTAAAACATTTAGTTCCTTCATGATGTGGTCATTAGCAATCCCTAGTCCCTTATTCCTTGGTCCTCATCCCCTTATACACATAAACCACATCCTTTTGTCATCCCATTCATTAGTACATCCATCCTAATCCTCATCCTAGTTTCTAGGATTGGTATTCCCTTTGCTAGTAACCCCATTTTTATAGTGTACATACATATTCCAAAAATCCCTAAAAAAAGTGAAATATTTTAAAACCCCTAAAAATTATAAAAGTTGAAAAAGCTAAAAATAGTCCATATGCCTAATCCCATTATGACATCCATCTCCATAATATTTCCTTACCATCCTAAACCACATTTAATACCCATCCCACATATCTCATTCCTAAAACAACTATCTAATATCCATCTCCTATTCCATCTTGGAATCCCATCCTAAGTGGTTAACCATCCCTTCATATCTTCAATCTCATCTTGTTGACTAGGTATTACTGATATGCATCACCTTATACAATATTTTAATCTATCACCCATCACTTAATTATCAATAACTTTTCATACATAACACCCATCGAATCACTTTTTACTAGTATGAAAGGTACTTGATCTCATCACTATCCTATAATTGACTTTTCACACTTAGCACCCATCAAATAATTTTATTGCTACTGTGAAAGGTATTTTATCCCATCAATCCTCTTCTTCTAGTTAGATTGGACTCTTAAAATTCCTTTTATATTGGTAATCCTTGGTCATAAATTTCATAAATCACCTTCCTTGGCCACTTTTTGATTCAATTTCAAGTCCAAATCAATATTCAAAGACCTCCCATCCTCCATCCTTCTATACTCAACTAGGGGAAACATCTTAGCCTAATATTAACCATGATCACCCTATCTAAATCTAAGTCCATCCTAAGTCCACATTCACATAATGATCATCCATCTCAATCACTCATCCAATCATTCAACACAACATTGTGGCATTGCATGTAAATACTTGTGTATACTACTTGTATGTTCTATATTATTTGATTTGTTTTCATCTTGTATATATATTTTTTGTCTAATGTTTTGTTTACATCATGTCTCTTTTTGTCTATTTTGAAATGAAATAAGATTATATGAGGTCACCCAAAGATCCAATAATTCATATAAGTTCCCTCTAGGATGCATAGTTTGCTACTTACCCATGCACTTTGGCACCATATCCTATCGGTCATATCTATATCATGGGGCATATTTCCAAGTGTCATATTTATTGGATTGCTTAGACTATGATGATATTTATGACATTTGTGATATATTTATCACCTAAACCTCATCATTTATCTCATCATCTAATCATCCCTCTTCCCATCACTAGTCAAATATATTGGAGAAGTTATCAATGATGTGAAGGTGATGTCATGTAGGTGTCTTGGCGAGTTGATGAAGTTCCTTGAAGTCTATATGTTAATGACAAAGTGTGAAATGTGCTTGTCCTAGTGTGCTTGAAGTTGGCTTGGTTGATCTTTAATTTTGGCATGATTAGAGATGTTTAGGGATGATTATGGTGATTTGATCATGTGCAATGGGTCTTATTAATGGACAAGGATTATTGAATATCTTGTGTTCATAAGTGGAATTCATCTAGTAGTCCATAGTTTTCATGTAGAAGTTTTGGGTATCAAGGACTTGATCTTCCTTAGGGGAATTTAATCCTTGTGAAACATGTGTTTCAATAAATGCCTTTAGTCAAGAGGACATGATCAATGTTTTTTGGTCTAAAAGAGTTGATTAATCTCTTGTTTGTAATTTCCTATAGGATAGTAGTCCATGTATTGGAGAATTGAGAGTGGGTTTTATTCCCCATGAGGGTTTCCCATAGGAACTTTATGTTTTGTGTTTGATATTGTGTATGCATTTAATGAATGAGATCTCTTGTTAATGTATGGAAATTTTTTATGGATGGTTATGTTGCTCCTACTACTCCTGCATCTAGTGTTGTAGACAAGAAGTTTTTTGAGAATAATTATAAGGTAATGAATTCTATCACTTGTTGTCTTTTAGAGATTAAATACACCAAGCTAATTCATTGTAAGTCTACTAAAGAGATATGGGAAAAAAATTTACATCATTTATAAAGGATATTCAAATGTTAAGCTTGCTAATTTGTAAACTCACATAAGGTAATTTGAAAGTCTCAAGATGAATGAAGAAGATTCTGTGGCATCCTTTTTGCATAGAGTTGCTGAGATTGTAAATATTATCAGATGTCGTAGAGAGAGCCTTAAAGAGGCTACTATTTTTAAAAAGGTATCAAGGTATATATTCCCCAAGTTTAATCCAAAACTATCTAATATATAATAAAGTCATGATCTTACTTACTTTAATATGGATTACTTGCATGACACCTTTACTAGCTATGAGATGAGGAAGAATGATGATATACCACCAAAGAAGGAAACAAATTTCAAGACAAAAATAAAGACAAATAAGAATTTCCAAGGTAAAAAATCCAAAGAGGATGAAATTTTATATATATATGAGGATGGAATAATTGCTTTGATTTCAAGGAAATTGAGAATAGGTTTAGGTAAGTATAATGGTAAACTACCCCTTAAATGCTTCAATTATGGTGAGATAGGACATTTTGATTAAAAAAATTCCCTCATAAGTATAAGAAGGATGATGATGAAGAGCATGATAAAGGTAACAATGATAGAAATAAATATTTCAAGTTTGATAAAGCAAGAAGGGATTTAAAAGGTTTGATAACAAGAATTAATTCAAAGACAAGAAGAGTCTCTACACCAAACAAGATTGTAGCTCATCAGATGAGAGTGAAGTCAATGACTTAGAGTATGATCATGAAGATTATGGTCCTATTAAACTTAAATA
Organism: Torreya grandis; assembly: GCA_037957365.1. Taxonomy (NCBI): domain Eukaryota; kingdom Viridiplantae; phylum Streptophyta; class Pinopsida; order Cupressales; family Taxaceae; genus Torreya; species Torreya grandis. The sequence goes on from JARHVA010010112.1 coordinate 172,656, forward strand.
TATATTCATGGTTAAGGAAGGTAGTTCCTCACATCAAAAGGAGTCTACTTGGTGTGATTCAAATGATGATGAAGATGAGGTAGACTATGAGAATATATTAATAAATGCTCATGAAGAAATAAATATTGAGAAGAAGATAAATAATATGATGAAATTTAAACTCAAGGACTTTAAGGATAAATTTATTATATTTAAGGCAAGAATGGATGAAGATGATAAGGAGAATGAAGATATGGTCAAACATCTTAGTTGTTAATTGGAAATGCTATCTACAAGCCTAAAATATAAATAAGATGACTGTACAAGGTATGTAATAAAAAATGAGTTATTAAGATCTGAGTTAGAAAAATATACAAGCAAGTTCAAATAATTTTTCATGTTTGATAAAAGTTCTAATGATCTAGATGATCTCCTAAAGAGTCAAAAGTTAACTAGTGACAAATATGGATTGGGTTTTAATTAAGAGCATAAAGTTACTACTCAAGTTCACATTAATGTCAATGTGCGAAAAGAAGATCAGCCTTTTAAGATAAATCATTAGACAAGGAATGAAGGTGTTGGTAAAATGAATACAAAATATATCAAACAACCAAATACCATGAGGTGTGCAAATTTCAATGGTTATTGCTATAGTTGTAATCAGTTTGGGCATAAATATAGAGAATGTACAAGACCTATTAGAAATTAATTTGTATGGAATTATGATGGGGTTAATAATTCAAAATGCATGAGCAAGGTTGAGTGATTCAACTATCATGAAGTGCATTAATTTGCAAAACATTGTCCATTTAAGGATAGGCAAGTTGAGTCTCCTTCAAGAGATATTCAGTGCTACAATTGTTATGAACTAAGACACATTTCAATATTTTATTCAAATTTGGTAAGATATAAGGAGCTTCTTATAAAAGTTATGACGTGCTTCAACTATCAAAAGAGAGGTCACATTGCTAGATTCTACAAGCAGAGGCCTACAAGATAGAATATGTTTAGTCAGGCTCCTAGAGTGCAAGGAAGAAGGAAAGTTAACTCATGGAATTAAAATATGGTAAGTGAGAGTCATGATGAGACTACAATTCCAATTAATCTACTTTATATGATGGAGAATACCATAGAAGGTGAAGAGTACCAAGGACTCTTATTGGTTTTTTATGTTGATAATGAAGAGACCAAGCTCAAGGAGAATACCACGGTGTTGGTTGAGGCTAGTTCTAAGGTGAATATGGATCTAAGTGAACATCCATTTTTTTAGCAAGATTAATTTAGATAACATCAATTATCAATACTTAATGATGAGGTTCAAGGCTATAATGAAGATTTTATAGATGAAAAGTTGAAAAGTAATGTCATGAATCTATGTTGTCTCCATGCATTGTCAATCCAATCATATAAAAGAAGGATAAAGTTGTAGTGGATGATAATGTTACTTCTCTCAAGACTAGAAATAATAATAATAACTATAAGCATAAAATGACTAGGGAGGAGAAGGATTATGAGGCATTTTGGGAAATTCCTAGCTTTACATTATTCTAGGACAATGTAAAACAGGGTATCTCTACCTATGATTTTTAGGAGACATATTTATTGTGAAGAAGAAAGTATATATGATCAAGATAATAATACCAATAAGAAAAGGTTGTTGGTTAAGGGGGAACAACAAATTTATAATCTTGTTCTAAAGATTTATGAAGGAGCTATAATACAAGATCAAAATGGTTAATTCTAGATGGCCTAATGATATTGATGAAATTTCAAGAATAATTTGATGCTTAAAAAGGTATATATACTTTTTTTGATGTGTTCCAGGTGATTTCAAGTTTTGAAGATCTTTTGTGTACAATTAGAGAATATTTTCTACCCTTGGGTTTCCCAATTTATGCTTAAGAGTATGTAGGTCATAAAATAGATTATTGTACATATGGGTTATCAAATATATTAAAGATAAAATCTTGGTCTAGAAGTGTGTATTGGTTGTCTCCAATTGTAAAAGAAGTTTTAGAGGTGGATGTTGACCAAGAAGGTGGATTTTTGACTCTATTTGTTTTGAGATTCTAGGGTTTTAGGATCTACTATAAAAGTGGTTTGCCTTTTTATTTTATGTTTTAGGATTATTAATATATTTAATGGTCTAAATGGGTTATCAAATCAAGATTCAAAAAGATTTTAAGGTTTATGGTTTCCAAATTATTCATGTTTTTGTTAACATGGAGGCCTAATTGGTAAGTTGATTTGTGAAGGAAGTATATTTTAGAAAATGAGATAGATGTTTAAAATTTATTTTCTTGAATGGTAATATGAGAGTGATCCAAAAATGATTTTTTAGGTCTTGAAGATGTGTTTATTAAAAGATGCGGGCTTTGCAAGTTCTAGGTAGGGGTATAAGGAGTCTAAACAGGACTAGTATGAAGACTTGATGTTTGTGATTAGTGTTTCCAAAAGGGAAAGGTATGATTATTTCAAGGAGAGTTCTCAGGTTGGATTAGTAAATTTTTCTTATTTGGTGAGTGTCATGAAGTTCTGTTAGTGGTCTTTGAAGTGGTTTGAGAGAAGGCTAGTAAGCCCTTATGGTGGTTCCTCATGGTATATAGAGATCTGAAGATGCTCAAGTGGTGTAATGGATCAGAAATATTATGGGGAATCCATCTCAATTTTTTTTTGTCAATTAAATCATATTTAATTTCTTTTGTGTGTTCTTTATTCATTGGTTATAGTGCTTGGTTGTAGAAGAGTATCGGTATGGAGCAAGAGGATGTTGTCAAGGCAAGAAGAGGTAGGATCAAGGTAAGGAGGAGTTTTTATTATATTTATAAGGTGGTTATCTCTTGTTATTAGTATTTTCAGATCCTTAGGATTATTTTTTCCCACTTTGTCATTGTGTCAAAGGGGAAGCAAGTTCCTATTGTGAGAGTGCTTGAAGAGAAGGAAGGTGAGTTGTATATTGATATATGTTTTTGTTGACATCAATAACAAATGGGGAGATTATTGGATAAGTTTTAAATGATGTAATGGTGATTTCATGTATGTATTATATTTATTAGATTAAGTGCCTTTATAGTCTATGTGATAATGACAAAGTGTTCAATGTGTTTGTCCTAGTGTGATTGAAGTTGGCTTGGTTGATCTTCAGTTTTGGCATAATTAGAGATGTTCATGAATGAGTATGGTAATTTTATAATGTGAAATGGGTCATATAAATTTTCAAAAATTATTGGAGAGCTTATTTTCATAAGCTAAATCTATCTATTAGTCCATAGTTTTCATTGAGATAGTTTGGGTCTAGTGGTATAAAATCTTAGTAGGCAGTTTGTTGACATCACCATTACCAAATGTTTATGAGTTCAGGGGATTTGGTCATATTTTTGTGATAAAATTATTCCATATTAACTATGAAAAAAATATTAGGTCATGTGCCAAATCATGACAAAATATATGCAAGTGGAAAGTTGGGCTCCAAGGAAGTTTGACATTATTTTTCCATACTTAGCCAAATTTGCATGAGGTAAGAAAGAGCCAAGTAAAAAGTTTGGTGATGGCATATATTTCACATGTGGATATTTTAGAATAATATGATCATATGGGTTTGTTCAATTTTTTTCATAGTTTATTTTTGCAATTTTTTAGGTAAACCACCAAAGTGTAATAAAAAATATACATGTTCAAAGTTAGCCTTCCAAACAAGTTTTTGACATAGTTAGTTCTATTGTAAAAAAATATAAGTGACCATTTTAATGTCATTGTATCTCACACATGTGAGGTTTTTAGTAGAAATTTTGTCACATCTTTATATTACCCTATGTGAGGAGATCATATAGCCCAAATTTGAGATCATACGAGTGAGAGAGGTAAAAGTTATTGAGGTTCAAAGTTGGTTTCTCAAACAAATTGTAATAGTTCCTATACTTTGTCAAATTTGCACAAGCTAAAGTTCAAACATCATCGATGGAGTGTGTTGATCCAAGATATCAATAAGTAGTGAGATGATTCCAAGTGTTAAAATGTTTAACCTTATGTAGAGTTAAATATTAAGCTTCTTCTAATGATCAATGGTGAATGGGTGATCATATAGTTCTGATCTAACAGTGCATGTTGAATGAGATGGTAATAAGTGCATGATATTTAATAGTAAAGTTCTTAGAAAGCATGTGAGGGTGTCAAGTTTCATGATCTTTGGTGTTTTGAGCAAGATCAAATAGTGAGATCTACATGTTAAATAATTGATTGATCTACAGAGATTGATAGAGTGCATTGAGTCAAAGTTTCTATATTACATGAGATAAGGTCAATTGTTAGATGTTTAACTATGACCATTTACATTTGAATATTTGAATTTAACAAATGGAAAAAATAACCTATGGTTTTTGGACCATATATTTTAATCAAGGACAAATTTTCTCATGGTATAAGAAGAAAAGTGGTAGAGGACTCTAAGACGCATTTGGAACTATGGATTTGAAGATCTAGAAGTTTGTAGAAACAAAGATAATTAGATCCAAAGTTGATTGTGTGTTTGTGCATGTTTTTCAAGTAGATTGAGAAGGGTAATTAAGCTAGTTTTGATGTTCTTTAGATATTTCTTGATGATTTTTTTATTGGGGAGTGTTGTATAATCCATAAGGATGCTCTATGTGCATTATTAAGGTTTCATCAATCATATCTAGTATGAATAAAGGTTTTTAAGTTGGTTGTGTTTTTATTCTCAATAATTGTGTGTAAAAATAAGTGATTGAGATAATTGGGCTTTAGTAGAAGAGTGTTTTGGTGACTGTGATCATTTGAGTATGTTAAAAATATCATGTGGAATGGGTTCATGAGTTGGAAAGTTTTCTTATGTTCTTAGTTTTCTCTGAGAAGTATCAACAGGTAAATGAGTCTCCATAGGACTTAAAAGTGATTTAGGCTTATTTGAAAGTGGATTGTGCTTATATGTGACCTATGTGAGATGCCTTAAGGGTGAAGGCATGTATTATGACTGATAAGGAAATATTGCAGACTTGATAATTCATGATATATATATATATATATATATATATTGAAATCAAAAATGATGATTTATAGATTTTTTAGAAGACTTTGTGATACAAGTGCAAGGTATTTGTGAGAGTTGTGGAACAAAGAAGTAGAGTGCCTAGTTGATGAGTTAATGAGTAAAGAAGATTAAGGACTATGTATATGACATGTAGGTCATATTTTTGATATCCAAATAGTGCTCTTAAAATTTGAGGATATGAAAAGAGGTTCAAGTGTTCATATGAGGATAGTTTGAGTGAATAAGGAGAGAGATTATGGCATGCCTATGTCTGAGGTCTATATGAGATAGAGATAGAGATTTTGTGTAAGGGTTAAATAAATAAATATTCATCTTTAGGTGTTGAAGACATCAATTATAAAGTAGAGGTGTTCAAAGGACTTGATATTCCTTAGGGGAAGTTGCTCCTTGTGAAATAGGTGGTTTATTAAAGGCCTTTGGTTAAGAGGACATGATCAAGGTTTGTTGGCATAAAGGAGTTGATCAATCTCTTGTTGTAATTTATTATGGGAAAGTAGTCCATGTATTACAAACTTGAGAGAGGGTTGTATTACTCATGAGGGTTTCTCATATGAACTTTGTGTTATGTGTTTGGTCTTGTGTATGCATTGAATGAATGAGCTATCTTGTTAATGTTTCTTGATAAAGTTGATATTTACTGACTATTTAATAGTTTGAAAGGAATATAATTGAAATTAAAAAATTTGGGCTCACTAATTCACCCCCCTTAATGATTATAAATCTAACACAATCCTCTTGACCCATCCGAATAACATCTAATATTTTATCCTCATCTCATCATTTGAGTCATGTCCTTTACTCACAAACATCATCCTATAATCACTAATCATCATCATCATCATCATCATCATCATCGTCATCATCATCATCATCATTATCATCATCATCATCATCATCATCATCATCATCATCATCATCATCATCATCATCATCATCATCATCATCATCATCATCATCATCATCATCATCTACATCCATCAATTATCATTTATCCTTAATTCATAACTACATAGGTCTAAGGTCTTTCCAAACTAGATAGGTAGCACTTGGCCATGTTTTTATGTCAAATTATAGCTTGGTCAATATCTTTATTTTCCATCCTCATCCCCTAGTCTTTTGATCACTCGATCACATCATTTATTCTCTCTTATCCTCTATGCCCTATTGATTGATTTACCTTTGATCTATACCCATCATCAATCTTATCAAATCATCATCTTATCTTAGCCTGTCACTCTCCCTTGCATGCATCCTTTATAAATATTATGGGATTTTAATCCTATCATCATCATGCTATGATTTATTCCCCCTTTAGATGTGTCAACAACCATGACACATCATCACTACTCCTTATGCATGTGTATTTACCATGAGCATAATCAATTTATAGCTCATTGCTCAAGTTGAAATATTCTTATTCATCTTCTATCTCAAATTTGACATCCCATCCCTTATAAATCCATTGCATCCCAACCATCATTTCTCCTTTTGAGTGTCCATCTACCTCATTCTGCCTTGCATCTCCCCTTGAGGTCATATCCACTAATGTAATTTAATAACATCATCCATGAAATGGTTTTTCTTTGAAATTACATGAATCATTCTAGTTAAATCCACTCATAATGCCATTTCAAAGAGGGGAAAATTTATGCATCAAAATTTTCTCACGTACATTATCATCACTAATTCTCCTATTAATCGACACTAGATCTATTTATTCTAATTTATCCCACTAATTTATCCCCTTCCTAGTCATTTATCTAACATACCCTCATTTATATTTATTAATTCACTAATATTATTCTATCCCACTTCATCATTAACCCCCACTATCCTAATCTAAACCCATTTACCCATTATTTGGGAATTTTAAATTCTCAATGGCCTGCCTACTAGCCTATGCCTATGCTCTCCTACACCCCTAGTCTCTAATCACTCACCTTATCCCTATCTAAGACCCTATCTAAGCCTAATTAATCCCTATGAGGATTATAAAATTATAGGATTATATAATCCTTTCTATTCTTACCCTCATCTCTAGAAGCCTCTAAGTCTACAGGCTTCTAAGGAGTTTTAAATTCCTTGGATAATCTAGAATCCTTGATCTCCTCCAACCAAGTTTAAATCTCATCCATAGATCATTCCCTTATATTTATATTCAAACCACTCATATCTTCCATTGGATCCATATATAAACCTTATAACAAATCCATGTCCAAATAGATCATCAACTATAATCTTTATAACATCTTCATGTCAATCCAATCCTTCTTTGAATCAATCATCAAGCATCCTCAATCATGCCATCATAAAGTAAAAAATATAAGTCAAGGTAATAAATAATACTAATATATTTATTTTTATTCCAATTTATCTTGATTTAAATATTTTATATTTAGGATTAAAGTGTATGATTGAATAGCTTGATCATTTAATTGCATTTAGTTCTAATGGCTTTAGACTTTACTTGGTGATTTGAGATTTGAGTGGTTTAAATTAGTTAGATTTAACCATTAGATATAAAATTTAATCCTAAAATAATGCCTAATAAGGTTATTTTACACCCATATAAACATGTTTTCATGGTTTATTCTCCCTATCTACTCCTCCAAATGTTTGTTTATTCCTCTGCATAGGGTTTGTGAGACATTGGACCAGTTTGACCCTAGGGGTTTGTAATTGTCTTTTATTCTATCCTTTTTGAGATCAAACTTCCATAATTATCTTATAATATTTTTATCCTCCATTTCCTAGTGTTTATAAACATAAAACACAACCCAAATGTGCATAAGCCTCCAATTTCTTTGCACAGGGCTATTTAGTCCCATTTAAGCCTAATAGGTCTATTTAGGCCATTGAGCTCTCATTACCTCCCAGGGCTAGACCAACTCAATGGAGATGTGAATTAATTATAAAAAAATATTATAACCTATTTTAAGTCTTGTATTTAACCTATATTCAAGGTTCAACATTCTTCTCTTCACCTTGCCTATTTGCTTGTATAGGTTGAATTGGCCTAATTAGCCAATTAGGATCTCTTTGCCTCAAAAGACCAAACTCTAAGATGAAGGCATTGGAATAATTTAGGTATTATTTCAAATACTATATTTATTCCCTTTAAATTCACCTTTATATGGGGTTCAACTTGATCTAACACTTCTTGGGCATTTTTCCTATAGGTATAACTAGGTATATTTGAGCTGTGAGCATGGACTCCATACTTGTTAGCACTTTGAGGTTGTTATGGATAGAATAGAAGATTAAAATGACCTTATATCTATGCATAGGTATTTATAAACTCTTCCAACCTTATAATATCTCCAAAATATGTAAATATCCTTAGGTTACATACACATGCCTATACATGCTAGATTTATGCCTAATAGGCCTAATTAGGCCATTGGGTCTTTTCTTATCTTAAAAATAATAAAATAATAAAATAAAAACATAGTGAAAATTTATAAAAACACTAATAAACTATATTCATCTTTAAAATTTACCTCCTTACTGGTCTCACACCTTCACCTCTTCCATTTATGATCATGCTTGCATGTTTGAGTTCTTACACATTCTAATTGTGTGAAAGCTGCCATTACAATTTGGGTGCCTTTAAAACCTGACACCTATATAATTAAATTTTAAATTTAATCTCAATATTTAATTTACTCTACTTAACCCCCTGTAGGATTTAATTTCAATAGTATATTACATATTGTACTTGTATCTTTGGAGATAAGGCAAAAGGCTCTTCATTAGGCATATAGATCTGTATTAGACCTATGGATGTTTTAGGGTATTTTTAGTGATGAAAACATATTTCTTATTTTTATATAACTATCATAGGCCATTTTTAATCTCTTATCTAACTATACTTCACACTGATTCACCTTTATTTCCTCATAATTTCTTGTATGCAATAGTTGGCATCTTTGGCTATGTGACTCTATTTGAAGTGTGAACTTCCTCTACATGGAGGTTTTATCCTTAATTGAAAATAATAATTAAATTTTATATGGAGTTTTAAACCATATCTCACTTCATAAATTTTAATATACCTTGGAATAGACTCTTTTACCTCAATTTCTCTTCTTACAGTCAAGCCTGTAAATGTAAATTTGGTTTCCTTAACTGTGAGTGCCTAGGGTTGAGTATCCTCTTATTGAATTTAAATATAAAAAGGCCTATTATGGTCATATTTACCTATAATTATATATATATATATATATATATATATATATATAATTATAGGTAAATATGACCATAATAGGCCTTTTTATATTTAAATTCAATAAGAGGATACTCAACCCTAGGCACTCACAGTTAAGGAAACCAAATTTACATTTACAGGCTTGACTGTAAGAAGAGAAATTGAGGTAAAAGAGTCTATTCCAAGGTATATTAAAATTTATGAAGTGAGATATGGTTTAAAACTCCATATAAAATTTAATTATTATTTATATATATATATAATTATAGGTAAATATGACCATAATAGGCCTTTTTATATTTAAATTCAATAAGAGGATACTCAACCCTAGGCACTCACAGTTAAGGAAACCAAATTTACATTTACAGGCTTGACTGTAAGAAGAGAAATTGAGGTAAAAGAGTCTATTCCAAGGTATATTAAAATTTATGAAGTGAGATATGGTTTAAAACTCCATATAAAATTTAATTATTATTTTCAATTAAGGATAAAACCTCCATGCAGAGGAAGTTCACACTTCAAATAGAGTCACATAGCCAAAGATAATATATATATAATATTTTATAACTCTTAATCATCTAACTCCATATCATAACTCATTTCTCCAACTACCAAGAGACCTTTATCTCCTTAATGTGTTGGTATAGGCTTGTATGAGCCCAAGGCTTCCTTTGGTTGGATGTTGTCAATATGAACCCTTTATGCTCATGTTATTGAAGAGTTAAAAATAGATAAACAAATTTATATTCATTTAAATATTCATCCATTTATTCTTTTAGGTCCCCTCATAACAAGTTAACTTTGTATTTATACCTACATAGTCCAATTCAACCTAGATAGTCCTTAGTGTGCAAAGTAGACTTCAACCACATTTGAGACCCTTAAGTGTTCATTAATGTCAAGTAGGATGAGAATGGTAAGAAGGGGTTTCACACACATTTAAATTTTTATCCATTCCATGTTTTTGGATTCTTTAAACCTCCTAAGTACTTGGATAATGTAGAACCATTTGTACATTTATGACTACCACCTTCTCTCTCATGAACACACTACCATGAGTTGATTTGAAAGACCATCCTAAATTTTGGATGAAATTTAAGAGGATAAAAGTTATATATTTTTTCAAATTATTAAGATGAACCATCAATAATCATGACACAATAAATGATTTTAGAGTTTTGGACTTGAAATTCATCAAAAACCTAATATTGCCTTCCTAAAAATTAACTAGACTTAAGTTTATATATATATATATATATATATATATATATTGGTGGATTAAAAATGTGAAGTGGGAATTTATAATGGTGTATAACGTTTTTAATACTTATAATAATATATCAAAATTTTCATTTATGTCTCATCATGCTTAGAAAAGGAGAAAATACAACAAACTAGTACCATGCTTGGATGGACAAGACATTGTGAGCCCTTCACCTTCTTAATGATTATTAATAAATGATGGGAATTCAATATGATAAAAAAATTACACAATATTTAATCAGTTTAGGGTGACCTCCTCTACCCAATATATTAGACCCTCATCTTCTCTATCTTATCTATATTGTTCACAAGCCTGAAGGGCTCTACAAAGTTGCCAAAGAGCTCAATGGAAGGATGTCAATTTTTGGATTTGTTTAACCCAAAAATACCTATAAATAATGGATATATTTCTATGGGAAATAAAGGAATCCATACACATGCCTGAATAGGATCTTGCTCTACCACACATGTATAAACTAGCTAAAAACCCTCTTTTTATACCATAAAAACTATTTAATCTACCTGAAAGTTGGTTGAGATGGTATGTCAAGTGTCTCTGAAGCTTTTTAAATGTTTGTAAAAAACTATAGTGAATTTTCATCTCCATTTTCATATCATACTCTTTTCCTTTTCTCATAAAACCTTCTTTAGACATTATAAATTGGATAATAAAACATTACAAAAAGGGGTGAAATGTTAGAACTAAATGGTACAACCTCTTTTGACACTTGTATAAACTAAGGAATAGTAATATCACATTGACACCACTTGATATTTCATCAAGACCCATTAAAACCCTTTGACCAACTTGACTATGCTATAAATAACCATAAGGTGGTAAGGTCAAGGACAACATTTACCTTAATATCATCAAAACAACTAAAATCAATGATAAAAAGGTCTTAAAGGACCACTTTGAGGATTTTACAAAGTGTTTTATGACCATAAACAACATTATAGGTCATGACATCTAAAGCTTTGAATTTTAGGGGTTGAAATTTAGCCTTAGAGGCCAAATTGTCAACATTTTTAGCTACTCTCAAGGTTTAACCATCCTAATAGTCAAGAAAACCAGCTATCTCAAGAGAACATAACCTAGAATGACTACTTGATTAAAATGATAAGTACATAGGTACCTTATGAAACCATTTAGGACTATAACAACAACCTCACACAAGGACACCAAAAGGAAACAACACCCTAAACACCTAAGAAAGCAACACAACAAGACATTATGTTGAGAAAACTTACTGGAAACTAAGTAAATAAGAAGGAAACTAGTTATGTATAACTAACCATAACAAACCTTTCTCCTCCTGTGTTAAAGGGGAAATGTCTTGAATCATTCACTCCATGAGATTAAGAATGGTATGTGGTAAGAAACTCCTTGGACATTGGCCTCATTTGTCTTCCTTTTCTCCTTGAATGTCACTCTTATCATCTTGGCCTCAAGTGATGTGACAACTAAAAACCAATTTCCAATGAAGATATACTCTTCTTATGTTTCAACATTCACCTCGAGCTACTATTTAACCTTGGTAAGGTAGGATTTCCCCAAACTAGTTACTTCTTTGTTGATGGGGTCAATAACCTCAATCTTTATCTCAATTGGTTTTTTAAGGATAATCTTTTATTCATCTTATAAGGTACCATATTCATCATGCTTTTATGGACTTTGGAAATGAACTTATTAAATCTAATCCTTTCAGTTCTCCTTAAAAACTTTACCTTGTTATTATTGGAGTATTTATTTACCAATAACTCCACTCTCATTGACCATATTGCAGTAGGACTACCTTATGTGATCAGGACTTTGAATCTACTATTGAGGTTCAATAGGACCAGCTACCATAGTGTTATCCTTAAGACCTTACTTGAGCTATTCACCATGTTCATTATCCATGTTAACAATGTTAGATTTTTATTATGGAGGTGAAGATGTATCATATAGACTTGAGCAAAAATCCTCTAATTATTCCCAAAAATTAATCTCTTCATGATCAGTCAAAAGGACATGGACCTTACTATCACTCTTACCATCTCCTTATGGGGAAGCATCCTAATTGAGTGCCTCTAATTATCTAACAAGATAATGATAGGGCTGATTTACTACTACAACTTGATCTTCCTCATTTAAAGTGATCTTATCTTCAACCATGGGTTCATGAGGGTTGTCTTAATGGACATCCAAATCAAGGTCATGTCATTGTGGCTGCTTCACATCATCAAACCTCTCTTTATGCTCAAATTCTAATTTACTAGGGTGAGTAAGAGAACCTATAGTGATTTAATCATCATAGGTGCTTACAATAACATTCTCAAGGTATTATTTAAAGTTACTTATGGCTGAAACATAGTCAAGATATTATAGGATTTTCACATCATCCATATTATTTATCAAGTTCCTTTTTATGTTTAGATTCTCCAATTTTACCTTTAATGCAGCTAGCCTTTTTTCATAGTAGGAGAGAATGGGAGGGAGAGAATATTAATGGGCTTGATTGATAGTGGCTAAAGTTATCTTCTAATTTGGAGCCTTAGGAACATTAGGTTAACCATGGTGTTGTTGGAGATATGGAGAATAGCAGTTACATAAAGACACCACATTCTCCCTTTCGTATTCTTGAATTGCTTTGTCAAACCTAGGTACATCATGATTCACATGAATGACTACAACATGAAGGGTAGATGGAGAACTTTATAAGATTTAAAGGTTTATTGGACTAGATTCCATACACTCCTCTTAATTTGGATGTTATTCATCTGTTCTATAAACCATAGGTCCTCCCTCAAATAGGGAGATGATGGAAGGGAAATAATAGTTATCTAGTGGAGTAGGAACATAAGGTTATATGGGTTGTTCTTGAGTGGGTTTCAAGGGTGAAGAAGTAGTCTAAAATATTAGGAATTTATCAAATTTGTCAACCACCACTTCTTCCTCTATTTACATTCTTATACATTCATGGATAGCTTGGGATTGAGGGAGAGGTGAGGGGTCTTAAAAACATGGAAATCTCCTTGTAATGACTTATACAAATCTCATGTATTCTTTTTTTGGGTTTGGAAAGGGAGTAGGAATTAAAAGATATTGACATGTGGTAATAAGAGGTGAAAAATAATAAGATTATTTGCATGGAGATTGTTTTTATTTCAAGGCTAATATATTATTGGTATTGACTTAGTTTATGTTATCAACCCATATTACACCCTGATAAAGTAGACTACTCAGATCTACTTCAAACCTAGACTAACATTAGAATGGTCTAAGACAATGGGATACTTGTAACTAGACCAAACTTTTAGATTGTGAGGCTAGTTCCTCTAAATAAATAAATTTTTGGATTAGTAACTAAAACCTATTTTATTTGGGATGAAAATAGTTAGAAGGATTATTGAAAAGGAAAATTTATTCTATTGATACTGATGTACCTAAATGATGTATGATCCTATGTAAAACTTGAATTTGGGCACACTTTTGAATCAAATATAATATATTTTCAACAATACTTTCTTAGAACAATTCTTAAAATGAGTGTTTTAGATGAAGGTTTGATATAAGGTCTTAAAATTAAACGTAGAAGAATAAAGGTCTTTAAAGACACTACATATTAACATTCTTCAAGACAATCTCTATTATTTAACAGTTTAGGTGACTTGTAGAGGGTGAAAACACAAAAATAAGTGAAGAAAGGACCTTAAAAATGAGATAAATAACACACTTATCTGAAAGTAAAAAATAATTACACACACTAACGACCATTAACGAGTCTACAACAAACTTTTTTTATTGACATTAGGTGCAAATTATAATTTTAGCATAGTTTTTTTGTACCAAACTAAGGGATACTAAAAAATGGCCTAAATTATTGAATATATAGTAAAATATAAGAATATAACCCAATGATTCATATAAAAGATATTAAATAATCATCTAATCAATAAATCAAGTACACAATTAGTTACATCTTGTAACAAATAGTCCTCAAGACTTCTCTCTATGTCCAGTGCCTTGTATGATCCCTACATGAGCTCTTTGGAATTAAAAATAAGGTGGTGGGATATATTTGAATTTTTAAAACTCCTCTTATAACATTATACTCCATAACTTGGTTACATAAATCCTATTAAGGTGAGTTAACTCATGAATTAGAACTCAATATGAGTTATGTATGTGATTGGATTAGTTGTAGACTAGTTAACTCATCATAAGGATCAGTTAAACATGTGGTTAGCATAAAGGGTAATTTTTTCATGAATTGGATCAGTTTTATGGTGTTAAAATTACACATTATTGCTTATCAACAATCTTTTATGCCATTAGTCATTTATTTGCTTGACCAAGTAGGTCTACTAGGCTAATTCGGCCTAATAGCCTAACTATTTATATTTGATGGAATTTATAACCTACATAAAACTTTGAAAACCTGAAAATAAAATGATTATTAGATCTTGGATAATCTCCCATATTATGAAATAGGTCCTCTTTGATGCGAAACTTTTACAACTTGATCAAACTAGTTGAATAAGTCAACTTTTCCTTCATTTCCTATAGACTGGCTAATTTGAAGGACTAATAAAGGTACTTTAATGGATGGTTATTATCATATAATGATTTTTATAAGGAATAATAAGTGTTATTATTTTATAAAAAATAATTATAACCTCAATAAACTTATTTTTACCTCTCCTTATGCACTTTTTCTTCTCAAAATCCTATTTTTTGCCATGTCTATACACCATCCATACAAAAAATTATCATAGACATGATATCCCAGAGTTTAATTGATTGTCTAGGTGGTATTCAATAGGTTTCAATAAGTTTAGATGTATTCTTCTTCAATTCTTCACAAACATGTCTGTAGTAGGGTTTTGTAAGGATTTTAAAGAGCTCAGGGTTTTTAATGATGATTCCTTAAGACTAGGCCTTGAATGCCTAAACCAATGCCAAAAAAATTAATATGTTAATCCCTCTAACTCTCCCAAAGTCCTAATATTCCCATGAATAATGTGTGTATGATGGTGATCATATGAAGTCACCTCTCAAAGAGGAAAATAGACTTTCTAAGCATGTTTGATATTCTAAGGCCAAGATGATCAATCATAATGCATCTCCTTTAGATTAGATTTTCCATATACCTATATCACAAACATATTATGGTGTTAATTGTGATTTAAGGTAGCTTCATGACCTTTATTTGACTCTTTATACCCCTTCTTGATGTCCCTGTATAGTGATGTCAAAGACAAACATAGGTGTATGCATAGTTTATAAAATATTTTAACTTTATGATGACTTTAAAGGATCAAATCCATTGTATAAAACATGAAGAAACTAAATAATGTTTTTTTTAATTCATGAAATTAGCTTGATCAAGTTACTTTTCTTCTACTTGTATGCAAATAGCTCCTTATTTTGAATTAAAAACCTATTTGCCTATGGAAATGACCAAATTGAACCCAATAGATAACTATATAAATGTTATTGAGGAATTTTATGACACATATTTATTATCAAACTCATTTAATACACAATTACACTTCATTCCTTTGATTACAAGATCAAAATAGATTTATTTGGCCTAGTACATTTAGTAAAGGTACTACACGTGTCAACCAATAAGACATGGACATGATCAAGGGAATTGAAAATATTTTAAAAATAATTTCATATATCAAACCCATCATTTGGATGCATATTTAGGATTCTTTATTCCAACTGGTAATTATCAGGGTCTTACAAGGGTTTTAGGGGTCCACAACTTCTTAGCAATTATTCATAGTATATAGACCCATAATAGGAAAGTTATTTCCATATATATGGAGTATATTGACCCATAAACAACCATTATAATCACAATATCCCATTCAAAATGTGTGTAGAGATGTCTATGTGGTGAAGTTATGCTTCAAATGGTTGTCATGGACTGTGTGTGTAAGAAACAAGATTTAGGAGTTAAATAAGACATAATTTATGAATTATATAGAATATAAAACCTCATTAAAGGTTTAAATGACCATATAAATTATCTCAATTCTCATAAAATTAAGATAAAGACCATGAAATAGTTATAATTGATGACTATGTCTCTCAAGGGTTTTAGGCTTGTTTGACTATTTTAACCCTCAAGGACATAATTTACATGTAATTATGAAATTTATAAAAATAAATAAGTTATTTAATAATAATAATTACCTTATTAATATTTTAAAACACTCACATGAGGTTCAAACCCTCTCCCAAACATGAAAACCTCCATGAAGTCTACTTGAGCTCCAATAGTGACTACCAATAGACATGTGGGTGAATGTAACAAATTAGTGGAAAATTACACTCTTATATAAACTTATAAAATATGGTGTAAATTTAAAACCACTTATTATGACAACTCCTACCAAATTTCATACTTGGATCTTTCCTATAGAGGCATGTAGATGCTTTTTACCAAAATTGACTAGTAGGTTGCTTGTGTTTTTATGTCTTATAAGACCTATGACTGAGTATTAATTATTTAATCATATTGTATTGGATCTTAAGAGTTTAAAAAAATATTTTTTAATTCTATTATAACCCTTTTGAAAAAATCCTTTTTCTTCATTGGTCACCTTTCAACCCTATGCAACCTATGACACACCATATCCCTGCAAGAAACCTCATTATGACATGACTGTCATTCTAATGTAGGTGGTGATTATAGAATATGGAAGTGTTTGAGGTAAATTTAACCATTATTTATCATTTTTATACCTTCAAAGTGATATTAAATTTTTGTCACACCTCCTCTTTTGGTGCATTTTCTCCTAAAACAATGTTTTTAGGCCTTACATAGTCTTAATTAAATATAATAACCCTGTATACTCATGGGTTGATAGTAAATTTTATGATTTCTATGGATTTTAAGATGTCAAATCATCATTTGAATATATAGTAGACCTAAAAATATTCTCTCCTTGAAGGAATTCATCTTGAACTACACCTTTAGAGAGTATGTGACTATATCAATGGAATTAACCTTTATATACTTGTATGTGGATAATTCAAGGTTAAATTTGGAATGAAAATTGTTTAGTACTTCATTTCTTGATCTATCTGAACATGAATTATTCTTATGAATCCTTCATGTGACATGTACTTCTTCCATTAGACCATTCTTCTCGCTTTCTCTTAATGCTTGGAGGTAGGCTTATGTTTTTTTGGTTGTAGATGACTCTTGACTAAAGCATATGACTATGTAACTTTTTAATTTGAACCTTATGTTTTGATATAACTCTTTATCCTCTATATGATTCTCAACCTTGGGTAGAATCTCCATTTATCATTAATACATAGTAACACCTTCTCATAGTATTGGTTTGATAAAGTATTGATATACTTTAAATCCCTTCAAACCTTATTATAGATGGATGCTTTTCATGAAAAAATGTCTAACTTTTCCCTTTATTCATGGTATACCTTTGATCTTTATTCATGTGCATCACTTTTGACAATATGTTCCCTCCACAGTCCTTATTCTATCTCTTGAATCATATATTTTTATTTCCATCATTAACTTGACTATGTTTGACCTTTGTACAAACTATGTACAAGTTTTAGGATTCTTGGAGAGTTGTTACAAGTTAAAAGATACCCATGAGTCCTCATACATTCATGTATAAATATTCATTAGTTTTAATAAACTCAATTTAATGTCAAACTCTCTTGAAAGTCTATTTTATAGTCTACCCACTCTTTGGTCTTATGACTATGTCCTTAAAGAGATGACTATAGGTTACCTTTCTATAAGGGTATTTACCCTAGATCAACCCAATGATCTTATTGATAATACCTCAAATGATTCCCCATGCTAAAAATAAGTTTAATGATCCATCTAGTCTAATATTTCCATCAAGGTTTCAATATTATCTATATAATGCATTTGATTGATCCCCTTAGGCATGGATGTAGGTAATTACAACTTGTATGGATAGAGGTGGAGTTAGACCTTGAGAATGTTGTAAAACATGAACATGAGCCTTTCCTCCTTACTAATCAACTTCATGATAGAGGAATGAACAAATAATTTGAATGAGATATCTTGAAGTCTTTCCTTCCTTTGTACTTTCATGAAAACTCTTGACTATGATAACCTTTTATTGGTTGTAGGTAAAGATTCTTGACCATGATGCTTCTTTGTGTCCTTGAACTCTTATTTGGTAGTGAATACCTGATATGAAGGTGGATAAAAGGTGGTGATTTATGATGGATGATGAGAAAATTGAATAGAGATGGATATTGAGCCTTAAAACAATGCAAAGGCATTGAGAAGATAGTGTAGATGGATGCAACATGATGGAGGTGAAAAAGAGCATGAAAAGTGTATGTAAAGACCATATTTAAGGTCTTCATCAAGCATTAGCACCCCCTCAACAAGATATAACAATTTTGAGGACTTTAAGGGAGGCATATGGTGCTAAAATGGGAACCTAAGAGTCTGTTAAAGCCTTAACAAATGCTAATAAACCTTAAAATTTGCCAAACTGAAACCCTATGAAGATATTGAGAGCACATTGATGGCTTCCTTGATATGGATATTTAAATAATTACTTTTAATAATATTGAATTAGGAAAACGTGACATGTATGAAACTTGTGTTGACATAGTGGATTGCACCCGGGGCAAGAGGTCGACCTCCTGCCTTCCACACGCAACAATGTAAACTCCCCTCTCACCTGTGGGACTGGCAAAGCTGGAGGGGAGAGTCTCTAGGTAAGGGATAGCTCCCTTTGATGCATATAATTTATTCTAGTAAGTGATAACATATATATATATATATATATAGATGTATAATGGGGGATGAAAAGGGAGAAAGATTGTAGGAAAACAAATCTACTCTAAAAGGGGTGATGAACCAAAATGATCCGACCTTCTCACACTCACACTTAAAATCAGACAAACACATACATACACTTCAAACTGACAAAAGGATCAGGCTGGAAGAAGCTTGGTAGGGAGGATTTAATGGAAAATACAAAAAATAGAGATTCACCAAAGGTGTTGTGAAAGGTACAATGTATAGTAATTTCTTCTATTTCTACACATCCAAATACATCTCTCCTTGTCAGCTATAGAAATGGCACCTTATATACACCAAGTATGTTGGTGTTGAACCTATGGAAGCATCAAGAAGCAATGACTAAACACAAACTAACACTCAGACATACACAGAGATATCTAACTAGGATAGAGGTAAAAAATGTGTTTATTGATTTAGGTGAAAATTGGCCAAGGATACACCTTACAAATGTGGAAGATCCATTCTCAAGTGACAAGTCTCCAATATATAAAAGAAGGAAGGAGGCCTTTTGGTGCCCTTTTTACAAGTGACCCATGTGCCTTATGAGCATTGGGAAGAGCAGGCCACTTAAACATAAATGCTATGTCATCCCTAGTTCTAACTTCAAGCATTTTTTGACACAGGCCGTGCCATTTCCCCATTAACTAAGATTTCTCCTTGAATGCACCTACACAATTTATCTGCTCATAAATGTGAAATGAAGAAAATGGGTTGCACAGTTGGCCATTCACACCTTCTAATGGTCAATTCATAGACACTATTTCACCTGCTAGAGTAACTTCTTAAATTGGCACCTCCCTTCGCCAATTGGACTATTTGCCTACTCCATGCTCTTGGCACTTTTGTCTTCTCCCTGCCTTGTCTCTTTCTGGCTCCTTTAGCCCTCAGGGCTATTTCTGGGTAGGTCACTGCATTCCTTAGGCTCCTTTCATGGTTGGTTCTTGGGTATTTAAAAACCAATAGCTTTTTTACTAGCTTAAATTTGATGTTCATGCACCCGTCATCCCTTGAAAACTAATGGCTAGTTCTCCCTCTTAAAGTTGATGACTTTAGAGATGCCATCATCCTTGGCTATTTCATTCTTATTTTCCTACTTAGCACCTTCCCAAAGGGAAGGTGAACCTTCAGCCTTTGGAAAGTGCCCCTTTATTTTGGCCAAGAGTCCCCCACAACGGTACCTGCCCTTTGGGGTCCTTTAGCTCTTTGGCGGGTCTCTACATTGTTTCAGACTTTCCCTGCAAACAAAAAGTTTGTGGGAATTGGCCACCTCCAAATTTTTACAGGCTTTCCTCCTTTGTGGTCTCTTTGAAGTGCCTTTGCCCTCTACAAGGGCTTATTGAACCTAGACTACCCTCTACAAAGGCTCCTGCCCTTTGGATTTGGGGGGGCACCTCATTGAACTGACCCTTTGAACCAATCACATTGAACTAGGCATTGAACCAGTTCAATAGTTCAACGCTGCATGCTGATCCAATTAGACCAAAGAAAGTTGAACAATTTGCTTTGAACCACTTGTTGAACCATTCACTTGAACCAATCCATTAAACCATTTGATTGAACCGGTTCAATGGTTTAATGATGCACGCTACATTGATTGAACCAAGCCTTCAAACTTTTCTCACTTGCCTTAGTCATTAAAAATATGCATTAAACTAGGGTGTTGAACTAAGTGATTAAGCCAATGCATTGAACCATTCACTTGAACCAATTCATTGAATCATTTGATTGAACTGGTTCAACAGTTCAATGTTGCACACTGAGCTGATTGAACCAAGCCTTTGAACTTTTCTCACTCACCTTAGCTGTTGAAACTATGCATTGAACAAGGGCATTAAACCAAGTGATTAAACCAATGTGTTAAACCAAGTGATTAAACCAGTTCAATAGTTCAATGCTACACATCGATAAACATGTTGAAGTTTTGAGCTAAGATGAAGCATTGAACTGAGTGATGGACCAAGGCATTTGAACTTCACCGATGAACTAAGGCATTAAACCAACCCATTGAACTAATTCAACAGTTCAATATTTCAAGCAACTGTTGAGCCAAGGAAGTTGAACTCTTTGTTAAACCAAGTGATGAACTTGAATATTGAACTAAGGCTTGAAAATGAAATGATGAGCTAAGGCTTGAACCAAGGCCGATTGGACTACCGATTGAACTAAACCATTGAACTAGTCCATTGAACCGGTTCAACGGTTCAACACTGTGCACTGAGCCAAGTCCCTAAACTAAACGTTGAACCTGAAGCCACTTGAACTTTTCATTGAACTTTTATGATGAACTAAGCGTTGAACATAGTTGATTGAACTGTAGATTGAACCAAGGTTTTGAACCAAAGCCGATTGAACTGCCGATTGAACCAAGGCTATGAACTGAAGTGATGGTTCAATGGTTCAAAGATGCCAACCTTCCTTGTAAATCTTCTTTAGATGAAGGACCAAAAGAGACTTATAAACCCTAGCACTTTTTGAACCGATTCTTTATCCACCAAGGATTACACCTGCTGAGTCTGTAGAAAAACTTGTGAAGTCCGTAGAAACCTGTAGAGTCCATAGAAAACCAAGCTCTGTAGAGTCCATAGAAATGGACCTGTAGATTCCATATTAATTCTTGGTCTTATACAAAAATAAAAAATGAATTGGCCTTGAATAGCAGGGGAAGAAGGGGACCAATTTTTTGCCCTGTTGGGCAAAAATGGTCAACAAATTGGTGACTCCCAGGGGAAGCATGCTTGCTATGCTTAGAAGTCAGTTGCCTTAAAAATCCATTGGGCACGAGGTCATATTGTAACTTAAAGATCAACAATAGCTCTGATAAATATAGAATCAATCACACAAATTTACCTCAAATGGAAAAGAAAAAACACACACAAGGCTAAGAAAACTACTAACATGTGCAGAAATCACTTAGGGAAAGTAGGAGAAAAAACAAGGGAAAATATATACATGATGAAAAGAGACTCATTGGTAGTGCTTCAAATGTATGCCATTAACTAGGATATATAGTTATTCACCATCCAACCTAGAGAGTTGGAATGCATTATGCTGCTTACATAGTGATTATGTATGGGCTGCTCTATAGGGCATCAAAATTTACATGCTTTTTAGGCTTAGCTCGGTCTTCATCCCATTTCAAGACAATATATCCTTCAGAGAAACCTTTTGATGAATATTTCTTGTCAAAGTGTCTCTTCACTTGATGTTGGTGGCTAGCCATGGAAGCCATAGCCTGATCCCTTGCCTCTTGGAGTTCCATCAACTCGCATAATCTAACCTCTATGCTAGTTCCTTCCTCTAATTGTAGCTGGTGAGTGAGATCTAAAGCTGACAACTTGAGTGAAATGGGGTGCCTAGCTTCCCTTCCATAGATGAGTGTGTATGGCAAGTTGCCAATTGCCCTCTTTGGGGTGACCCTATTTGCCCACAGGGCTATTTTTAGCTTGGCATGCCAAGTCCTCTAATTTTATTCCATGGTCCTCTTGATGATCTTGATCAAGTTCTTGTTGGTGGACTCAGCCAGCCCATTCCCTTGTGGGTAATAATTGGATGAAGTGCTAAGATATATACCATATTTTAGCACCCATTCACTTGTTTTGGTTCCCAAAAAAGCCAACACATTATCTGAGATTATGGTTATTGGAACCTCAAACCTCACCACCAAGTCTTCATAAAAATCCAAGACCAAACTTTCATTTGCCTCCTTCAGAGCAATAGCCTCCACCCACCTTGTGAAATAGTCTGTGGCAGTTAAGACCCACTTGTGTCCAGCACTAGAGGGAGGATTAATCATCCCTATGAAGTTTAGGCCCCACTACATGAATGGCTGCTCCACTTGAATACATTGTAGGGGCATGGTAGCCAACCATTGCTTCTCATCAAAAAGTGCACATTTTTGGCACTTTCATACCCAAGCATGGGTATCCCTGAAAAGAGTAGGTCAAAAATAGCCAGATCTCATTATCCATCCTGTAGTATCCCTAGGAGCAAAATGACCACCTGCTGGCCCATCATGGAACTTAGACAACACCTTGTCAGCTTGATTTGAGTCTATGCATCTTAGAAGGACCTCTAAGAGATCCTTCCTAAACAATACTCCATCAACTAGGACATAAGGGAGAGACTGGAGCCTAAAGTACCTTCTTTTGGTCTTATCAAGACCCTATGGGCACTCACCAATGAGAAGGAAATGCCTCAGGTCTGATGTCCAATCCTTCATGATAGCTAGTTCTTTTGTTGTAGCTGCATCATGAATTAGTAAGCTGTCTTCCCTTTTCTACTTGAAGTCTATAGGAAGGTGTTCCCACAGACCTCTTCCCCTCACTAGCTTGGTGATCTTAATGTCTACATCATACTCCATTACCCTGGGGATCCACCCTACTCTTTTCTCATTTAGGTCTCGATTGGTCAAGAAATTCTTGATGCGAGGATGTGGAACCATGAGGTGGATCTTGTTTTTGGATAGCATATGCCTGAATTTCTTTAGGCTCCATACTACTACTAGGACTTGCTTCTCTACATATGTGTATCTGACTTCAAAATCCTCTAACCCTTGGCTAAAAAATGTAAGTGGTTATTCAAGGTCATCACCATTTGCTTGGGTAAGCATGGTAGATATTACCTCTTCATTTCCAAAAGTGTAGAGGTTGAAATCTTTGTTGAAGTCAGGGCCGATCAAAGTAGGAGCCTGGGTTATGGCCTGCTTGATGGCTTTAAAGCTATCCTTCCTTTGTGTTTTCCACTTGAACTCTTCACCCTTCCTCAGCATATAGGTCAGTGGCTTGAATATCTCTACAAAATTTGGGATGAATCTCTAAATGAGATTTATCCTGTCGAAGAAGCTCTACAGGCCTTTCTTGTGCTTAGGCAGGGACATCTCTAGGATAAAATGAACCCTCTCAGGGTCAATGGATAAGCCCACCTTAGACACAATGTGGCCAAGGAGTTTCCCCTCATGAATAGAAAACATGCATATCTTCATGTTGTGAGAGATTCCAGACTCTCTACACCTCTCAAAGATTTGCCTGAGGTGTTACATGTGTTGGCTCGCTTCCTTGGAGAATACTATCACATCATCGAGGTATACCAACACAATCTTGTTAATCATGCCTTAAATATCCATGTCCATGGCTCACTGAAAGGTAGAACCAGCATTACATAGCCTAAATGGCATCTTCTTGTAGGCAAATGTTCCCCATTTAGTAGTGAAGGTTGTTTTGTGCTAGTCACAGCCTTGCACCAAAATTTGATTATATCCTAAATATCCATCCAAGAGGGAGAAATGCTTGCTACCTGTTACCTTCTAAAGGATCTGCTCAATGCTCAAGAGAGGGTAATGGTATTTTAAAGAGACTTTATTAAGGTCTCTGAAATCAACACATAGCCTAATCTCCCCATTCTTCTTTTAGATAGGAAGAAGATTGGCTAGCTAGGAGGAATGTTTGAGCCAGTTCCTTTTACATGAGAGGCCCAATCAATGATTTGATAGGTCTCTACTTCTACATGATTAGCTTGGTGTTTTCTTATAATTTGATGGTGTGCTAGGTGAGTCTTGGGTCAAAACCCTTTAGGTCATTGTAGTCCTAAGTGAAAACATCAGCAAACTCCTGACACAACAAAATGAAAGCCTGCCTTTCTTGAATTGTGCAAACTTTTCCAAGTGCAAGCAACTTATCCTTGAAGATCTCAACCTTCTCGTAATTCTCCTCCTTAGTTGTGATGCATGCTTTGTCACTTCTCAATTGGTCATCTCCATTGAAGATACTCTCAAGAGTGACCAAACCTTTAGGGAGCTTATTATTCTTCAATTGAACAATCTGGTTTCCATATTTCTATTACAATTTTGCCTGGTTCTTTATTGCAAACTCAACTTCTTCCTATAGGAATAATGCTATTTGCTAGTCATTTTTAAAGACCTACTAGTTTGTAATGTTGTTGGGGAAAAAGGGCCAAACTACCACCTTCAAGTAGTGTGAACCGTAGTCTCAGCTTATCTCCCTGAAAACATCAAACTAAGCACCAATTGCTACTAGCCTATCTGCTTGTTTGTTTTGCTCTCTAGGAATGGAGGTGATATTGAAAGCAAGGAAATATTCCACTGAGTCCTAGACCCTATGCTTGTAGGACTTCAGCAAAGAAATTTTTGTTAGATTCTAGCCTCTCACCTAATTTACAATCAGCTCACTATCACCTAGAACTTGTAATTCCTTGATTCCTCTTTTCCTTGCCCATTCCAGACCATGGATAAGGGACTCAAATTCTACAACATTTATTGTGCAATAAAATTGGAAAAAAAAAGCTGAAAAGTATCTCTCCTTTGAGGGGGAGACTAACATCGCTCCACCACCAGCTCTTAACCTACTTCTGAAACCATCAAAGTACAGCTACCATAGACCTAGGTCTTCTTGGCTTGCCTTCATTACATTTGGTATGAAGGTAACCTCTTTGTTCATGAAATAGACTCCAAGGCCTGCCTCCTCTATGAACTTATAAGGGTCATGCTTGAATTTATCACTTCCCCATTCATCCAAGAGTATGTCTGCAACTCCTTCAAGAGCATAGGATGGAGATTGGTCTATTTGAGACTCTTTTGGGTTGATAATGGTGTAGCTGACATTCACTGCCTTAAGTGAATATGGTTCTAGATGGTCCTTGTAGAGTGGCTCAGATTTGATCTTTACCTTGGTCCCATACTTGGTTCTAAAAACTAGATAGGACCAATTCGTTGCTAGATAGCCACCTATCTTGGAAGTGAAGTCCCTGGATAAGCAAATTGCAAAATAAGGAGGCACATTTGCCACTAATATATCATGGGGAACTGAGAAGGTTAGGCAAGCATGTAATGTCAAGATTAAACCCTTCATTATCCCAACTATTTTTGTAGGTGTCCCATCCAGCTGTAGGACTCCCTTATTCATCTCTTCATATTTTAGTCCCATCTTGTTAGCTATGCACTTGGGCATTACTGAGGTACTAGCCCCACTATCAATGATGTAGTTGTGTACCAAGAAATCTCCTATGACCAAGGACACATAGAAAGGGGCAATTTTCTCTTTCTTCTTTACTTGGCCTAAGGTGGAAGGTTGTCCATTCATCATCAAGACACTATTAGTCCTTGTTGGGATAGCTTGTCGATCCAGTTCATGTAATTCCCTTTGTAGCATGTCTTTTTGTCCTTGTAGAGACAATGAATCCCATAAGGAGATGTTCATATGCAACTTCTTCATCTGGTCCACCGCATTGACTTGAGGACTACCTCCCTTCAAGATTTCTTTGGGGCTAATTCCAACCTGAGGTACAGGCTGAGGGGTTAAAGGTATAAATGCCAGCCTAAAGTTTGGGACCCTCTAATTTCCCTGTGATGAGGAAGGCATTGTTGATGTTTGTGTAGCAGTCTGAGCTTCTCTTATTACTCTTCTTTTGAATCTTGTGTTGGTTGTAACATAGTCAGCCTGATTGTCTGCAGCACCCACATAATTGATTACACAAAACTCACCTTCCAGGTGGTTCATAAGAGTAGAGTCAGGCTGACTCTAACTATTACTTATGTTGGGTTGCATTGGAGCCTCAAAGACTTGGGAGTGGCCAGCTGATTGATTCTCTTACACATTTGGGTAATAACCCATCATCTCATTTGTATAAATGGCTTGCTCCTGACCATGTCCCATGGTTGAACAACTTGGTTGTTCCTGCACCAGGTTGTTCTAAATGGGCACTGTGACCTTAGATGATGAAGGGGGGCCTGGGTTGTAGCCTTGGAATGGTTTGGTTTGAGTAAGCTGACCCTATCCTTGATTGTAATTTTGGAAAGGGGGTCTTAGAGCTTGACCGTACTGCTGGTATCCTTAGTTTGCTCTATGGCTTTGAGCTTGCTACCTTTTAAGAGCTACAAGTTCATTTGACATACTCTGCAATAGACTCTTAACTTCATGAAGCTCATTAGATGGAGCAGTAGTTGGTTTCTCTATGGTAGGCAGAGGAGCTAATGTGGGAGCCATGGCATAAATTGGAGGTAGTATTTATGGGAAAATTGGCATATGGGGTCTTGGGGCTATTTTCACAGCCTGTATTAAGCAATTTTTAGCTATTATGGCTATGTCATAGGTAGTAGGCAGCACATGCCCTCCCATGGATTGTATCATAACAACAATATCACTGTTTAATGTTCTTAAATAATATAAGAAAGCATAGTTAGCAATTGGTCATACCAAAATGGGGATTCTATCCCATGTCTTCTAAAACCACGTGTTGAAATCTTGCATATATTTATGTGGGGCTCTTTTCATGGTCATCAGTTTCTCAACAAGCGAGAGGTGGTCACTCTTTTCTCCAAAATGGTCTGTTAATTAAGTACACAATTCATTCCAGGAGTGGATTGAATTTATAGGCAAAGTCCCATACCAGTCAAGAGATTTGCCCTTGAGAGACAACGCCATCAATTTGATTGTGACATTTTCCTCCATGACATTATGAATATTGCAGAGGTTAGCAATATTTTTAATGTGCTTGATGACTATAATGGGCCCCTCTCCATTTAAAGAAGGCACATTTTAAGGGCTGATCTTAGAATTGGGTCATAACATGGGAGATTCAAGGGGCTCTGACCACAAAAGGCCATAAAGGGTAATGCCATAGATGTGATGGGATGTAACTATAGCCTTGTTGTGTATGCATTCCTTACAACAAGTCTGGGAGGGTGGCTTGCTGGATAAGGATAGGTCTTCTCAAACCTCAGTCTTTTTGCTGAGTTTAAAGGCAATTCAACAAATTCAAAAGGGATGCCCTCAAAAGTAGACCATGAGGTGACTTTAGGCATAGGAAGTTAAAACTGGTCTTTGATTAGAAAACTAAAGCTCTTACCAGTGGAGTCGCCAGATGCTAAAAATATTTGATTTTTTATAAAAGGACCAGCATTAATCCTGAAACCTTACTTGGTGCAAAACTAAGTCCCACCGAGCATGCCAAAAATTGTTGATGTAGTGGATTGCACCTAGGGTAGGAGGTCGAGCTCCTGCCTTCCACACACAACAATCAAAACTCCCCTCTCACCTGTGGGACTGGTGAAGCTAGAGGGGAGAGTCTCTAGGTAAGGGCTAACTCCCTTTGATGCATCTAATTTGTTCCAGTAAGTGCTAACATATACACACACACACACACACACACACACACACACACACACACACACACACACACATATATATAATTTGTTCCAATAAGTGCTAACATATACATACATATATATATATATATATATATATATATATATATATATATATATATATATAATGGGGGGGATGAAAAGGGAGAAAGATTATAGGAAAACAAATCTACTCTAAAAATGGTGATGCACCAAAATGATCTGACCTTCTCACACTCACACTTAAAATTAGACAAACACATACATACACTTCAAACTAGCAGAAGGACTAGGATATAAGAAGCTTGGCAGGGAGGCTTTAATGGAAAATACAAAAATAGAGATTCACCAAAGGTGTTGTCAAAGGCACACTGTATAGTAATTTCTTCTATTTCTACACTTCTAAATATAGCTCTCCTTATCAGCTATATAAATGGCACCTTATAGACACCAGGTATGTTGGTGTTGAACTTGTGGAAGCATCAAGAAGTAATGACTAAACACAAAGTAACACTCAGACATACACAGAGATATCTAACCAAGATAGAGGTAAAAAATGCATTTATTAATTCAGGTGAAAATTTTCCAGGGCTACGCCTTACAAATGTGGAAGATCCATTCTCAAGTGACAAGTCTCCAATATATAGAAAAAGAAAGGAGGCCTTTTGGCACCCTTTTTACAAGTGACCCATGTGCCTTACGAGAATTGGGAGGAGTAGGCCACTTAAACATAAATTTTGTGTTAGCCTTAGCTCTGAATTCAAGCATTTTTTGACATAGGCCACACCATTTCCCCATTAACTGAGATTGCTCCGTGAATGCACCTACGTGATTTGTCTACTCATAAATGTGAAATGAAGAAAATGGGTCACACAATTGGCCATTCACACCTTTTAATGGTCAATTCATAGACATTATTTCACCTTTTGGAGTAAATTCTAGAATTGGTGTGTCCCTTTGACACATGGACTATCTTCTTGCTCCATGCTCTTGGCACTTTTGTCTTCTCCTGCCTTATCTCTTTCTGGCTCTTTTAGCCCTCAGGGCTATCTCTGGGTAGGTCACTACATTCCTTGGGCTCCTTTCATGGTTGGAACTTGGGTATTTAAAAACCAATAGCTTTTTTATTGGCTTAAATTTGACATTTGCACACCCATCATAGCTTGAAAACCAATAGCTAGTTCACCCTCTTAAAGTTGACAGTTTTTGGGACGTCACCATCCTTGGCTATTTCCTTTGGGTTTTCCTACTTAGCACCTTCCCAAAGGGAAGGTGGTGCCCCTTTATTTTGGACAAGAGTCCCCCACAAGGGCACCTACCCTTTGGGGTCCTTCAGCTCTTTGGCGGGTCTCTGCATTGTTTCAGACTTTTCCTACAGATAAAAAGTCCAGAGGAATTGGCCACCTCCAAATTTATGTGGGCTTTCCTCCTTTGTGGCCTCTTTGAAGTACCTTTGCCCTCTACAAGGGCTTATTGAACCTATATTGCCCTCTATAAGGGCTCTTTCCCTTCAGCTTTGGGGGACACCTCATTAAATCGACCCTTTAAACAAATCACATTGAACTAGGCATTGAATTGGTTCAATGGTTCAATGATGCACTCTGAGTTGATTAGACCAAAGGTAGTTAAACCATTTGCTTTGAACCACTTGCTTTGAACCACTTGTTAAACCATTCACTTGAACCAATCTATTAAACTATTTGATTGAATCAGTTCAATGGTTCAATGTTGTGCACCAAGCTGATTAAACCAAGCCTTTGAACTTTTATCATTCGTCTTAGCCATTGAAATTGCACATTAAACTAGGGAATTAAACCAAGTTATTGAAGCAACATGTTGAACCATTCACTTGAACCAATCCATTGAACTATTTTATTGAACTAGTTCAACAGTTCAATGTTGTACATTAAGATGATTGAACTAAGCCTTTGAACTTTTCTTGCTCGCCTTAGCCATTGAAACTACATGTTAAACTAGGATGTTGAACCAAGTGATTTATCCAATGTGTTAAACCAGATCAATGGTTCAATGTTGTGCACTGGTAAACTTACTGAAGTGTTGAGCTAAGCTTAAGTGTTAAACTGAGTGATGGACCAAGGCATTTGAACTTCACCGATGAACCAAGGCATTAAACCAACCCATTGAACTAGTTCAACGATTCAACGGTTCAAGTGACTGTTGAGCCAAGGATGTTGAACTCTTTGTTAAACTAAGTGATAAACTTGAAGACTAAACCAAGGCTTGAAAATGAAATGATGAACTTGAAATGATGAGCCAAGGCTTGAACCAAGGCTGATTGGACTGCCGATTGAACTAAACCGTTGAACCAGTCCGTTGAACCAGTTCAATGGTTCAACACAATGTGCTGAGCCAAGTCCCTGAAATAAACACTAAACCTAAATCCACTTGAACTTTTCATTGGACTTTTCCAATGAACTAAGTGCTGAACTTAGCTGATTAAACTATAGATTAAACCAAGGCTTTAAACTAAAGCTGATTGAACTGTTGATTAAACCAAGGCTATGAACTAAAGTGATGGTTCAATGGTTTAAAGATGCCAACCTTCCTTGTAAATATTCTTCAAATTAAGGCCCAAAATAGCCTTGTAAACCCCAACACTTTCTGAACTAATTCTTCATCCGCTAAGGATTACACCTGTTGAGTCCGTAGAAAACTTGTGAAGTCCGTAGAAACCTGTAGAGTTTGTAGAAAACCAAGCTCTATAGACTCCATAAAAATAAACCTATAGAGTCTGTAGAAATTCTTGGACTTGTGAAAAAATCAAAAATGAATTGGCCTTGAATGGCAGGGGAAGAAGGGCACTGATTTTTTGCCCTGTTGTGCAAAAATGGTCAACAACTTGTTCAAAGAAAAATCCAACAAATCTTTATATTCCTTCTTGTGATCTAGGAATTTGAATCAAGAGAGGATGGTTAGTATTTTGTTAGTTCAAAAATGAAAACAAAATGAAAGAAACACACTAACTAGCATAACATATCTAGGCCTAGACACTAGGGGGATATTAATAACAAACATACATATGAAAACAACAACTAAAATGTAGAAAAACCTTTCTTCACCTTCTTCAAATGATCTAAATAGCTAGTTGAAGTGGCTTGCTCAGATTATGCTCAATGAGTTTTCATCAAAAGAGGCTTGGGTATCTCCTCTTCTCTTTAGCACCTTTTGTGATGGCTTTGGATTTTTCTCAATAATTTATCTTGAAAATATTAATTCACATGAAGCTTTGGAATAAATTTAGCATTACAACTTTGCATTCTTTAAGCTTAAAATTCAATAGGTAAGGCCACATATTTAAAGATTTTACAAAATGGCTAGAATGAACCTGAACCATCCATCTCAAGATGAATATGTGTGGCTAAGAATACATTCAATTTTTGAGGCAAAAATCAATAAATATCTTCATAAATATTTGGGATAGAGAGGCAATAAAGAGGCATGGAGGCTCTTAATGAAGTATGGAGTGGCTTAATCCTAATATTTTATGCATTTATGGCCTAGGTATGCCTTCCCAAGAAATGATGTCATTCAATGATGCATATATTCAATATTCATTTCTAAAAACAAATTTTGGCCCTTTGGTGCATAAATTAATCAAATTGGTAAAAATGTCTCATTATTGGCTCAAAATTTTCTTGGATTAGATTTGGAAGTCAATGTTAGATGTGTTGGAACCATTATCCAATTTAGGATATTGTCAACACAAAATAACAAAGGCATATGTCTTGTGCAAGAAATTTGATAAAAAAGAGCAATCTGGAGCACCGAGGTGCAAAAATTTAATTTTGACTCGAAATGATTTGATCAAATTTAGTTGCTTCATAAATTTAATTTCCCTATTTAATGATACTTTATCCAAAATCAACACTTGAATATATAAATTTCAAATCTTTTAATGTGTTTTAGTGTTTTAAGCCAAATTGTGCACTTTGGTAAAAATTGGTCAAAATCCTAGTTGGAGGTTATCAGTGGCCAATTTTAGGTGTCTATAATTTATGCTTATTTAATAAGGAATTTAAAGCTATAGGTATAGTATCATCTTCTCAAAAAAAGAAAAGGTGTTATATGGCTACAACTACAATGATGATGAACTAATTGTATGATGTCCCCTCAAGGTAATGGTTGGCACAAGTAGGTCAATAAATGGTCCCTCAAAAAGAAAGACTCAAAACAAGGGGACCAAAGAAATAAAAATGATGGGGTGAAAACACAATGAGTATGAAAAAGTATTCAAAATCATTGATAATAAAAGTGGGATGGTGTACAATGGTTTTCCTTAGGTAGTTATACAAATTATACCCTGATAGTGGCAATGTGGTGTGATAACACAATGATTTGCCCAAAGGAAGTTATAATCATTAAGAAGATGGAGCTATCCCAATTAGGATTGACAAATAAAATAACAACATACCCCTATGTAGGCAAAAGAAATTAAATTTGGTGAGAACATAAAGATTTGCCCAAAGGTAGTTATAATCATTGAGAAATATAGGTGAGACCGTGAACAATGATTTGTCCATAGGTGGTTATAATCATTAGACCTCTATAATGGAAAATATGATTAATTAGATAATGATGATGGTAACTTAAAATAGAGGGTAATGATGAATTAGAACAACTTGATAGTAGGGAGATGCTCATCTGAACTAACAAAGGTTGAAATTATTTCATGGTTAATTAATTTATTTGGGATATGATTAGGATGCAGGTGCTAAGAATATGTTGAGACCACCCTTGCTGATTAGATGTCTTGAAGTTATTTTTTTTTTGTATCACTTGATGATATACATAATGATAGAATACCATGAGGACTAGGCTGAAATATGTATAGGGATTGACTCTTGAGATCAAATACTCAATAAAAAATAATGCGCCAATGATAAAAACCATGATGATAATGTGAATATATGAATATGGATGGATATAGGTATAAATGTGCAAGGAATCACCAAATCAAGGCAACAATGCTAAAATAAAACAAACAGGCATACAAACAACAAATAAAAAAATAAGCAAAGAAATAAAGAAACCAATAATAGTTAGTCCTAATGTTAGTATAAACAACATAACTTAAATGAGAAAAATATTGCCCCTAGAAAATAGATGACAACTTAGTAAACATGATGAGACAATAGAAGAAAAGTAAAGGGGTAGCCAAGATGTCTCTATATGCACCAAGCAAGTGGACGCTACCTACATAGTTCCATGGATGTTATATCCAACAAAAACTTTAGGCCAAATGTAGTTCTCCCAAGAAATGGGAAGAAAATGATAACTGGTGAAAAAAATAGAATGGATGTGATAGTAGAATAGGAATGGTCTTGCAAAATGACAAGTACATGAGAGAAAAAGGACAAAAAGGATGGGGAAACTAAGTGACAAGTGATTATGCTTTCAACTTTGTAAGGGTTCCCAGAATCTTTAAGGTAAAGAAGTGGCCAATGTTTCTAGTTTTTTCTAATGATTTTACAAATAATTTTGAATTTTTAGAGTATCTCAACTCAATCAATAATGACAAGAAATTAAATGGTTCAAGCTCAGAAAATAGTGAGAGCATTGCTTAGGTCGCTAAAAAAATGGCAAAAGCATGGATTAGGTTGCTCACAAAATGGTGAGAGTGTGGCTTAAGTTTCTTACAAAATGGTGAAAGCATGGCTTAGGTTGCTCACAAAAAGGTGAGAGCATGTCTTAGGTTGCTCACATAATGGTGAGCACGGCTTAGGTTGCTTGAAAAATGGTAAGAGTCTAGTGGAAAGGGTGATTGAGATAACCTCAAAAAGTATCGAGTGTTGCCTAAATATTCCTAAATTAGGACCTAAAATCACTGTAGTTTCTCCCTACAATGAAGGAATCTGCCTAGTGTAACATTCAATTCAAACAAAATAAGCATAATCAGTATAAAGGCACAGTATGACATAGAAAATGGCTAGTTGGTACATCAAGGAATGATAAACAAGTGTTTCCCCTTGTTTGACCATAGGTAGTTTTAATAGTTTTAACTAGGACACAATGGCATAGGTCACTAAGATTAATTTTTCCATAGGTAGTTATAATTAGGATCAAGATAATGAGAAAGAATGAAACAAGAAATGAAGGATGAAACTACCAAATGTCTGTCATACTACTCCAAAATACTACCTCTAACTAGAATGTGTGAAATAACTATTAAAACTAAATCTAAATCCTCTTACTAAAAGTGGTGACGGAACCAAACGGAATGGAACTTAGGCCAGGTAGGGAGGGAGAGATGAACTCAATTTATGGGGAAAGTATGGTAGAATAAATAGGTGATAGGAAAAAATGAAAGGTTGATAGGATGGTAAAATGGTATAATACAAAGAAGATAGATAAAATGATCCAATGTGAAATGGTCCATATAGATAATATACCAAGTTACTTAAGCATAATACCACTTGAAGTGGATAATGTTCATCAGTTCATCAAGATCATGGCCATCTAGTGTGGCAAGCCTATATGCACCTATTCAAAATTTTATTGTAATGATGAAAGGACTAACCCAGTTGGGTTTGAACTTACCTTTATGCTTATTTTTAGCCATGGAATTCTTTTGGTTCTCTTTAAGGATAAGATCACCAAGTTTAAATTCTCTATGTTTCATATGTCGATTTTAGTGGCCTCAAATTTTATTCTAATAGGCTTGGAGATTATTCATTGCATCCATGTGTTTCTCATAAAGTAACTCTAATTATTTTAGGCAAGCTACTTATAGTTGTTGTCATCCAAAACATTCTTGAAATAGATGCATAGAGATGGCAACTTTACCTTAATGGGAATGGTGGATTCTGTACCATAAACAAGTTAATATGGAGTGGATCTTCTGGGTGTATGATGATTGGTATGGTATGCCCAAAGGGAATGGAATATTTGATGGTGCCAATCATGACCAACATCATTGATAATATTTTTGAGAATGTTGACAATGGTTTGATTTGATGCTTTAGCTTGGCCATTACCTTGAGGGTAATATACCATAAAAAAAGTTGCGTGATGTTGTATTCGACACAAAGCTTGTCAACATTCTTATTATTCAATGATCCTCCATTATTAGATATAATTTTAAAGGGGATACTGTAGAAGTAAATGAGATGGTTGAAGATGAACTTAGAGATTTACTTTCTAGTCACATAAGTGAAATATTCAATGGTGATGAGGATATGTTTATGGCTATCAAATGATGTATGATTTATCTGCCTAATGAGGTCAAAGCCCCATGTATAAAATGGCCATGGTGTCAACATTGGTTTTAGACTCTTGGTTGTGGCATGAATCAAATTGGTATGCTATTAACACTTGTTGCATTTATTTACATATGTAGATACATCTACATCTACCATGGGTTGATAATAACTAGTATGTAAGATATTTTTAGATAGGATTACCCCACTAGTATGGGCTCCACATACACCTTCATAAACTTCCCATAATGCTATTGTAGATTTCATCAAAGTTGAAAAGAAAGTAGATTTCTATCAAAACTATGGTGGTAAAGGGTTGATCCAAGTAAAGTATAATGAGTGGTTTGGTGGATGAAGGATTTGGTTTGTTTTCAGGATAAATCAAGAGGTAAAACTTGGTCATGAAGGTAGTTTTAAAGGTCTGAGTATCAAATAGAACTAAGACCAATAATATCACAAATAATCATGATGGTTGAAGGTTCATGAGTTGGTGCTAACAAGTTTTCAACAAGTAATTGATACTCTTTAGTTGTGTCTATTTTTTGAATCAAAGATCTAATAGTGGCCATAACATCTACAGTTTTGTAAATTACCCTTGGTGTATTCTCAAATTTAATGTTAACAATTTATCATTTGAGAGTTTTGACCATGGTCTTATATGGAACCATCTTGTCATCTTTCATCTAAAAATAGCCTATAACCTAATTGATGATTAAATGAGAATCACCATAAACCTTGAGATGAGATATGTTCTATTGTGCCACTTGGAAAAGCCCTACAACAAGTGCTTAATATTCAACCATTTTATTGGTATGAGGAAAATTGATCTTGAATGATTTAGGGACTAGATTCCCTTATGGTGTAATAAATAAAAGGTCTGCTCCTAATCCATGTGTTGTGAATGATCCATAAAAATATAGCTTCTAGTGATACTCTTCAAGAGGTGTGTCAATGATCATCATTATGAATTCATCAATAAATTGGAATGTGAGTGGCTCTATATAAACAAGGGGTGCTTTAACAAGTTGATCTACAATAATTTTCCCCTTAATGGCTTTTTGATTGATGTATTTAATGTCAAACTCACTTAGAAGTATGATCCATTTGGCCATGCATCCTTGTAAAGCTATTTTAGATAGTAGATACTTGAGGGGATCTACTTTTAAAATAACCATGGTCTTATTATTTAATTTGTATTGGTGTAGCTTCTAAGTTGTGAATATCTTGGCTAAATAGGTTTTTTCTATGGGTGTATAATTATGTTCATACATAACCAGTGTATGGCTTAAGTAGTACATGACATGCTCTTTTCCATTGTCATCATATTGAGACAAAAGTGCCCCCAAGTCATAGGTACAACAAGAATGGATTTCCTAACATAAGAGGCAAAAAAGTGGATTTACTAGATAGTCCTTTAATTGTTAAAAAGTTTTTTTGTAGTGATCATCCTATTGAAATGTGATTCCTTTATTTAGAAGATGCATAAAATGATGGTATTTTTCAAATAATTTATATATGAATCATTAGATAGATCGGATCTTTCACTACAAACTATAGAGCTACTTCATAGTAGTTGGTGGTTTCATCTTTGTTATAGCTTGGATTTTGGCCAGATCAACTTCAATGCCTCTATAAGAAATAATGAAGCCTAACAATTTTCCTGATGTTACTCCAAAGACACACTTCTTAAGATCAATTCTAAATTTTTAATCTCATAATATTTCAAATGTTTTATGTAGCACTACTAGGTGATTAGTCTTGGTCTTTTATTTTTCAAGAATGTCATCGACATATTCTTCAATAATATCATGCATCATATCATGAAATATGATAGCCATGGCTCTTTGGTAGGTGGCCCCTACATTCCTAAGACCAAATGACATAACCTAATAATATAATGTTACCCATGGAGTGGTGATTTTTATTTTATGTTGGTCTTTTAGTGCTATTATGATTTGGTTGTATCCTGAAAAGCATTGAGTTGATGATCATGTCAATGTTTAGCAATGGAAAGTCATCTTTAGGGAAAGATTTATTTATATCATGGAAATAAAAAAAATTGATTCATTTTGGCTTTTTAATAACTGGTACAACATTGGATATCCACTTTGAGTAGTTAATGGATCAAATAGATCCTACTTCCAAGAGTTTTTCCAACTCTTAATTTCCCATTATAACAATGCAAGGATGCATCTTATGCATATTTTGTTTTATTGGGTTGGCATCAAGATTAACTAAAAGGTGGTGTAAAACCAAGGTGGGGTCTAAACCTCACATGTCAGAGTATACCCATACAAAAATATCTACAAACTCTCTCAAAATGGGTGTAATGACTTCATTCTCCTTCTCAGTAAGGTATGTGACTAGCTTGATCCACTTTGGGTGATCTAGGGACCCGATGTTAACCTCTATCATATCATCCACTAGAAGGGTCAAACCATCTTTAAGGATAGTGGGAAAAGATTTGAATTAGTTGGTAACATTAGAGTCCTCTACTAGGACTAGGTCTTCAAGCTCCCCTAAGCATGATGAATCAAAGTCCCCTAATGGAAGGTTTGGACATGTAACATAAACTATTGGAAACTCTTGAATGATTCAATAAAAAGCTTGTTGTTTTTAAAAACTAAACTTAGACTAATAGACAAGTTCATCATTGGTGGTTTCCTAAGATATGGTTTTATAAGGTTGAACACCCCCATCTAATGGTGCCTAAAACAGGTTTTCACCACTAGACTGGCCTTTTTCTTTACTTTTACCTTGGTTAAAAAGTGCCTCAAAGAGGTTTTCACTTTGGGACCTCAATGTTTTAATTATTTGATTTTGTATAAGGGTGTTAAGCTCTCCAAAATATGTTTCAAGATCTAACATGATTGA
The DNA here is from genome assembly GCA_037957365.1 of Torreya grandis. Taxonomy (NCBI): domain Eukaryota; kingdom Viridiplantae; phylum Streptophyta; class Pinopsida; order Cupressales; family Taxaceae; genus Torreya; species Torreya grandis. Next base: position 211,228 of record JARHVA010010112.1, read on the forward strand.
GAAATTTGATTTATGGTCCCTCAATGGAACATTATCTCTAAGATTAAGAAAATCATAGAAAGCCTTATCATTTTAAAATGCATTAATCACTATGTTGGACTCTTTTTGGTCCTAGTCTATTAATTATGGATAATACAATGGTAGTGGGTGGTGATGAATGACTGGGCTAAGGGTACAAAGAGAATAAGTGTTAAATAGGTTGGTTTCAATTGGGTCATCAAAAAGGCTATGATTGGACTCTACTTCACTAGTGATATATTCATCAGTAGTTGATGGTGATCGAACATGAGTATAGTATATGGAGTCACCCCTAGGAGATTTAAATCCAAGTCCATAGGGTCTTTTATATTTAGTCATGGAAATTGGCTCAAGTGTTCATTATTGATTAGGTCCAAGGCCTCCTCCTTAATAGTCTTGATTGTTAATGATCTTATTAGGAATAGGATACTTTGTACTCTCATAGTAATCAGCTTGGTTGTCATTATATAACCATGATTCATCTCCCTTAAGAGGGTCTTGTTCTAGGATATATAATAGTACAAACATGATAAGTGCTTTACCTTTGCTCTTTTATTTCCATTTTGGATGAAGTGGCTTAGATTAAGGTCATCCAAAGGACTTTGATTCTATGGAATGTTCAAAATATGAAAGGTATCATGGGTCACATACTTTCTTAGGCTATTAGGCAAGATAGTAAAATTATTGGATACTTCAGGAGGTGGCATGTGGGAAAATAAATCAAGGGTATTAGGATCAATGTAGTTATCCTCCAATGTATCAAGGAGTATTGCTTTTCACTTTTCCTACTAGATTCATGATGAAGCGATCATTATAACTCTTGAACTCAGCCTTTAGGTGCTTTTAGTGCTTACATGGATGCAAATCTCTTGTTATAGAAACTTCCATCCCTAAATGGGAGAACTTGATACATTGGTGCAATGTTGATGGGACTACATAAATTTCATGTAACCAAGGTCTTCCCAAAAGCATATTATATGACAAATCAAGATTGAGCACATGGCAAAGTGTATCATGGGTTAAAGGCCCAAAGATAACTAGTAAATAGATGGTGCCCTATGATTCTCTTTCCTCACTATCATAGGCTTTGATGCTTATTATATCTATTTGAAGATCTACCATTATATACCCAAGAAGCTTGATGAGCTTAAGAGACACTATGTCTAGACCTGATCCATTATCTATAAGGACACATTTCACTTTATATTGCTTTATGAAAACTTTAATGTATAAAGGTTTATTATTTAGTGGGCTAAGGGATGGCATATCACTTTCATTGAAAGTGACTTGTTGGGTTGGAGCTAGGTATCCAACTAAAGCTTATAATATATCAGGGGATATGTCACTTGAAATAGTGGATTGGCTCAGGAAGTCATTTAAAATGTTTTTTTGGATTGCTGACATATGTAACAAATCTAAAATGGAGATTTGTGCGAGTGTCCTTTGCAAATTTTCCACAATGTCAAATTTATTCTCTTGGTTAGTGTTAAATGGTGTATTCTAAGGCTGAGTGATTGGTTGGATAATGGGTGAAGTGGTAGATGACTATGGGCTTGAGATGGTAATATTTGATATTCAAGTTGTGATTGTATAATTAGGATTAAATATAGGACCATGATTCTAACAAATGGTGGTGATGGTGTGGGACTAGATAGGATAAGTCTCAATTGTTGGTACACTTATGCATGGTCATAAAATAAGGATAAGTTATTGATATAAGGTCCAAAATCGGGAATCCCTATTTTCTAATTCACTTGTGTGTAGTCCCAGGTCAAAGAAGGATTATTGAAGTGATTATATTGGTTTGGTGTGGTTAGCAATGGTCTCATCTGATTAGAATTTGGTCTATGATTAATGAAGATGGTAGTAATATTATCTCTTATAACATGGCCTATAAATCTATTGTAGTCATATGTAACTACATGGTAGGTTTGTTGGTTGTTACCATTCTGATCTTAGTTATATCCATTATTTTAGTGTTGTTGATTATGTTGTTAGTTCTACTAGTTCGACCTTTTATTTTGATACTATTGATTTTGTTTTTATATTGGTCAATTTTATTGTTGTTATTTTTGGTTTTGGTTTTTATGTTAGGAAAAGGGGTTTTGATAAATCCTAAGAGTTTAATTAGAGGTGGAAGCACCACCATCTAATGTGATCTCCCCATTCTCTAACATATTCTCGATCAAGTGCTTGATTTTCACACGTCTTCATAAATTTTACCTATTGACATGATGATATTCATAGAATTCATTTTCATTGTACCAATTAGGATAAGGAATGATTTATGGATAATGATTTAGTATAGGCCAACTAATCAAATTAGTGATAATGAGTTTATAAAACACATATTCAATAGGCTCTCCAAGGTCACTTAAAACACAAAAAGTAGGCATTATTCTCCTTGGAGGAGGGAATTGAAATGGAAAAGGTGGTTGTATTTGTTGTCAAGGCTTATGATATTATGCTTAGTGTATTTTCTAAAGAGGTTTTCAGGTAGGAGTAAGTTGAAAAGGTGGCATAGGTTGAGTGGATGGTGTTTACACCATTTGGACATGGTGTGACTTGGTTACTCCATTTCCCATAATATTATTATTATGGTTGAGTTACTTTGGTATATCTTGGTTATTAGCCTAAGCTGGTTGTGATTCTTGTTTTTGGAATTGATTCTAATTTTGGCCATTTCCCTGATTGGTAACTTGATTATAATTAGTTGATGTAAGCTTGGTGATTATTTTATTATTAAGGGATCACTCAATAAATAAACCTTTATCAATGATCTCTTTGAAAGTATGTACACATTGTAGTTCTATATGATAAACTAATCACTATGAAAAATTTTAGTAAACATAATGGCTAATTGTTTATCTGGTAAACTATGGGTGAATCAACTTGCAAGGGATCTCCATTGCTGTAGATAACTCACAAAACTCTCACCAACTTTTTTATTTTCTTACATCAAGTTGACCAATGAAATATCATGTTCAAGATTGTAGGAAAAGTGCTACACAAAATTTTCTAAAAAGTCATCAAAATTGATTACTAAATTGTTAGGCAACTTTAAAAACCAATCCAAGTCTTGTCTTGTTAGACTCCTTGGGAATAAAAATAAAAGATAGATGTCATTATATGCCACTAGCTAGCATATGACAAAGAATTCTAGTAAATGGGCTTTGGGGTCACCTTTCCCCTTGTAGTTATCAAAATTTGGGGGATCATATCCTGGAGGAAATGGAATATGTAATTATTCCATGTTAGAAGGATAAGAACACACATTGTCTAACTTAAACATTTTACCCTATTTCTTAGCTCAGATGGTGCTGATTGCATCCTTCATCTATTGTAATTCTTGCTCTAGGAAACTTGTGGGAATATTAGTCTAGGTAGATGGCTGAGAAGTCACAACTAGAGCACTTAGACTAGGGTATAATGGAGATATTTTCTAGGGTAAAATTTATTGGTTGTGAAATGGACCAAGAATACACATACACAGATTAGGGTTTGATTATCAAAATTACATGTGTTGTGGTGTAATATTTTGGTTAGGGTTAGTTATGAAGGTTTGATGTTGAGAATTTTGAGGTTGGGATGGATGGATATACCCATAATATGCCTACTATGGTTGAAAAGGACATTGTACCAACTAATTGAACCTTATTAATGAGTGGGAACTTGTGAACCAAGACCTTGTTTCTAAATGAGTGGCACATTTTGAACAAAAGGTAACTGTTGCCTAGTAGGTAATATTTCACTATATTTTGAGCTTATTTTACATTCAAAGAGAGAGAGAAATAAAAGAGAGAGTTAGGGATAAGTGATTAAAAAATAGATAAGTGTACACCATTTTAGACTTTGTCGATTCCCCTCTTTGGCTATGGGGGAAGACACTTGTAGATAAGACAACACGACACAAAATAGTTATTAGTGGAGATATGCATAGAATGTCAACATATGGACTTGTTTTGAGAAGCATAAAACTTCATTTGGATGATAGTTTTCTATTTTAAAATAAAGTTTAAAATAAATGCAAGTAGAGAGAGAGAGAGAGAGAGAGAGAGAGAGAGAGAGAGAGAGAGAGAGAGAGAGAGAGAGAGAGAGAGAGAGAGAGAGAGGGAGAGAGAGAGAGAGAGGGATATATATATATATATATATATATATATATATATATATATATAGAGAGAGAGAGAGAGAGAGAGAGAGAGTTCTATTTACTGTGTTGTAGGTCTGAGCGTAGCAAAAGATAATGCAATGTAGGATGATAAGTCAGGTATATGTTTTGGGAAGGTTGTTAGGCTATTTTGAGGTTTATATTTCAAAAACATAATAACTGACATCGATTAAAGGACTAATGTTGGTTGGGGTCACTAATATTGGTTGGGGTAGTAGTATTAGAATGAGTTAGAGAAGGCTTTTTAAGGAGGGAAAATGAGAGTATGCCTAGGTTGTGAGCTTAGGAAGAGTCATAAGGGGGTGGGTAAGACTCAAGTGAGTCTAGATAAAGGGTTGGTATGTTGGGGCAAAGAGAAATGGTTGGGGATATTTTCAACTCCTCCGCAAGAGTTAGGGTTTGTGAAAAAATAAATAGTGTAATGTAAAGCAATTATAAAATTACTATTTAAAGACTTTTAAAACATTAAGATATACTTAGCCGGTGAAATGGGTAAACTATGATTTCTATATAAATGACTCTGATGCAGCTTGGTGAACCAATGCATGAACATACAAGACAAGTGTGTGTTGTTGGTCCTCAAGAGTTCAAGCTCTATGTAGTGTACCAATTCCTAATCTAAATCAATTTGTGTTAATTAACGGTAACCTTGGATGTCAAAAGTGATGTAGGATGCTCTAATTTCTAGAAGCCTATGTGTGAATCATTTATTTTTTGACCAAAATACCAACTTGGAATTTTGCTTAAGTAATCGACATCGGTGATCCTGCCGATGTCAACTGATAGTTGACCAATGTTGGTGGCATGAAAATAGTTAAAATTTTTATTTTTAGCCCATTTTATATTATTTACCTTACCAATTATGGTGAACATTAGAATATGGTAAAAATTTGAGGTTATGAAGAATTTAGTTAGTTAGGAATTTGTGTTAGGAGTGAGAAAAAGTCATAGGTAGTTAGGATCAAGAGACTAGGTCTCAAGGTGACTCAGAGGATAAGAAGTGGCATTAAGATTAGATGACTAGATGAGGTGGCATAGGTGGGTTTTAATTAACTTAATTAAATATTTTAAAGTGAAAATGTGGGTTAGGAAGGTTGATTATTAAAAGGGGATCAAGGGGATTTTGACACAAGGATTCACACAAGTGTGTGACATAATTTCAACATCTGCATTTGTCCATTTTTTCTTATAACTTGTATTGACAAGTTGAGAGATAAAAATAGGAGTTGGATGATCTAGGTATGGGATGAGATATTTCCCCTCAAAATGGGAATTGATGGAGGAAAATTTAGAATTGGGTACCGGTTTGATAGGTAGTGAGTGGATGGGTAGATGGTGAGTATGAATGTGGGAACATCATTACTTGCATGTATACTACTAGTAGTTATAGTCAACACAATCAATAATAGGTAAAGGTGAGGAGGACTTGGATATAATTAACTAGATCATAACTTTTTAGTGGTAGTTAATAGGGTTAAAATGATCAAAGTTGTAGCTCTAATGGTCTATGTGTTTTAGGTATTTGAGGTAATAGGTTATCTTGGAAAATAAAAAGGGTTTTAAGTGATAAACCTGGCAAGGTCATGATCCAAAAAAATTGATATACATGTGTGTATATAACATCCAACTATAGTGTGGTAGCATAAGTGGTCAGAATGATCAAGGTAAGGTTGGATCAAAAGGGTCATTATTCAAGGTGATATTTGTGATCTTTGGTTAGAGTCATCATGGGTGGAAATTTAAGTGATCTCCAAGGTTGGTTATCATGGGTACACATTTAAGTGATCTTGAAGGTTAGTCATCATGGGTGGGGAGATATATGTGATCTCCAAGTTGCCCCATAAAGAGTCTATGTGAACAACTAAAGACATGTAATTAGGGTGATTTTATAAAGGGTGGAGGTTGGGGTTGGAAACCCTAATTTTAAGGTGGATGACATTATTTAGGTCACCAATATCAGTAAAAAGTATGCCAACATTGATGGCTTAGGTTAGGAATATCGACATCAATGGGTAACCAAACCTAATCAAATGGGTTTGGTAGCCCACAAAAATTCATTCATGACATTAGATTAGAGGAAAATATAGCTATGAGTATTGTGTAGCACAAAACATCTAGAGCTTGTCTTATTGTGGTGAGGTGTCAATAGGTGATTGGTTGAGAAGAGTGTGTGAGAGTGAGGATGTGATCTAGCACTTGCTGGGCTATGATGTGACTAAGGGAGAATTGTTGTGGATGGAGATGGTAGAGGTATAAGGGGACCCAACAAGAGGTGATCCACTATAGGTTCTAGTCATTCTATCCTAAAGGAGATAGAGAGATGTGGTAGGATCTATTGATTGTTAATTTAAATTAGGTTTTGATAATAATTTGTTAGTTAGGTAAAATATGAATGTGTGGGGGGAGAGAGGGTAATTAAGGGGGTAGTGGATGGGGTAAGGGTAGGGATGGGTGGATTTTTTGAGGGTTGGGGGTAGTTTCTAATAAAAAACCATAAATTTTGGCATGAACTATTCAGCCCTAGGGTTGAACCAATCATTGATGTCGGATGGGTCTATCGACATTGACCAATAATTAGTATTAATGTCAGTCAACAACTGGTGCTAATGTTGACATATAAGACTGACATCAACCAAAATATAATTGATGTTAGTCACTAAAAAACCAAAAGGGGTAATTTTAGGAAGAACTACAGCCAATTATGCATCCCTAGTTGAATTTGTATAGGTGTATTAGTGGATTATCCTAATGGCAGAGCTCGCCTTAAAAGACCCCATATCAATTGAGTGTACCTACATAGCCTTGATATGGGTTAAAATTATTAAGGAAAGTGGTTAGGAGAAATTAGGTTGAAATAGGCCATGGGACCTAAGGTTAAAAATATGCTATTAGGCCTAGGGTGTGAGAATAGGGTAGGGGGACTAGAGTTATTAGAATATGTAGGCTAACCTAGGGATTAAGATATAGGTTATGGGGCCTAGAGGTTTAGAATAGGCTAGTTGGCCAAGGTTTTAAGATATAGGCCATGAGGCCTCAAATTTAAGTGGGTGAATGGGATATATAGTTAGGTGGGAAAATAATTGAGCTGGCCTAAGAAAACCCCATATTGACTAAGTGATACCTACATAGCCTAGATTAGGGCCTCAGGCTAATGTAGTTCTCCCAAAGGGAATGGTATTCAAAGAGGAGGGTTATAACTTTAAGTATGTGGCTTGATGGAGTGATTTAGAAGATAGGCAGAGTAGTTTTTAGGCTTACAAAGTATAATATGGGTTAGGGGGAGGTGAGTCAGAGAGTTGGAGATGATACTTATAGTCAAGGTCAGGAGATAATTTGGGTTATTACAAGATGTACATCTAAATTTTCCTTGATATAAGAGGGATGATATAGAGGCACCCCTTCTATTTCCGTAGGAGATAGATGGGTCAGATTTTGAGGAGCTACCAATAGGCCTAGGTGTGATAGATTTAGGATGTATAGTGGTTTATCAAGCATGGTGGGCAAGTTTACACCCTATGATTCTAAGAAGACCATGACCATATTTATAGGGAGTGGTGAGAGAGATGAATGTAGCTGTGTAGGTGTGGAAAATAAAAATAGGCACATGTTTTGGTCTTATAGGGATAGGTGATGACACTGCAAACCCAATTGACTACAATATA
>JARHVA010010113.1:0-2500 GCA_037957365.1 Torreya grandis
CCAAAATTTAATTCTTGTTTATCATGATCAAATATACCTAAGTGTTAAATTTGGAACTCCAACTCTTATCTTAAGAACCTTTTCCTTCTTTAAACCTAAAGAACTAGGTCTCTTTTAGGTCTAATGTAAACTCACTCTTAAAAATCCATACTTCATAGACCATACACCTCCTAAAACCAATATAATCAGTTTGGGCATAGAAATTTTATTAATAATACAATTTTTTTGAAAATTTAACTGGTTAGTTTAAACCCTAATTTAGGGTTTTTGTGCTCACTGTCTTAATCGAGACTAATCAAAATTGCATAACTTTTGGTATACAGGGTTTAAAAGACACAAAATAGCTATGTAAGGTCTATATTACCATGGTCCACATCATCTAATCCTCATATGTTATGAATATCCTCACTATCTATAGATTTTACATCTAAACATGTTTCACTATGTCAACATAATGACCATCTACAAGTCAGTTTCTAGGTTAGAAAATCATATCACGTTTCAAATCAATATAATGATTCAAACAACATATAATATTCTATCATACACTTGTGAAAATTTTCTTCAAAACCTATCACTTATTTCTTGGATCTTGTTCTTTCAAACATCTTGGTCACAGTCTACAAACAAGGAACTTATCCAAAATAGGGAATTGAGCCTGCATTTTTCTATCAAGGTTATTTTCTTATATTGTTTTGGAGAAAATACACATTATAAAAACAATTATACATTATTTAATTACATTTTAAACAATTTCCAACTTATTTATCATAGCAGTAAGATAAATACAGTTGCAAACAATAGTCTGTATAAATCCCAATAGGGCTAGCACATTAAATCTACTAAAGCAAGGTTTTATAACAACATATATGAATACCAAATGATTCTTTTGAAATTAATTATATTTAATTATATTATAAAATTTATTCAAACACCTTCAATCACATTTTCAATGATTATCAATTGTCTTTGAACATACCTCATACATGGAACAAGTTGTAACAAATAGAAACCCTTTGTAACAAGGTATGTGTTCCCTTTATCTAACAAGAACAGGGACATTCTTATTCTTTATAATTTAAAACACAATCAAAAGCAATTCCCATTTTCATTCTCTTAACAATTACAACCTTCACAATCAACAACATATGTAAAGACCATAAAAAGGGTTTGAATATTTTCATTCAATCAAACATCAGGCATTACAACAGCATTCATTCCCCTTCTATCTACATACTAACCTATCTATCTACTTCATACCTCTATGTTCTAATTGAATTCCATACACTAAAACTAAAATTGACCCCCTAGACACCTACAAATTAGTATAATTGAATCTTCACCCACTTTCCCTACGTGGAGGTTGGTTATATTGCACTTTCAAGATTTTACATAATAGGACACACCTAACATTATGACATTATTATAATGAGAATTTATAGATAGATTACATTACTCAAGACCCATAGACATGCTTATACATCTTGACACCTCTGTACATGCACAAAAGTCCCTATACAAGACTTTGGTAAATTCAAATTTTCAAATGATGCTTTTGGTAGGAAAAAGCAATATTCAAATTTTATGCATCTTCATACTAACTAGACATCACCTAAAGACTATCTATGACCTATAACCACTTTAAATCCTCTATAAGATCATTCTAAGATATAAATGAATTAAAAATCAAGGTCATCATGAGATGCCCCTACATCAAAAGGTGAAGTCGACTCTTCCTCCTAGTATTCAATAGAGTTTTTATGGGCCTCCCCAAAACTTTTCACCTTACTAATTTCACTTAGGGTGATCTCAACGCCCCTCAATGATTTCAATTTTTGGGTGAGGAGGAAGATCAATCCCTAGTGTATCAATTCAAAGGAGGGTTTTTCTTGAAAATTCAAGACAACACATTCAAGGGACATGAGCAAGTAGTAAGGGAGGCTAAAATGATTTCCCTTGAAGTGGTTTAGTAATAGTAAGTGATGGAAAATATATGATTAAAATTTCCCTCTAAATTTAAATATTTCATTACCTAGAGATAGATGACTGATCAATGCCTAGGAAGATTGGTTTTGGGGTACCCCTCCTTATTGGTTTGGAAGGTTGAGCATATTTTTAAAGAAAGTCTACATCACTTCCTAGTTTATCATCTTATCCTTGAAGTTTTTGGTGCCCTCACAGAACATAACTATGACTTCCTCAACCATTTCCTTATGATGTCAACTCTTGTGCCCTTGAACATGACTTTCTTTTATTTCTACCCCATGGAAAAATCCTTGGCCAACATTTCATTGTGGTCTTCAATGTGAATCATAAATTATGTAATCCCCCCCTTTTTAGCCTCTTTTAGACCTTATGATTCATTTGTAATTTGGCACATGAGATAGGCTCACACCTATCCCTATCACCTCCCATGACTATGCTCTTCTTCTTACTCATGTAATAAAAAATTTAGAGTGTGGAATGGTAGTTTGAGTTGATATAGTTTTGTTTTGTCCAA
>JARHVA010010113.1:7500-218694 GCA_037957365.1 Torreya grandis
TGTATCAAATTTTGTAATAAACCATCTTGTTCTTCAATATTATTACTTAATTATTTATTTTTAATATTTAATTAATAATTATAATTATTCAATTAAAATTTATCATATTTAATTGTATTCATATTCTCAATAATATTTGTAACATAATTGTTATATTACCTTGCTTTCATTCATAAATTATTAATAAACATGTATGAGTCAATCAAGTTTTTTTCTAGGTGCATATGGCCACTCTACCTTAAAAGATGAATTATAAACATTTTTTATTGTACTTTTGACTCTTTTAATTTGTCATGTTGTCATGTAAAACTTCAAATATTTCTAACTTTAGTGACTTGTAGACTATGTAATATAAACTAAAATTTTGAATTTTTTCCATGCCTGATTTAATGTTCTCAAAGTCATTTTTCATGTTCAATGCTTAGTTAATAGTTTATTATATTTATTTTTTTAAATATATTTTAAGTTATAATGGGTCCTCATAACATATTTTATGTCACTCAAATGCATATATTCAAATTTTTTAGTTGGAATTTCTTACAAGTGTTTAATTGTTCCCACATATGCATATTTCCCACTAAATCCAATTTCATGTGTCTCATTTTTCAATAAAATTTACTTTATTTCAAGTCAACTATAAATTTATGAATAGGAACATATTTGTCCTTTTCAATAGAAAAAAAAATCATTGCATTCTGATACGAATACTTGATGATGTTTTGCAAAAGATAGATTACAGTCTCCTCTTGTACTTTTTGACTTATTTAACATTCTCTAAAAGTTTATTTGCTCCATTAGACTAGAATTCCCATTTGGCCCTATTTTTATAAAGGATGTTGGAAATATTTTTCCATTTCCGTTGTGATAAAATCTATTTTCACTTTATTATTAATTCCCAAACTCAATGTTTTAAATTCTTCATCTACTACCCTCAACTTCATTATTTAAACATGCATCTTCTATTGCTACAGTTTTCTTATTTTTTGACATCCTATTTCTTATACATACCAATGTTTGTGGGTAAAACTTAATCTTGATCCTCTACATTATCATATAATGTTCTTTTTTACTCTTATAAGACTCATTTTATGAAACTTATCCTCCAACTTTTGGTATATAAGCATACCAACATTTTTATTAAGATAGAACATCAAAGGCTAATTTGGTTTTTATTTATCGATCAAAATTAATTAAATCAAATATTTTGAAACCATTATTATTAAAAAAAATTATGTAATTATTTTTTTAATCTAGTACATATATATGAATCTTTGTTTAACTCTTCCCCTTTTATAAATTTCAAAACATAAGCAACCATCCACATATAAATCTCATTATTATTTTATGTGAAAAATAATATGGTAAGTGTAAACTCATAGAAGGATTTTAAAAGGGAATTTTTAAAATTCTCTATATTAATACCCTTGTATTTATTGATTGCAATTGACAAACTAACAAAATCAATTTTTTGTAAAATTTCCCTATTATTTGCACTCATAGAGATGTATAAAATAGCTAAAACATTCATAGGTAAACCAAATACTTGAATAAACAATTATGGGGTAAGTTTAAAATAATAACCATCAAATTTCATATCACCATAAAAAAAAATGTAATTGGCGACCATGAGATTAAGTTGGTCATTGTCCAAGACATAAAATTGAATGTTGTATTAAAATGACTAAGTATACTCTAGAATTGTGGTAGTTACCTTAAGACATACACACACAATACATGAAATACTATAAATTAATGAAAAATTAAATCAAAATAATACACATATATACCATATGTTAGGATGTGGAGCTAAAAGCTTCAACTGGTGCAAACATGGAGGAGCTTGTTGAGTTTCAGGGAGACCAGCATAGGCGGATTGCAGTGCAAAAGGAAACTGACATCGACAGGTGTGAGCTGAAGACAACCGACATCGACAAGAGGTTGGCCGACGTCGGTCACCTCCAGGCAAACATGGACCAACGTCGATCGCCTATGGCGGTTCCAGAAATGTTCATTGCACAGATAGTTAGTTCGTTGAACCGAGAGTTTGCATGTAAAGGTTAATTATAGTCTTGAGTTGTGTGTCTAATTATTGTAATTAAGATAGTCTAATTATTGTAAGCACGAGATCTATATATGGACTCATGGGCTATATTGTAAACTTGTAGCTAGAGAGTAAGAGAGCAAATAAGCTCCTTCTGAGAGAGGAGAGCAATGGTGTGTTCCTCCTAGTGCCATAGTACCAAGGTGGGTACTGGTTTGGAGAATCAGAAGGGTTCTTCGTATTTGTATGATCTTAGTCATCAGGTGAGCATGGCTTCTTTTGGAGATCTACAATGGTGAGTAAGGTCTAGTGATTTGCAGGTAGCAGTAGAGAGCAGGAGATCTACTTGGAGTATGGTTGTGTACTTGGTGTACTGGCAGCGTGTTACTGACTAGTTGGAGAGGTGAACATCAATTCTATATTGGAGTTAATTGTTGGGACCGAAAGAGAGAGGGAAGAAGGTCTTGAGGTGTGGCGAGCCTTTGAGGTGGAAGAAGAAGTGGCATCTTCTTTATTGTATATTCTTCTAAGTGATTATTAATACAATTGTGTATTGTCTCTCATATTCTTGTGTTGTTTCATATTTCTAGTTACTTATTGATTCTGGTTGAATTCCGTGTTTAGTTGCTAATACAAGAAGTAATCATATGTGCTCTATTGGTGGAGCAAGATCCTGACAAAGTGGTATCAGAGCATGCTTATTGTTCTAGGTTCCTGACACGTGGTATCAGAGCTTTTGGTTGGGTTGACTAATAGGTGGTTTCAGATTTGGTAGTGTTTTTGATTACAGGTCACTCTTAGGGGTTTTAGATTGAGTGGGAGTATAGCAATGGTAGAAGAAAGTAAGCTACGAATGGAGAAACTGAATAGCACGAATGGTCTGATTGATGGAAGGAAAGAGCAGGTAAAGGGAGATTGTTGGTCGGTAGAAGATCAGCATGTAGAAGCAAATGTTACAGGGGATGTTACACAGGTTGCTCTGGATAAAGTAGAATCTTTGTTTATAGATTCTTTTATCTCTTTCCATGCAGCCCGAAATAGAGCATCTTTTCATGGGTATGTCTTTGGAGACTTTGGAGAGATTTATTTAGGGGTTGGAGAGCCTTGTCATATTATTGACAAAGGGGAAGTGAAGCTGAAATTGCAGATGGATGATACACAGTGGTTGAAGGAAGTCATGCAGGTACCAATCTTGGAGATGAGTCTAATTTCTTCAAGAAATTTGGGTGATGGGAGATGTACTGTAACTCTCACAATGGATATACTTGAATTAGATGGTGGTAAGAAAGTAGGTATTCTTTATCTATCTACTTATATTACTGATTCACCTTTTGTTACAAAGATGTGGCTTCGTAGGCTTGGTCACATATGTAGGAGGGGAATGCATGTTCTTAAGTGGAAGACAGATGTTTTTGACAAGCTAAAGAACTAGAAAGCCTTGGTGTTCATGGAGGAGGTGACAGATAGAAATTAGGTAAGGGAACTGAATTATTCTAAGCAGAGCTATGTTGATTTGAATAGGGTTTTGATCCATGGAGAGCTCGCAGGCAAAAAGGTTATCACTCACAGGTGAACACAGGTACCAACATCGGTCAGATAGTAACTAACGTTGGCAGTAGGAAGACTGACGTCGATCATGAAGGAACTAACATCGACAAAAGGGATACCAGCATCAGTCATGAAACCGATGTCGGTAGTCAGGGTCAGCGCATGGAACTAACATCGGTTGGTTGCAGACTGGGAGATGGCCAAGATCAGTCACTAGAATGGATATTGGGTGGACAACAAGCTGCCAACAAGTCTCAAACACTCATATGGAGGTCAGAAAGGGTAAGTGAACCTCATATTCATTGTTCACCTTCTTTATATTGCTTATTGATGGTTAAGAATGAGGAAGACATGAAGAAGCAATGCAGGTAGAATCTAGAAACAGTGGGAGGTTGGCATGGATGAGGAGTGAGTCCTTGGAGAAGAACCAAATAGGTATTTGTTGGTAGAGTTATCAGTTGGAAGTAAGCACTGGATGAGGGATGGATTCCCATATTAGAGAAGAGAGTGGATGGACATGTGAGATAGAAGGCCAAGGCATATGGTCTTGAGGTAGCTACAGGACAGTGGTACAGATTTGACAGGTGGATGACTAAGCATGGCTTCAGTCAATGTCAATGTAACTATTGTGTTTGTCTTACCAGGTGGATGATGAGTCACAACATTATCTAGTTACTGTATATGGGTAATTTGCTAGCAGATTTTACACATACATGGATTTGCTGAGCTAAGGGTAAGGTTAGTTCAGAGGTATGTCAAGAAGAATTTAGAGCAGCAAAATTCTTTGGCATAAGAGACATGGAGATTTTATCTCTAGTGGGAGCTGATGTGAAGATGGTGTTGGTGGGGTTCATGATGCAGGATGTAGAATTAGAAAGCACACCAAGGGCTAAATAGTTCAAGCAGAGCTTAGAACAGGGTTTGAAATCACATGAGGTCTAGTGTAGGCCTGAGTTTTCCCAAGCAGTGGGAGTTTTCAAAAAGTTTGGAGCCAATTTAGGAAAGAAGTACTGGAGGGTAGTTCAGTGGATTCTTAGAGGGACCAGTAGCAGGTGCACATGCTATGTAGGGTCAAGTTCTTTTCTACAAGGGTTTGTAGATGCAGATGCGGCAAGAGATTTGGATGACAGGTAGAGCATCACAAGGTGTGTGGTGGTTGGTCTTCAGGATTAAGCTTGAAGAGAGATACAAGCTAGGGAATAAAATTAGACGGTGTATAGGTATAGGTACAATTGCAACTATTTATCTCCAAGTGGGAGATTGTTAGGATGTGGAGCTAAAAGCTTCAACTAGTGCAAACATGGAGGAGGTTGCTGAGTTCCAGGGAGACCAGCGTGGGTGGATTGTAGTGCAGAAGGAAACTAACATCAGTAGGTGTGAGCTGAAGACAACCGACATTAGCAGGAGGTTGGTCGACGTTGGTCACCTCCAGGCAGACAGGGACCGACGTCGGTTGCCTGTGGCAGTTCTAGAACTGTTCGTTGCATGGACAGTTAGTTCCTTGAACTGAGAGTTTGTATGTAAAGGCTAATTATAGTCTTGAGTTGTGTGTCTAATTATTGTAATTAAGATAGTCTAATTATTGTAATCATGAGATCTATATATGGACTCATGGGATGTATTGTAAACTTGTAGCTAGAGAGTAAGAGAGCAAATAAGCTCCTTCTGAGAGAGGAGAGTAATGGTGTGTTCCTCCTAGTGCCATAGTACCAAGGTGGGTACTGGTTTGGAGAATCAAAAGGGTTCTTCGTATTTGTATGATCTTAGTCAGCAGGTGAGCATGGCTTCTTTTGGAGATCTATAATGGTGAGTAAGGTCTAGTGATTTGCAGGTAGTAGTAGAGAGCAGGAGATTTACTTGGAGTACGGTTGTGTACTTGGTGTACTGGCAGCATGTTACTGACTGGTTGGAGAGGTGAACATCAATTCTATATTGGAGTTGATTGTAGGGACCGAGAGAGAGAGGGAAGAAGGTCTTGAGGTGTGGCGAGCCTTTGAGGTGGAAGAAGTGGCATCTTCTTTATTGTATATTCTTCTGAGTGATTATTAATACAATTGTGTATTGTCTCTCATGTTCCTGTGTTGTTTCATATTTCTAGTTACTTATTGATTCTAGTTGAATTCCGTGTTTAGTTGCTAATACAAGAAGTAATCATATGTGCTCTATGGTGGAGCAAGATCTTGATAAAGTGGTATTAGAGCATGTTTATTGTTCTAGGTTCCTGACACCATAGGTAGCATGAATACCTCTTTATATTGAAAATCTTTCACTTAAATTGATAGTATAACAATTACTTTCTTCCAATAGTATTACCCACCCACTAGGTCTTTGTGCTCTTATATAGATAATAAAGAGGCTAGGGATAGGGTTTGGAGAGTATATAACTTAAATAATAAGTATAATTTAAAGTATACTTGTATAAAATGTCTTCTTAGAGATAATACTTTACTATTAATAGTGAAAGCCAAGAGATTTAATAACTTGATTGATACTTTCCTCTAATAATAGTTTGTGGATAAATTTACACTAGTTAGTGATTATCCATGAATTATATTATAATGAATATTAAAAATGCATCTTAAAACTAAAAAATAGTGTATGAGTAATTAACTAAACTAATTTCTCCCTTAAGATGTAATTCAATAAAGGGAAGGATGGAAGAATCAGTGAACTATACCCCCATGAAAAAATATTTATTCACTCCAAAAAGTGGCATGAGCTAAATAAATCAGTCCTCAAGTAATGGATTTCTGAAGATGTCTATAACATGATCATTTTTTCATAAAAAATGAATATCAATGACCTTGTCAGATATAAATTACCAAATATTTTGCATATGAATATCAATGTGTTTTTTGTGTTGGTGCTCCATTGGGTTAAGAGATATGTGAATATCACCCTAATTATTGAAAAAAACATTATGGTTTAGATCTATGAAAATATAAACTCAAAAATAATGTGATGAATCTAAATTAACTTACATCCAATAGAGACAAATCCACTATACTCAACTTCTATAGTAGAAAAAGAAATATCAATCTATTTATTGAAATACCAAGTCACAAGATCTTTCCTAATATAATAGATGTATCTTTTGGTCAACTTGAAATCATCTATATCTCTTGACAAATCATTGTCTATGTATCCTATAGCTATTATTTTCCCATAAAAAGTGTAACTAGATATATAGAATTTTCCTCATGACATGTACTCAAACCCATAATTAATAGTACTACAAAGATACTGTAGAATGCACTTAACAACTTGTAAATGGATATCATGGAGGATTTTATAGAAGAATGATATAAGATTCACAATAAAAAAGAGATAAGGGCATGCATGAGTTAAAATCATCCTTTCATTAAATTTGGACATATTCAAGTCCAAATTGAAAATTGAAACTATGATTTTTTTTATAGTATCAATCATTTCCAATAGTTGAATCTAGTTTCAATATTATCAAATTTTAATTTTGAGTTTATTGAAATTACATGTCATATTTTACGGATTTTAGTTTAAAATTCCATAGAATTTAAATTTATTAAATAACTAGTATATATTATCCTAGTTTGTTGAAAAAATTTAATATTTTTTATAATGAATCGTTAAGTATATTTCATTTTGATGAAATATATTCAAAATTGAAGAAATGATCCTCCACCAATTGAAAGCTAAGCTTAGCTAATTTTTAAATTGACAACATTCTCTGAGAATGCTCCCAAAATTTAATGAAGCAAAAAATAATCATTGTTTTAGGGAGGCAAATCAAGCTGATGGTATCATATCCAATCTAGGGAACATGCACTTATGAAAAAGTGAATACATGATATTGAAAATAAAAATCAACAATAGAAAAATTCAATAGCATCATTGATATTAATAATAATTTGACAAAATAGCATATTAACTCTAAGGTACCCTCAAGGAGGTTTGATAACAATGACAAAAGAGTATTTTATCTCCCATGCTTAGAGAGGTCCGATGACAATGTGACAAAAGAGGGTATTAACTCTACCATGCTCAGAGAGGATGGTAATGATAAAATTAAGTATTTACTCTCTTGCACTTAGAGGATGGAAATCATATTAGGTAGTTATGATGTCAATCATCCATTCTCTATTAAATTATTCATATTCTCTATTAAATTATTCATCTTTATCAATTAAAAAACTATCAAGTTCCTTCAACTCTAAAACATGTCACTCCTCATTCATGGTTGCAAAAATGTCATATATCCCTCATTCTACTCCTTGCACTCTACTATATTTTGTAGATATTTGTAACTACTTTGATGGTGATATCCTCTTAAGACTGATTTATCGAGTGTTGATGGTCTTTGGAGTAATAGTTGACCCATGACCTAATCACCATTATTTCCCTAATTATACTAGAATTTATCACTGTCTAATTTATTATGAGATAGGTGATGGGAGAATAATAGACTATGCATGGCACCAAATAATTGAAGGCAATATGAGAACTCTACCAACCTGATAAAAAGGTAAAGGAAGTCCCATTTAGCTATGGAAGGTAGATGAAAAATGACTTGGAGAAATATTTAAACACTAATCTAGGATTCAAGATGCTCAAAAGGAAATATGAGCATGACACATCCTCCTCAATTCTCTCTCACCTTCAACACATTGAGGCTAACTATACAAATCAAGGGGTTGAAATTCAAAGTTTATGGCTTTTGATGTAAAGCATAAAGTTCATATGAATCACAATGTATTAACCTTAGATGAAGATATAACCTATTCATGTGTCCCTTTGATGGTCAAAATTTTTGTAAGGAAAAGAAGTAAGAAAAATAAATTTATTAGCCTTCTTGACAAACATTTCTAGGTGATGAGCATGTTGGTCACCTTCTAGGTCTACCTTCAATCTAAACCATTCTCTTTCACAAATAATTGAAAATGGATCAAATTATCATGAAGTACAACATGCATGTTATATTTACTCAAGCAATTGCCTAGATTCTTATGGGTAAGGACACATGTGAATTTTACTCTCACATGAAGACATTTCTAAATTGATATGATGTAACTATGTTTGAGAAAGAAAATAAAAGTTAAGCCATATAATCAATGTAATAGGTTTATTAAGTATTTTATTGCATACCTTATTCTATCTTCCTCCTCGACATGAAATTCCTCCAAGATACTCTTTATCGAATGTATTAAGTTATTAATGTATTTATACAAGTGAGGGCCCTAATAGAACCCTCTTACCATATCAAAAAAATAATTATCTTGACATATAGAATGGACATGTTCTCATTCTACACAAGTCTATAATAATATATTGACTTCTTATCTTCGTAAGTGATAATTTTATTATGTTATGTATTATTAATGGAAAATAAGACTATGAAAACTTTATTTATATTTTATGCATTTACTGCATTGGTCTTCACAATTATTTAGAGTTGGTCTTTATATTTTTCATAATTATTAAATCCTTGTTTATATTACTTCAAAGCATGGGGCATGGGCATGGTCATGCTAAATTTCTGAGATGATGTCATTTGTTACATCAAGTTTACACTATTCACAATATTTGAATTAGTTGTCTTGTCTATTATCTCAATTTTTATGACTCCCCAATCACATTAAGGTTAACTAATGATCCACTTAGTGTTTCCCTTACTTTAATTTAATTCATGAATCTACCTACTAAGATATTTTTAGCCAATCAACTTACCCATTTTACTTAGGCATCTAGCATCAGATATAATGACATATTTCCTTGAATCAGCCATCTTGGCTCCATTTACCTAGTAATCTTTGTATGACCAAAGACTACTATCCCCTAATTGCTATTTTTTGTAAACTATTATTTGTGTATTTTTAACTTGTATGTATATATTTTTTCCAAGTTGTTATTTACCCATTTTCAACTTAAAGTTTTATTTTTCCCTCATGTTTTTCCCTCACACTATCGCTTGTTATTTATTCATTATTAATATATGTGTAATGGGAACATTATAAACATTAGAGAAGAATTTTATTAATTAAGAATAAAATAGTCTTTACTTGTGTATAATTTGCATATACCCATTCTACACAAAATAGAAATATTAGATTCTTAATTTATAATGTTTTTGTTTTTTCACAAAAGAAAAGGAGACCCTTGCAAGGAATTTTTTTCCATTTTATTGAAACTATTATAAACCTCATCCAATTTTAAAATATTGGGTGTTTAACATATCACACTCTATATATTTTTTATAATTATCATAAAGTCTTGTTTATTTTTATTTAAATTGATTTTGTAGGCTATTGGTTTTGAATAAATGAATCTAATCATGTTTTTTATAAGTTATTTTTTCTTCACAAAAAATATGGAAGATAGGTTGGTATTGGATTCTCAATCCCAGAGTCTAATTGGCCCCTCCCAAGAGGTTAATTTTGAAAATTAAATATCCCTCCATTTACAAGTCTCAAAACCATTAGAGTTGTCAGAGTACTAGGACACCTGATCAAATTAGAGATCACCATGTGTACTCATAAAAGTAGAGTTATCATATATTTTAGATCCCTAAGAGACCTGTTCTAATCAAATATCACCATGTGTAGTTATACACAAAAAGTTGTCAAAGCCCTAAGAGGCTTGATCCAATTAGAGATCTCCATGTGTACCCTTACACATGGATTTGTCTGAGTTGTTAGAGTGTTAGAGGGCTTGATCCAGTATAATATTTCCATGTGTAATTTGTATACACCTAGAGAATTTTACACCTAAGAAATCCCCACTACATCAATCCTTTAAGATAGTAGTCCACCTATAAAATCATTGCATTTATGTCAATAGGATGAAATGAAGTAAAGTATGTGTCATGAAAGACATATATGGATGTTTGATGTCATTTTATGACCATAAGGTTCTATAATTCTTACTTTAATATGCTAAAAAATTCACTGAAGAATCCTGTGAATGGATATGGGTTGGAGTGATGTAACATAATAAAAATAATACATGTGGATCTTTTTTAACATGTATTTTGATAATAAACTACTATGTAGTACATGAATGAGATACAATGTCATTTTCAATCTAAAAATATTATGATCAATTAATAATATTATATGAAATGAGAATAGTGATGTGAAAAATCATTCTCAATGACTATTCTATGATTCATTTTGTGTAGAGGCTTTGATTTAAATTTGTATCAAAATAGTTAATTTTTTTAAGTTTAAATCAATTTAAATTACATTAAAATAGATCAAGATGATAGTGAAAATTTGAGTTAGATTACAGATTAAACTCACCATTTTAAAATATGTTACTAACAATTGAGTGGAAATACTATCTCATTAATTATATATTAATTACTCAACTTAATAGACTAAAAGAATTATATATAAGTACAAAAATAATTACCTTTATTTATAGATATAGAAATAATTCCAACTATCAAATTTAAAATTAATCAACTTTTTTATAAATATGCAACTTAGTAATATTTTATAACTTGTACCAATCACTTTTGTACTTCAAAATAATTTTATCCCTCATTATAAAATTTAACCAAAGATTATTAGGTTTGTATAAATAACTTGTTGTAACAAATATAAATCATGTAATATTATCAAGATAGCTCAATCAAAGTTTTTAATTATTATTTTGTATATTTCCAAAGAGCAACATATATTTAGGTGCAATCCCACATGATCTAACCATGAACATAAGTGTGTGAATATTTTCCTATCAGAATGTAGTACGCCATCAAATTTTTATCTTGGAGGAAATACAAAGAAAATGGATCCTTTTTTGCCACAAATAAAACATGTTTTCTCACATATGAATAATATGTCGTATATCCCATATAAGTGTGTAATTATCTATAAAAATTTCCATGTTTTTAATGCATATTAACACAATATTTATTTCTTTGATCTAATAAATTTATTGCTAATTTCACATTGTGATATCCCCCATGTAAAAATGAATTTGACATTTCATAGTTATTCAAAGTGTTGAATGAAATAACATTTTACTCTTGAGTTCAAGTACATAAACCACAACCCAGTATTGAAATGTTTCTTTGCAATACTAAACAAGTTGGGGCTAAATGTATGATTGAAGTATTGGTAACATGATTATGGAAAGTCTGGGTGTTTGGTCAATGATCTATATTTATTGGTACCTAAACCATTAACAACACTCATGTTCCCATTATCAATAACTTCTTTTCAAGTGAAATGTAGATATCTGAAATAATCAACCAATACAAGAATTTATTTTCAATAACTAGATAAATACAAATATTTTATTAAGATAAAGTTCTTGACACCATTATGATAGTTTATGTTGAACACTTCATCTTATAAAGTACTTTAAAGATTCAATTATTTATGAGAAATTCATAGTTTAAAAACATTTGGGGAGAATTACATAGTAGCCAAAATTCTTAGGGAAAATTTTGTTTTTCCAATGATACATGTTTATCAAAAAATATGATTCATTAGAAAAAATTAAAACCTTAATATAAAAAAATGTTAGAGAAGTACCAAAAAAAATTAAATTTAAAGTATATTTAATAATCCTATTTGAAAACTAAACCAATTATGAATCAAAGCATCTAATTAAGAATCAATATTAACATCATATATTAATTCAAATTGAATAATAGTGATAAATTTATATTTTATTTCAAAAAAAAATTAGTTCATTTGCATCCCCAATCAAGGTTAGTTGTGTAAACAATGTTGCCATAAACCATTTTCCACTTCTAAACTTTTTTTTCAAAAAAAATATTTGTTAGAATGCTAAATATTTCTTGAGGTACACCTTTGTTTAGTGGGTTGACTGCAATTGTGCTTGTAGAATTAAAAGGAATTCCAGGTTCCTTCCAAAGCATGTCTAAATTCTTAATAAATATTTTAGTATTTTTTTACAATGCTCAAAACCCCAAAAAAATAAAGGATAACCATTGTTTAGCATTTAAAAATAGTTTCATTGCAATTTTTTATATGTTGACATATGTATCAAACATAGACCAAAATATTAATTGAAAATTTGAGGATGCAACCGTTAAAAATTGGGTCAAATATCCTATTGGTTGTATCTACTCATTGTTGACTTAGAATGTAGTGTTATTTTTTTCAAAAGAATATTTTTTAATTAACAATATTTATAATTTGAGAACAAGCAAATATTTTTTGAGGTGTTGTAGATAATAATAATTTTGAAATTCAGTTTTATATTAAATTTATTTTTGAATGTTATTATAGTAATATGCTAGTTAATGTTGTACCTACATTTTTAAAAATTTACATAGATTGTACATCATCTCCAATCAAATATACACAATAATTTAAAATTATAACTATTTAATACTTGACAAACATAATCAAACCAATTATATTGGTACTTAGTCATAAGTTTTCAATAATTGATTAAGTAATAATTGATACATGTTTATGAGCTAAGTGTGACAATTATCAATGCATGCTCTAATGTAATAGATGTGTTTACCACAACCAATTATATGTTCTATTGAAGTTCATCTTTTTGGTTAGATGTGAATTCTAATTGTTTACTTGACTCCCCTTGAGTTGAAGTTGAGTTTTTATTTAATTTAATCATCTATGCTCATCATTTTTTGTAAATGGCTTAACAATTTCTACCAACATAAAACATACAACTTTAGAATGAAAATTCAGATTTATTTATAATGGGTGGCCACCCATAACTTTTAAAATGCATTAATAAATCTAATATTTAATAGATGGGGACATAAATTCTCAAAAACAATGTAATTTTATAAATAATTTAGTAGTTAGGAGTATATTATATATTTAAAACTTATGATCCAAAGGATTGACTTCAACTATGAAATTAATTTAGTTGAAAATATGTCAATTTTATGATTTAATTATCAAACCATTTATGTACCCAAGGGTGTCATGATATATTTGTAGTATTTTTAAAGAATCATCTTATACTTTTGATTTTCCACTAAGCATATTAGTGAAGTCATATTTAAATTTGTGATAACTTGTATTACATTTGTGCCTCCATAAATTACTAAAATAGAAGATGAGTATGTGCTACATATTGATAATATATGCTTCCAAAAAATGATAGATCTCTCATACTTGAAAGGATTCTTTGATAAGACAATCCCAATATTGGTTGGCCTCACAATGTCCAAAGGCTTAGTGTGTGACTAGTCAATTTTTATTCCCAATTCTTCATCGACCCTGTCCTTTGAATCCTGGACACCATAAATGTTAAATACCACTAAAAATCCCTTAAACCCACATTCCTTATTAAAAATATTGTAACATCCTTTAGAAATGATTTCATTATTTTATTGTCTTTTCCATGTATATGCATAAAAAATTATGAAACAAGTAAGCTTTAATCACTAGAACAAGAAAGATGCACACACAATTCATTACATTATACCCAATGTAGGAGAGTATATCTATAATATCAATTTGTAGGACATTGATGATAATGTTGCAAAAATATGAAATAACCATCTCTAGACTAAGAAAAATATGGTGTTATAGTTCTGCCAATGTTCTACCCAATATAAAAGGAAAAACACACTTAAGTATGAACTCATAAGTATCTTCCTTCCTTGGTAGATAAGTTTTAATAACTAATGATACATACAGTTTTAGGATGTTGATGGAATCCTTTGATATTACCATATTGTCTTATATTTTTTTTCTAGATCCCTTGCCCTATTTGATTTTTTTATTTTTCTCTTTACATTTTTGAATTTATCACAGAGTTGAAAAAAATTATTTTCATGCATATAAAATCTTTCTATCACATATGATACATCACACCCCAAAATAGATACTTCTTTAGGAACCCATGAATTCAAATAGTTTATAATTTTCACCCTCGAGACTCTGGTCTCCTTCACTCTTTTATAGTAAGAACTTAAAACTTTTTCCTTCACACCAAGGTCAACAATATTCTTTATCCAAACATGCCCACTCATAAATTTTTTTAGGAGTACATATATTTTTTTTTAAACATACCCTTGTGCTTCTAAATAAACCTACTATAAATTTATCTAATGAAGTTGGCTTGAAATATGAGTCACTATCTTTCTTAGGGTTGGAATCTATCCCACCATTTATGTAGAGATAAAAACCTAGATCCCATTTTTCCTATATGTTGTTAGGAAGAATGAGAAATGACATTTTATCATCAAGGCTATCCAATTTTTGTTTTTAAAAAATATTCATAATCTCTTCATAAAATGCATATATGATAAACATAAAAGTAATTTACATTAATTAGGAATATAAAGAAATTAAATGAATATTTTTTTGCTCATTTTATTATTAGTTGAACTGAATTAAATATCTTAATTACCTTCTAGTTAGCTACCTTTTTGTTTCCTGAACTAGGGCATTATGGTATTTTTTCCATGATCCACAACACCTTACATTTGTACAATTAGTTAATAAAGTTTTTTGGAACCCATATTTTGTTGGCCATGCTTTGTTATTTGCAAATATTGATTACCTACTCTATTATGTCTTTGAAAGGAAAAATATTAATTGAATTTTATTTTAATCTATCATGAAAATAAGAAAACTCATGGTTTTTCATAATAATTTTCATACCTACAATGGTATGTTGTCCATTTATGATATAGAAGTTAATATTTTGATCCTATAATTCATGCTCAAGCTCAATGTCCAAAATATCACCAATTACTTTTTTGAAGGGAAGTGATATTACCTACCACTAAAAAGGCATAAGATTACACAACATTGAACTAACCAGTCTATCAACACTAGTTGGATCAAGGGATTAATATTGGTATTTTGGACGAACATGGTGGTATTGTTTAACTCTAATCTTGAATGATTTTTCATTGAATAGGGAAAGATGAATTTATTGAGATGTTGAAGATTTACTTTTATTAAATTATTTTTCAGCTAATTAAATAGATTTTTATCCCTTGTATATGATCTTATCTCTTATAAGCATGGTACTTAAGTTTCTTTTTCTAGCTTCGTCAATAGTTGCCTCCTCATATATCTATACATTTTTGAATGAATATTTTTCTTCCCAAATTCTTTGTCCATATTCAAGTGGTGGGTGACAAATAAGTGAATGTATATTTATAAAGTATTTTGAATGCTATTTTAATTCCATTACAAATACTTTCACTAGTTTCCACTTCAATGGTGTCTTCATCTGTAAATGGTTTGATTTTTCAATCATAAGAATAACAATAATATTTATAATGTTTTTCTGAATGAATCATGGAACTTTTTATATATAATGAAACCTATATATCCATTTAAATATTTTGGCATAAATGTTCTTTGTTTTCTATGTGATCCACCTAGATCCTTATTGCATTATTTTAAATGTATTTCATGTTTAGAACTATTCTAAATGTTTGATGTTCTCCTGATAAGGAATGAATCAACCAAAGGTCATTGTGATAGTTTGATGGAGAGTATAATTCTATAAACCACTCCTCATCTCTTTTCTCCCATTCTAATTCACCTTCAATAACTGAAATATCTAGATAGAGAACACTTCCCACAATAACCATTATAATTCATGTCATAAAAAAATAGTCATAAATTTTCAATTTAAATTTATCATGATGACATTTAAAATAGGACATGTTTTTAAAACCTATAAAAATAGGCTATTTAGATACATTAGTCACAAAATCATAATTTTTTTGAATGGATGTCTATTACTTAAACCTATAAAGTCTTGACATACGATTGATATAAGAACATAAACTTCCATTATTATTAGCAAATTATTGATAATAATATTATATACTTATGTATAATGGGCACATACCCATTCTAAATCAATTATATAGGAATAATATGAACATCAAAGGCATAAATTATTAATATCTTGTGTAGATTATACAAGTTAATAATATAGGGCATGTTGTTTATAATATTTTTATGGAATATTTCCTATTATTTTCATGTTGAAGTGGTGATTCTTAGTGCATGTTCCTAGTTAGAATGAGTTGTTAGTTATTTTAACTAATCTTGATGATTTATTTTATTTTTTATAAAAAATTAATATATGTATGTATTAAAAACATTATAATTGTTTACAACTAACCCACAACATATATTGGTTTATGATGTGCTTCATCACTGTAATTTATATTAAGTCAACTTGGAATGGTTTAGACTTCAATTAGATCATAGAGCACCCTTATTTTATGCGTTACCTTTCCCTCATTTTTTTTTATTAGACCCAAATTAGTTTAAATCAAATGGAATATTGGGTCAATAAAAAGGACATTATTTCTTAAAAGATTATTCATAATATATTCTTGTAGAATAGGCACATTCCCAATATACAAAAGATAAGAATATTGGCTTCATAATAATTGATAATTACCTAATTATTCTTAGATATTTCATGGATATATCCCTAATGAATAAATTTCATGGAGCCCCTACCAATTGAAAAATTGATGAGAATTGGGTTCCAATGTTGTCTATGATCATGGATTCCAAGGATGTCCCATCATTGGGAGAAGTC
This sequence comes from Torreya grandis, assembly GCA_037957365.1. NCBI lineage: Eukaryota > Viridiplantae > Streptophyta > Pinopsida > Cupressales > Taxaceae > Torreya > Torreya grandis. The sequence goes on from JARHVA010010113.1 coordinate 24,611, forward strand.
ATTAGTTTTAATATCGCACATTATAGGGTTATCCTCAATAGGTCAGTTCTTAATTTCTAAATGATTTTATATTTGATATTTACTATGTCTACTGATATTCTTAGATTATTTTTTAGAATGGGCATATGCCCATTCTACACAAGTCTATAAGAATATTGACATATTAGCATATTGACATATTGGCATGTTGGCTTCCTAATTGATAATTGCCTATATTCTTAGACTCTTGAGTAGAATTTGAATGTGCCCATTATAGACAAGATAAGAATATTGGTTTCCTAATTGATAGTTACCTATATTATTATATTCTTTCAAATAAGAAAATTGGACTCCTAATTGATAGTGGCCTATATTATTCTAATATATACTTGTATAGGCCCATTATGCAAAAGATAAGAATATTGGATTTATAATTGATAATTACTTAATTATTCTTATATTCTTTTGATAATTGATAATTTCCTTATATTATTATATAATGTCTTGTGACCAATATAATCCCATGTCCAATTGAAATAGGGACCCACAAAATTAAGAATAAATCATTACACACTCCTTATATGGCTCCACAATTTATCATGTGTATTTCTATTATTAATTTGAAATACACATTAGATATTTATTTTAGACATAAATAATATACAATGAAACCAATAATCAAAATGTTTATTACATATCCATTAAAAATACATAATCATATAAATAATGTTCTATTTTTATATAATAGTTCATCATTACATGACTATTTGGGGTGACAAGGTACTCAAGTCTATGCATATACTAAAAAGTGTATTAGTTTTAACATTATGTGTCTCCTCTCCTAGCCATTCCATCATTTTTTCTCTTTGAAGTACTACCATCCCCTAGGTTCTTTTCTCTAGATACTCCACTGCGCATTCTCTACCTGTGCAAAGTTTCCTATTTCCTCTTGGTTGTATTTGTTGAGCTCATAATTATCAACCCAATTTATATTTTTATCTTTGTGTTTTCCTTGGTATTCCTACCCTTTACTGATGTTAACTTTATGGAGGGCCTTGAATCTCTACTAATTCATATCTATCTACCTCAAGAGTTAGCTTCTACTAGTCTATACTTCCTCCTTATCATTCCTATGATTTGTTACTTGCAATAATTATTTTCCTACATTATCTAAAAAAGAGAGATAAATATCATAGAATATTTTATCTAATATCAAAAATATGTGCACATGAAGTAAGCATATAATATAAACAAAAATAATTTATTTCATGGGGGTTTCAAGTTTTTAGCTCTTCATCTTCACACAGGGGCTCCTTAGCTCCTTCCTTACAACAATTTCCTCTTGATTGATAAACCCCACCTCAACCATAAATAGATTTAATAGAATTATTCATATATTGAATATATGTGTGTGTGTGTGTGTGTGTGTGTGTGTGTGTGTGTGTGTGTGTGTGTGTGTGTGTGTGTGTTTATTACCAGTTGATCTAGTTTGTGGTTTGGTAGTTATCTTGCTAGTATTTTAGCTCCCATTTTTATAAACACCTATCCATCAATTACATGGCTAAGTCATATCTTGAACCACTCAAATTTTACATTACATGTCTAAGTCATGTGTTAAGACACTTAACCCTATCAATAATAAATTCCATAGTATTTATCATACTGCAATATGAGACATCCATCGCATAAAGAAGAGATTAGTCTTTTGAAACTTTGATAGTAACATTGTAATTAATTTTAGTATTGAATTAAAGGGAAAATAGATTCATCCATATTCATATCATGACCATGTACTTGATCTAAATATTTTGGGTTGGCATCTATTTTGCTAGTATTTTTATGACCATTTAAAAAAAATAGTTTTCCATCCATCACATGATGAGTCATATATCATGCCACTCAACTTTGATATTACATGGCTAAGTCATGCCTCAAACCAATCAAACCTATCAATAATTAATTCTATTATCTTTATCATTTAGTAAAAATGTAAACAATAGAATCCTATAATCATATTGTGGCATCAAACATCTACATTAATTTTTCATGGTATTGATAGTGCTTCAAGGCATCCCATGGAATAGAATAGAGAATAATAGTCACAAATAATATGATATACACTTATCAAGGATAGGAAAAAATGTCTTCCTTGAAAACTAACCTCTTAGAAATTAGAGAGTCAAGGCTTGGGTATATCAATGTGTTGACATGAAAATAATGTCAAATCATGAATTCAGTTTGATGTTGTAGACATGCTAATGTGTAGATAAAGTATCCAATTAGATTAGTAATTATGTCCTCTTAATCATATTATAAGATAATTTCACTAAAATAAAAGGATTAATATCTCATAATTATTATTTATTAATATTTCTAAATAATAACATAAGATAGATTAGTAAAAAAATATGATAGCTTCGATGATATTTCATATATCTATTTTACTAAGTTTAAATACAATTCTATACTCCAATGGTCGTGTCATTTCTATCTATCACTTTAATTTATGTATATCCATAGAATTTTGTGAGGTGAAAGCTATGATATGGTAAATCATTGTGTTTAGAATTAAACTTTTAAAGAAAGAAAAGAAAAATAAATTTGATTAAAAAAATACCCTCAAGTTGAAATTTGGTAAACAATAAATTGAGGGATTAAAAAACAAAACTAGGGATAATAGTATTTGGTCCTATAAATTATACTAAGCAAAGTAAGAAAGGATGAGTGAATTGACCATGAATTCCGTGGCATCTAATGTCATAACCTTAAGATAAATGGGTAGGTTTATTGACTATAACTCATGAGACAAATACATAGATGATGCCAAGTGAATAAAAACATAAATTGTCATATGGGGAATTAATCAATCAAATTCAATAAATACAAAAGGGAAACTAAATCACATAATACCATTAATGTCACATAATGAGTCATCAAAATAATGCAATAGAAAAGACAAGTCCAACCAATAAATAAAGGCCATGTTAGAAAGATGGTCATTGCATTATCACTAATAATTTTTTTCATAATATCTATCACCACCTAAAATTGTAGATAATAAAAAAAATATATCTAACTTCACTTCCATTCCTCCAAAAAATTTATGCACTAAAACTCTACAAAATTTCTACTAGCCACATTTGAGACTGTGTGAGCTACAACATAACACATTAAAAGAAAAAATGGTTCCCTAAATAGTTGTGAACATAAAAACACTCAAATTACAAAAATTAAAGAATGTTCTACCAAAAACTTTAGCACTAGATCCATAGGGATAATTTTTGAAGATTCCATACAAGGTTTCTCACTTGGAGAATACATTAAAATATATTCATGCACATATGAAAGAAATTGACAATACCAGAATGGAGGCAAATTAAGTAGAAGTCATACACAATATATCAAAATAAAGATATGGGATCTCAACCTTAAATGAAATAAATTCCAAAGATAAAGCTCAATGTCTAAATAATATCTCCCTACTTCATGCTATTAGATACTACAATCAAAACTTTACTTAGCTGAGTGTACAATAGTATTTTATTTCTTAACTAGTCTCATGTCATTATCGCCAAAGATGTTGAAAGAATAACTAGGCTAATGAATGAATAAAATAATATTATGAAGTAAAAACATAAGGGTTCAAAGAAACTAGAAGTCTCTGTTAGTTTTTTAAAACCTACTAAAATAAAATGTAGTATTGAATTAACAACCATTCCAAATGCCACCTACAGATACATGGTCAAAGTAGTAGCATAGAAAATATACTTTATCAACAAGAAATGTGTCATGATCCCTAAGAATGAAATAGTGGCATTCGATATGATGTCAATGAAGACCAAATTTAACCTCTATCAAATCTTCTTGGATAAATTCAGTACCAAAATTCATATGATCAAGAGAGGTAAGCATGATTTATGCTATGAATATTTGTTACTCTACCTAACTATGTACTACATAAACACCCTCCTAGGCAAAAGTAGAAAAATAAAATGGGATAAAATAATAGGTCAAAAATCATATAGAGATTATGACTTTAGAATAAAAAGTTACCATCATGATTATGTGCAGGGCTAATTTACAATAAATCCTCAATTCATAGTATTACATTTACGTGCAAGTAGTATAAAAATACCATCAAGAGTTTCATTTTTGTGCCACTATTGACTACATCATCATTGTATGAAAATTATTCCCCCATTATAGTATGAAATATCAGATAATGAAATCAAAAAACTTATTTCCATCATCTGGTCCTTTCCATGAATCTTGGGGAAGTTTGGTCCAACTGATATGAAATACACTATGGAAGAGTTAGTGGTTGAAGTATAGGAGCATCATCTAGTGGAAAAGTATTAAAATATTATGAAGACATAGACAAAGCCATGGGAAAAATGGTAGCATCAAATAAAACAAAGAAAAAAAGGGAAAATAAGTTCAGTTCTAAGCCATCGAATAAACAATAGTATTAGAGGATGTATAGGTACCTAAAAAGGGAAAGCCAACCCAGTCCATTAGAATATTTAATATATCCATGGGTGGTGGGTTTGTTCACACAAGAAAATCAAGAACACATTTTCCACCATAAATAATAGAGATGCCACCCAACAACAAATACAAATAAAAGAGCACAAGGAAGAAATACCTCCCCACACATTTAGATCCATGTTTAAAAGAGTCCCCCATTTATATATATAATACAAAGGTCACAACAATGACATCATAAGACACAAAGAGTGAAGAAGGAACAAATACATACCAATTCATGGGTATCACATTAGTTAAATACCAAAAATAAGTTACTAAATCATTAGGCAAGGTAAAGGTCAAACATAGGGAAAAAGGAAAGAAAGACAAAGAAGAGGTTGTGGTAAAAAAATGTAGAATCCAATATAAAATTTTAAAAAGACGTCATGACCAAACAAAAATTAGTTAAGGCATTATCAATAAATAAAAAGAATAAAATAAAAATAAAAAACAAAAAAAGGAGGAAAAGAAGAAATAAAATAAAGAATAAAAAATAGAAATTAAAGGAAAAGAATGAAAATAGAAAGGTAGCATAGAATGTTTCCCTCCTAACTGAAGAAAATAAATAGAAAAAGGTGGTAGAGGATGTCACCCTCAAAGCTAAAGAAGTGCAAAAGAAACAAGTGGAAGAAGAAGCTTTCCAAAAATTATAAGAATAAAATAATAAGAAGGGTGAGGATGTTATTAAAGACACTAGTGACACATAAAAATAATCTACAATAGAAACTAGGCCAAACATACTTTACAAAACACCACAACAATTATTTTTCCCAAGAAACCAATTTCTACTCCACCTTCCACTTCCACTCAATAATTGAACACCACTCCATCCATCCTTACTTTAAACCCTCAACATTCCCTCACCTAAATTATATCTATTTTGGCCCAACCTCAGAAAATCAATACCATCCATTTGTATTCAAACCTTACTAAAACAATGCCACAAGGAACTAATATGAAGTTACATGAATTGACCTCTAGTCAAAAAGTGGAATTTGAGAAACATCTTTCAGAAGAGTGCATAATACTATTGGATGTTGGGATTGAGATACATAATCTTAGAGGAAACACTATAGGATACCATCTAGGTGATGATAAAAGTTAGGCCACAATTTAAATAAGGTCAAAAACTTGCTATCACTTAATGATTCACCATAACTTTAAATTTATTATCAAACATTAGTCTATCACCACAAAAGAGAGGCAAAACATCAAGGATATTAGTCTATCACTTTAAACCCTCAACATTCGCTCACCTAAATTATATCTATTTTGGCCTGACCTCAGAAAATCAATACCATCCATTTGTATTCAAACCTTACTAAAACATTGCCACAAGGAACTAATATCAAGTTACATGAATTGACCTCTAGTCAAAAAGTGGAATTTGAGAAACATCTTTTAGAAGAGTGCATAATACTATTGGATGTTGGGATTGAGATACATAATCTTAGAGGAAACACTATAGGATACCATCTAGGTGATGATAAAAGTTAGGCCACAATTTAAATAAGGTCAAAAACTTGCGATCACTTAATGATTCACCATAACTTTAAATTTATTATCAAACATTAGTCTATCACCACAAAAGAGAGGTAAAACATCAAGGATATTGCAATAGAAGAGTTCAAACTTGAAAAAATTAATAAGACTTGAGAGGAGAATAAATAATACCACACTATATTCAAAGAACATATTTCTTCTCTACATAAAGCAATATTAGATGTCAGTTCATATTTTTCTTTCACTCTTGGGTGGCCAACAATAACACTAATAAAAAATAAGGCCTTAGACAGTCTTTAGGAATAATTAAACCAAAATTTTAACCAGTACGATATTTATAAATATCCTATAGGCACAGAGAGAACAAGGATTTTGGCACTAGGTGACAAAATATGGGAGCAAAAAAATAAAGAGTAAAATTAATCATTGAGCTCAAATAATTAGGAAACCCGATAAATCATTTCATGAGAAATTTATAAAAGGTTACAAAGGAAATGGACACCTCATTCAATACTATCGTAACTCATCCCACCCTTGATGACATCATTAAACTAACTCAAGAAAATATATAGTTAGAATAGAAATCTTGATGAGACACCAGTTACCTCATAGAATGGAAAGTATTTGAGACTAAACTTTTCAATAAACATCAACATTTTTTGCTACAAGGCCCAAGTTCTTAACCAATTATGTGATATTATTCAAATTTGAGTTATTTTGATGAGGAAACAAAAGTCTAATTATGAGGATAATATTGATGGGTTTATTTAATAAATTATATGTAGAGAGGATTACAAAGCAAGTTAGTCAAGCATTAGTCCATAAACAATGAAACATGCATAAATAACTAACTAACTAACCAAGCCTATCTATTCTTATGGGAATTACAAAGGATAGCAAGAAATAAATGAAAGAAAGAAACACCATATTACCTTCATAAATGGATTCACCATACCCATGTGTCTCAAAAACATGTTCTCCCTTGATCAAGCATCCTTATCTTTGTCAACAATGGTGGTAAGCTCCTCCAATGCCTCAAGAACACTCCATAAAACCTAGGATATTGATTGTAAACCACTAAACTATCCTATCAATGAAGCTTTGTGGAAACAATTTAGCATTATATATTTGCAATATTCAAGCTTTGAAGATATTTGCACATAATAACCTTGCACCAAAATAGCTTAGAAATGATGTTCATGGCCTCTCTATTTATAGATTTTTTAGATTGGTCAGGATCTACCATGACCACCCATCTCAAGATTAAGATGTGTGGCCATGGATAATCCTAATAATTGGAATTAAATCCATAAATATGCTCAAGATAAATAAGCATTAAAGAGGCATGGGAGGCATTAACTAGGAATGAGTGACCCATAATCCTGATATTTTATGCACTTATGGCTTGATGGATGCCACCCCATAGATGATGTCACCTAATGATGTAGTTAATAGGAATCAATTTTCAAAAAGAAATATTTAACAACTCTAATGGAAAATCCACTTAAGATCTTGATTTAAATTAATTATCCTTAAACAAAGTTAATCAATATTTGTGTAATTATTTGAAAATTGGTCCTCAATTAATCAAAATGGTTAGAAAGTCATATTACTAGGTCATAATTTGATTGGAGAGGAATTAGAAGGTGACATTAGATGCATTGGAACCGTATTCCCATTTAGGATGTTGTTAATAGCAAGTAACAAAGGTACGTGATGTGTACTAATGAATTAGAAAAAAAGAGTGATATAAAGCACTAAATGGCAAAATTATCATTTTGACTCAAAATGATCTGATCAAAGTTAGCTAGTCCATAAAATGTATTGTCCTATTTAGGGATACTTTGACCTAAATTGACACATTTAAATTACAAGTTTAAACCATTTATGAATTTTTATAAATTTTGACCTAAAATGTGTATTTGAGTGCAATTCAAGTAAGATTGACAATTTCAATGCAAATGGTGTTAGGAATTAGATGTCTACATTTTACCCCTATTTGATAAGGTATAGTGAGACATTTAGGAAAAGTAAAATCTTTTCAAATAAAAGAGTTGTCAATAAAAAATTAGAATAGAACCATGATGCCCCATTGAGAGGACATACTAGGATGAAAGAGAAAGATGGACTCTCAAAAAGAGAGAGAAAGTGAGAGATCAACCCATGGAATAGATCACATCTAGATAGATAATGCTTGCACACATGACTACCGTCAATGATAAAATATAATTAGAGGTATAATAGGCCCCAGAGATAGGGGGAATAGGATAGATATAATCCATAAATGTAAGGGACACAATGTAAACATACCTAATTTGAGAGTACAAGCTACACACTTACAACATTGATCAGTCTTGAGATAAGTTGCACACCAAAATATTACCATCATGGGATTTAATGTGGAGAGCTTAGAATTAGAGGAAAAGGTATAATGTTATACTTTAGGGAGGGAAACACCACTATAATGGGGTCTCTAAAGAGAAGATAATAAGTACTCTAGTAGAGTATATTTGATCGTGATAAAATAGTTATGCCCCAATAGGGTGAATCTTGATCATTGATAAAGAATACATAATGATTTACTCCTTTTAGAGATGATTTTATTTGGACATGGTTTAGATGTTGGGCTCCAACATGGGAAATTGGCAAGCAAAATAACTCAAGAATATAACCAAAAATATAGGTTAAAGTAAGCAGGGGCAAACATACATGTGATAGTGTAATGACTTAGAAAGCCATACAAAGCCAAACATATGAGAATTAACAAAGTGATGAGAGAGATGAAAAAGAAGAATGGAGATAGCTGAGCTATCCTTAATAGAAATTGAGTGTTGCCTACATAGTTCATGGACTCATGTCCCAACATGAACTTCAAGCCAATGTAGTTCACCCAAGTTTGGGAGAGAATGAGGGATGATGAAAAATGACTAAGAATTGATTAGACTCACAATGTATGTGAAGAGATTCACTTCTAAACATAGACAAATAAGCCTAAAATGCATGCTACCTAGAAGCCTAATTCCATATCATGAACCTAGGTTTTAGAAAGTGTTCTTGAGAATCATTCATCAGAGCTAATGTTGATGTTAAGACTTTGAGACCTGAGCACAAAGTGCTTACTATAGAAAAATAAATTAGGCATAATAAGTATGAATAGCTTATAATGACATAAGATTCTAATTGCCATGAGCCAGTTCAAATGTGAATACCTATAACTAAGGATAATGGTAAAACAATGACCAAACCAATAATTTACATTTAAACAAAAATAAAAAATAAAAAATAAGATAAACATAAATGAACCTAACTTGAAATCAAGATATGATCTTAAGTAGGAACAAAATGTTTAAAAATAAAAGGAAAGAATGTCTTAACGACATGAGACCAAGATATGAATAATCAAGATCCATGTGGACCATCAAGACATTCTTGAACATAAAAGAGAAAAATAAAAACAAATAGAAAAACAAAACACCAATAATAATCAAATAATTAAAATGGTCCAAAAATAATGTAATAACATAGGATCAAAATATAAACAATTAATATCCATGTGAATCATCAAGATGTTCTTAAACACAAAAGAGATAAGCAAAAATAATCAAGGAAACATAAGACCAAGATGAGAGAAGTAATAAAAAGAGAAAAGGAGAATAAATAAAAGGAGAAGTGTGAAAGCATAATAAAACACCAAAAAACACCAAGAAAACTCAAATAAACACACACAAATGAAAACCAAGTTAGTGCAGTTTAAAGACAAATATTCGTGTATGTGCGGTAGAGGCGTTACTTTCCACCACATCATAACAAATAAAAATGACATGAATATTGTTCCCTAATTAAATAGGAACAATGACAGAAGAAATGGGGGAAGATAAGAAAAGGAAGAGGTTGGTCAAGCTGACTCCAGATGTATAAGACAAGTGGACATTGCCTACATAGTTCCATGGCTGCATGTTCCAACATGAACTTTAGGCCAATGTAGTTCTCCTAAGAAGTGGGATAGAAGAAAAATGATGATCAAACCAACATGATTTATAGAATAAATGGAAGATACGACAAACAAATGAAAATGATCTAGCAAACAATAAGTTGATGAGATGAGAAAGAATTATCTTGAAAAATAATAAGTGCATGAGGTAAGATGAAATAAACTAGTGTTTTTTTGCTTGCAAAATGGCAAGAGAATTCAAAATTAATATTTGCTTGTAAAATGGTGAGAGCATGGGATGATATAATGGGAATGTAAAAATGTAAAGAAGTATGATAAAATGCTTTTGTTCTTTTGTGGATCATGTTCAGATGTTTTTGGTATTTTTAAAGTATTTCTAATGTTTTGGTGCTTTTGGGATAAAATATGCACAAGGCTAGACCATCTAGTTGAGGAGATGCATGTCTTAAGAGTAGAGGTTCCAATAAAATATGTAAGCCAGCTACAAAGTCCCATGCTCACAAATCGATGAGAGTGAGGAGAAAACAAGAAAGAGTAGCAAATACCTTGTACTAAGAAGATGTAGTTATTCACTTGTCTGAAGTTGTACAAGACTATCCTGGTTGAACTACTTTGTAGAACTGTTGCTGAAGATGTTCATAATGTGCATGAAACATAATCGAGATCATAATTGATCAAGGGATAAAAAGTTTTCAAGCTTATAACATACCTTTATATAAAATAAATAATATGCTTCTTAAAAAGAGTTTTCTGGAATGGTATAAAGAATGTGTTCAGAGTGCCAAGAATTCAAAGCCTTTACTATCAAGATTCATGAAAAGTGGCCCAGAGTAGTATAAAATGTGTTCAAAGTAATATAAAAGGGTGGGATAAAATTACAATAGCCTAAGTTTCCCCCAAGTCATGGGTTTTATAGACAATGATTCAAAGTTGTTCATGCATAGAATATCTTAAGGTGTACAATGTTCATGGCTCTAAAATTTCTTCACCATTAGTTTTAGCCAATTGATATGCTCTTAATCCATAGTTCACTATGACAATATATGGTTCTAACCAATTAGGCTAAAAATTGCTTTTCTTTTTGGGGTAAAAATTTATGTTCTTCCTATTCTCTTTCAAAACTAAGTCACCAATCTCAAATTCTCAAGGGAGAATGCATTTGTTGTAGCTTCTCCACAATATATTCTAATAGGCCTACAAGTTTTTTAGGGTAGCCAAACAATTACCATCAATAAGTTCTAGTTCTTTCAGTCATAGGGCGCTATAGTCTTCATCATCTTCAATGTGCTCCAGTGATATTCTTAATGATGGGATCTCAATCTTGATTAAGATGATAACCTCAGTGCCAAAAATAAGGGAGTATGGAGTAGCTCTAGTTGGGGTGTGATGATTGGTTCTATAAGCCTAAAGAGCAAGAAAAGGTTATAAATGCCAAGTATGGCCAACATCATTGACAATCTTTTTTAAGATGGCTTGAATGGTTTTATTTGATGCCTTAGCTTGTCCATTACCTTGTGGGTTATATGGAGTGGATTTTTTGTGCTTGATCTTGAATTTTGCACAAAGAGATTTCATATCTTGGTTCACAAAGGATCTACCATTATCAGATATAATATAGGCTAGGATGTCATATTGACAGATGATATGGTAATGAATGGATTTGGCTATTTGTTTCTTGGTAATATAAGTGATAGGAATGGCCTCAATCCACTTGGTAAAGTACTCAATTATAGTCAAAATGTGCTTATGGCCATTTGAATATGTTGGGTTAATTTTTCCAATGAGATTGAGACCCCATGTTGAGAATGGCCATCGTGTTGTAATCAGCTGCAATTGTAAGGAAGGTGCATGTATCAAGTTACCATGTTGCTAACAAGGAACACACTTCTTTACATAATTTCAAACATCTATTTCCATTTTTGTGCCAATAATATCCTGTTATGAGAAGTTTCCTTGCTAGGACTACACCATTGGTATGGGCCCCACACATTCCTTCATGAAGCTCATTTAGTGTTAGCTTGGATTCTCCCAAAGATAAACAATGAATAAGCATTCCATCATAGCCTTTTCAATAAAGCATGTTTCCAAGGAGGATATAATGTGTTAAGTGATGAATGAAAATTTTTTGTTGGTTGTTGGAAATATTGGTGAGAAATACATGACTATGGAAATAGTTATAAAAATATTGGTACCATGGTAACAAAGGTGAGGGATTAGGATCATCAATGGTGCATATCCTCTATAAATCTAATAGAATATGTTACAACTAAAGAAAATTTTCAATCAAGAATTGATACTCTTTAGTACTATCCTAAATTTGAATCATCAAACCAATTATTGCCATCACATCGATAGATATATTATTGATTCATGGAACTTGTTCAAACTACAAAGATTTAAAATATGTTTTATGGTTATTAATGATTTGCTTGTAATGAACAAGATTATCATATCTTGTTTGATACTGATCAATTTTATAATTTATGATTAGTTACGAATCTCCATAGACCTTTAAGCTTTGAATATCCTATTGTATGTCAAGATAGAGCCCTAAAACCAATACCTCATATTGAGCCATATTGTTTACACACTAAAATTATATATTAAATGCTTTAGGGATCAAGTCCCCTTATGGTGTGATCAATAATATGCTAGATCTAGACCCTCATGATGTGAAGGATCCATAAAAATAGAGTGTCAACTATTCAGGTTCTTATGATGCTTGTTTTATCATCATGATAGAATCATCTGGAAGGTCAAAGTTGAGGGGTTGAGTGGCTGTAATAGGAGCTTATGCAAGTTGGTCTACAAGAACTTGTCCTTTGATTGCCTTTTGATTTTGGTACTCAATATCAAACTCACTAAGAAGCATAATCCATTTAGCCATGCATCCTTGAAGAGCTACTTTAGATAAAAGGAACTTGAGAGGATCTACCTTAGTGATAGCAATAGTTTTGTTATTTTGCATATAATGTCATAATTTTTGAGTGGCAAACACAATAGCTAAACATGCCTTCTTAATAGGCATATAATTATTTTCATAGGCTACCAATGTGATTCTTAAATAATAAACTTTGTGTTCCTTACCATGATCATCATATTGAGCTAAAATGCCCCTAGTGCATATTTTATGGCTGATATATAAAAACGTAGTGGCTTTCCTTGTGTTGGAGGTCATAAGACTAGTGGATTGACCAAGTATGTTTTAAGCTTTGAAAATTCTATCTAAAAATATTCATCCCACTAAAATTATACCCCTTTATTCAAGAGATGAGTAAATGGGTGGCACTTATCTGCCACTTAAGAAATGAACCTACATATAGACTAGATCTTACCTTGTAGGCCTTATAACTATTTACGATTATTTGGTGTAGGTATTTCCATAATAGTGGTGAACTTTGTAGGGTTGACCTCAATCCCTCATTGTGATACAATGAACCCTATAAATTTTCTTGATGTGACTCCAAAGACACATTTCTTAGGATTCAAACAAACTTTATATGCATGAAGCCTCTCAAATATTCTTTGTAGAATGTCAATGTGTCTAGCTCTTATTCTTGATTTTACTAGTATATCATTAACATAGTCCTCAATAATGTCATACATCATGTCATGGAAGATGATAGTTATTACATGCTGATACGTGGCTCCAGCATTCTTCAAACTAAATGGCATGACTTGGTAGCAAAATGTCCCCCATGGAGTGGTGAATGCAGTCTTATGATGATCTTTAGGGGCTATCTTGATCTGATTGTAACTAAAAAATCCATCTATTAAGGATAGCATCTCATACCCATTAGTTGATTCAATAATCATGTCAATGTTAGGTAGAGGAAAATCATCTTTGGGGCATGCTTTATTGATATCACAAAAATTAGTATAAACATGTATGCCTGGGGTATTTTTACTTACTATCACTATGTTAGAAATCCATTCAAAGTAGTCTAGTGGTCTGATAAAATTGGATCCTAATAACTTTTCCAACTCAGACTTAACCAAAAGGGTGATGTGTGGATGCATCTTTCTCAACTTTTTCTTGACTGGTTTAGCATCAGGGTAAATAATAAGGTGATGAACAACAAAATCTAGATCTAGGCTTGGCATATCAAAATATGCCCATGCAAAGATGTCTATATAATACTTAAGAATGGATATAATATGTTCACATTTTACCTCAGTAAGGGAAGCTCCAAGATAAACATTTTTGGGATCCTCATGGGTTCTCAAATTCACTTCTATTGTGCTCTCCATAAGTAGTGTGGATCCATCTTCTAGAATTGTAGTCAATGTATGGTCATGATCTTCTTTTGCTATATCTTCTTATTGTTCCTCCCAAAGATTTGGATAGTATAAGGAATCTGAATCTACCTTCTCAGGTAAAGGCCAATTGGTAAAAACCTCTATAAACTCAAGAGCAAGATGCTCAAATATTTGATGTTGTTCTGAAGAGATACTTGTACTAGCTATGGAACTTGGGCTAGGTGGACTTTCTACATCTTGAGGGGATGAGAAATCTTTCCTACCTAGGAGCACCTGAAATAGGTTTTCATTCAAAGGCTTGTCTTTTTATTTACTTTTTCCCTAATCAACAAGTGTCTTAAAGAGGTTTTCACTTGAAGATCTTGATGTTTGTTCTTTATTATGAGCAAGAAAGTTTGCCTGCTCTCCAAAGTATGTAGAATAATTTAATGAAAAATCAAAAACCAGCTTATGATTATCAATGGGAAATGCATCTCGTAGGCCCATGTATTATGTAATCAATTCTTCATTTTGAAACCCATCAAGGCATATGAGAAAATTTTATTGATCCTAATCTATGAGTTTAGGATGGTAAAGGCATAGGTTATAGTGAGGGTTTGATTTAGGATGGGAAGCACCAATGGTAAAGATATAATGTCCTTCTTTAGGAAGGGAAGCACCACTAAGATGGGTTTTTGCTTCAGGATAAGAAGCTCTAATAGGTGTTATGGTCGATATGGCATTTGAATTAAACAAATCTAAATCAGTAAGCTCATCAAAAAGGCTATAATGGGATGTTGTGTTGTTGCTAGGAGTCTCATTACTAGTCACTTTAGAAGAGTCACTACCAAATGTTATGAGGTCATCCTCTAGTGGTTTAAATCCAAGACCATGATTCCAATAAACAACTCCAGCTAATAAGGGTTCTAAAATTCCTTACGCTTGTGGGCCAAGACTTTTCCCTATATAATCAAGATGATCCATTATCCTATTAGGGATATGATACTTTAGATTCTAAAAAGAATATGCAAGGCCTTTAGAATATAACCAATCACCCTCAGTAAAAGCCTCTCAATCTTTCTTTGGTGTAATTATAGGTACAAAAACCATAGGATGTGTTGGTTACTTCTTCTTTGGTTGCCAAATCTGATCGAGTCTATTAGGAGTCTAGGAGGTTTTAGGTTTACCAAATGTTTTAGGGGATTTTGGTAATTTTACAATATGGAGGATGTCTTTTAGATGGTACATGGAAATGCCTACGTCTTTAATAATCACTTGTTTGGCCAGAGCTATAAGAAATGGATCAATTAAAGTGGAGGATAGATCACTAGGGTCTATATAATTAGATGGACATGGATGAGAAATGATGGCTTTATTCTTCTTCATAATGAATTTAGAACCTAGACAATAGTTATAATTATGAAACTCTACTTCAAGATGTTTACATTATTGGTATGGCTATTGATCAGTGAGAATAGTAACCTCGATCCCATCATGAGGAAACTTAAGGCATTGGTGGAGAGTAGATAGAACTGCTTGTACTTTATGGATCCAAGGATGACCAAGAAGTATGTTATAAGGAAGCTCAATATCCATAATATGGAATAATGTGTGATGAGAAATAGATGCAACCATGAATGACAACCAAATTGTACCAAATGACTCCCTCTCAACATTCTCGTAAGCCTTGATTGTAATAGTCTCTAGCTGAATGTATTTGTCCATGTAACCCAATCATCACACTAATTTAAGATAAATTATGTTAAACCCTGAACCATTATCTATAAGAACCTACTTGATCTTATGATCCATAATGATTATCTCAATACATAGTGGGTTATTGTGGTTTGCACCAAGGCTAGACATGTCCTTTTGATCAAATGTGATTTGCCAAAATGAAGATAAATGTCCAACTAGGTTCTGGAACTGATCAAGGTTTATATCATTAGGCACAATATACTCTTACAAAATTTTGTTGAAGATGGTTATATGGACATCAGATGTATGTAAGAGTTATAATATGGAAATTTGTGTAGGGGTTTTATCCAATTGATTCATTATACTATAAGGCCTTTGAACTATGGATTGAACTATTTTAGTCTTTGTTGGGATAGTATTTAGATTTGGAACCATTAGCA
Organism: Torreya grandis; assembly: GCA_037957365.1. Classification (NCBI taxonomy): domain Eukaryota; kingdom Viridiplantae; phylum Streptophyta; class Pinopsida; order Cupressales; family Taxaceae; genus Torreya; species Torreya grandis. Next base: position 40,949 of record JARHVA010010113.1, read on the forward strand.
CAATGTTCTCATTGGGTTTATGGAAAGAATTGGGTGAAGGGACTTGGATGGTAACTCACGGGCATCTAGTTTGACTGCACAACCTAGAGGTGGCAAGGAGTTGTTATAATTAGAAGAGTGAGGCAAAGGACCTTAGATGGTGACCTATGGGTGATTAAAAATATTGTGACAATTTTGGGTCAGTGAAGAGCCTTTATAATTAGAAGAATGGTACTATTATTTAGGATTAGTAACCTATGCAAATAGAGTAGCAACATGATGTTGTGAACTCAACATGGTATTACTAGGGGGAGAGGTTGTTGACCCTATAATGATGGGTCTCATGTTATAAGGAACATGAGATTGGCCATGCAACATTATAGTAACAGTGGTAATATGGGTTGCAAAAATGCATCCCACAATGTTATTATAGTCATAAGATACATTGTTATAATCCACATTATTAGTGTGGGCATTATGATCTTGATTATGCTCATTACGATTCTAACCTTATTATTAGTTTTGATTTTACCTCTATCCTTGATTGTGACCATTTTGATTATTCCTTGGTGGTGGTGGATCATGTCGAAGAAAGGGGTATTTATAGATTCCCATATCTTAATTTGTGTCCTAATTAGGGGCCAACTTAATTTCTAGCTCACCATTTTCAATATAGTCCTTAATAATATACTATAATTGAATGCAATGATGTGCACTATGATCAGTAACATGATGAAAGTTACACCATTCATTCTCTTTATACCAGTCTAGTTTTGGCTGATCTTGAGGAAATGGCCTTGATACTAGCCATATAATTAACTTAGCTATAATGAGATTTTATAACACTATTTCAACTAATTCTCCTAGCTTGTTAAAGATTATAAATTTTTTATGAAATGTTCTTCATGGAGGTTGTCTCTACAAAGTAGGTAGTGGATTTGGGGGAGTTAATTATGCATTTGGAGGAGGCATAGCCTATACCATTTGTATATCTCTTGTTTCTGTCACCCCATTTCTAACCATGTTCTTATTTTTGTGAAAGCCCTTAGACTTATCTTATGTAACTATTTGAGGAGCTAGTGATTTAGTTTGATTAGACACTTATCCTTACACAAAAATCTTAACAAGGCCTCTAGTAATAAGAGCCTTCTCAATCTGTACTCCTTTATCAATAATTACTTAAAATGAGTTAGCACAAGCTATTTGTAGATTATGCATAACTTTAGGATGCAAATTCTATGTAAAGATATTATCCAACTATTTGTCTAGTAAATTGTGTTGAAAGTGGCCTACCAACACTCTCCACCTTTGTAAATATACAATAAAACTTTCACCATTATGCTATTTGGCTTTGCATAAGTCAATAATAGTCAATTCATGTTCTGTGTTAAATGAGAAATGGTTAATGAATTTTTTTGATAAGTCATTCCAATCTAAAACTGATCCCTTGGGTAGTTAAAGTAGCCAATCAAGATCTTGTCCTGCTAAACTTCACAAAAATAGTCGTAGTAAGTACTCACTACTATAAGCAACCTCTTGACACAAGACAAAGAATGCTTGTATGTGTTCATGTGGATCTCATTTCCCTTTGTATTTGTCAAATTTGGGTGCCTCAAAATGAGGTAGAAAGGGGTTTTGGAAAATAGATAAGCCAAATGGATATGGGCATATCTCATCAAATTTGTACTTTTTGACTATATTATTCATCTCCAATCTTTGGACAATTTCCTTCATAGAGTTCTATTCTTACATGTTGATGCATTTATGGATTAGGTAAGATGTTGTTGGGGTGGAATGTGCCCCTAGTTTTGTTGTTGTTGGGGTGGAATGTGCCCCTGATTTTGTTGCTATTGGGGTGGAATATGCCCCTATTTTTTTTACTATTGGGGTGGAATGTGCCCCTTATTTTATTGTTGTTGGAGTGGAATGTGCCCCTAGTTTTGTTGTTAATAGGGTATAATGTGCCCCTAATTTTGTTTCTATTAGGGTGGAATGTGCCCTTGATTTTGGGTGGATATATAGGTAGCGTATACCTTTCGATTCATGATTTAGTTCTGATTTGCTGCTTGAGTTGAGAATATAGGCCATTGATTCTTAGATTGTAAAACATTCCCTAAATTTGGTTGTTTCACACTTTGTTGATTTTGGAAATTTCTATGTTTATTTTCCAATCTTTAGGATGGTTAAAAAGAACTACCCAAATTGTCTTGAGGGATTTCCTCAATTCGAACTGAATGTTTGGGTTTTTGAGTTTGTAAAGTAACAAGAGGTTCTTGATGATTAAAAAATGTATGTTCTATATCAAATAGAATATCTTATAAGGTTTCTTGTGACTTTAACTATTCATTTAGATTTCCTTGGTCCACTAGGGTAATGTTCTCATCTAATACTTGTTATGTACTTCTAACCACATCTTCATGTTCTTTTGAAGCATTATTGTGAATTAAAGTGGCAACTAGGGACTCTGTTAAGTTTGTGACAAGCTGATCTGCATATCGTTGACTTATGATCTTGATCTTAGCTAAAAGATCTAGATTTGTGGGTTTTGACTCTATTTGTATTTCCTTTCCTTTATTAGAGGAAGAAGTTATGTCTATTTATGTAAAATCTTGCTCTTGCCATCATTGTTCTCCTTCTATAACTAAGGTATGTAATTCTTCTATAGGAAAATTAGAAGGTTGTCTAGCACCTGATTCTATCAATATAAGAAGGGCTTCATCTTTATCTTCTTTGGGTTGATATTCATTGTAATCATCTTTGAATCCTACTATTATATGGATATCATAAAAAACAATGGGGTTATCTTAACCATCATAAAATTTCTCATCTTCATAACTAACGCCATAAAAGGCCCCACTATGAGTGAACCTTTGAGTCATGTCTAAAAAGAGTATTTTTGTTTGTTTGAATAAATTTGGACCAATTTTTGTCAACCAATCAAAGTATGATTTGGCTCTCTCTTAAATAAATAACCAAGGTACCAATGAGACTAAAAGGAGGGTGGTTTGAAACCACACATAATTTATAAGATTTGGTTCATGAATTTACTCAACCTTTGGTAAAGTTGAAATCATATAAATCGGAAGAGAGTAAGGTAACTCAAAGACCCAAGGTGAAAACTAGCACACCAAAGCCTAGATATTTATGATGCACCCACACTACAAAAGCTAGCTTCAACTTTGACAAGTTGACCCTATAAGTTTAGAGGAAAGCTCTCCAAATTACAAAGAAGATAAAATGAACTAAGCAACTCAAGATGTAAAATTATACGTGAATCACTAAGTATAAATCTAGGACCAAATAGATAGCACAATGTCACCACATGATTATAGTAGGATAAAATATGTTTTAGGACTCAAAGTGTGAGTGATACACAAGAAGACTTGAGTCCACCAAGATGATAATGTGATTTTGATTCTTAATAAATGACCTTCAATACAAATAGAAAATTGAACCCAAGTTAAAACAAGCTTAGTGCACAAATGGAAAACCCACTTTGGCACACCAACCCTTAGAACTCAGAAAGGTTCAATTTTGAATGTGGATTATAAATGAAGGATTTAAACAAATTGGGTAAAAGATTTAGACTCAAATAGGCATCATAACTACACCAAAGTGGGTGACATGACACAAAGCTTTTGATAATAATTTGAGCAAGAAAAAGATGAATTTTCCATTTGGATAGCGTAACGCTTCCCTTAAGAAAATTGAGGACAATGTGTTTTGGTTAAGTTCATTGAGTTAACAAGTAGTTTTAGACACAAATCAAGACCAAGTAAGCTAATGACAAAAAACAAATGTCTTAATTCTAAACTAATAAGGTATGGCAAAGTGGGGTCTACTAAACTAGCAAGGTTTCAATCATTCTAGGGGAATCAATTGCATAATGACTTTCACATCAAATGATGCAAAAGACAACTAGTGAAATTGGGTGACCATGGCATTGGCTAGTTATAAAAAGGTTTAATCCTTTTTACAACCACTACATATTATTGTTCACTTAGTGTAGTGTGATGTCCAAATGTAGATACATCCCATGTGTAACTCTAAAGGAGTCAAATGAATTCAATGCTGAGAGGGGAAACCCTAGGTCAAAGCTTCCCTAAAAAACTCATGAGAGGTAATGATGTCCCCTTTTCAATCCAATTTTTCATGAAATAAAGAAAGCATAAAATAGAAAGACTTTAGGGTCATTTTCAAGATCACCCAAACTTTGGTGAGTTTTTGGAGAGTGCTTTAGGAGACATTATTTCTAAGCCTTAGACTAGGCTATTTGCAATATAAATGACACTTTTAATTCCAAAGGTTCCCTATAGGGGACAAATGGAAGATCATACATGCATCATTCCTCTTTTTTCTAAACAAAACCTAAGTAAACAACTATTACAAGCAAGAATTTACAAGTGTGTTCAATTTAAAACCCTAATTAAATGTTTGGTGGTGTTCATTTGATCCCTTGGTCTTAGTTGCAAAACTTTGAAAACATTCACCAAAACATCTAAATTCCTTGTTAAACACCCAAAAGAAAGTTACTAATTCATTTTTAAGCATGCAAGAGGTGATTTAAACATTGTTTTTGTCAATTCAAAAGCTTATTCTTGTAGCAAAAATGTTAGCATGTCCTTTAGATTTGAAGCTCTTTTTAGCTTGAAACAACAAACTTTGATAAAAGTAGGTCTTGAGTCCATGTTTTTGGAAACAATATAGTGGCCAACATCAGTTATGACCAATCGAGATATAACCGATGTTATTTCTACTGATCAATGTTGATTAAGTCATGTAATTGATGATGGTATTTCTCTCAACGTTAGTTACTGTGAAAAAATTGTGGTAACCAAAAATGGAAAAATAAAGTTAGAAAATCAATTTTCAAGAGTTTCAAGGGTCCAAATGGATATTTTAGAGTTACAAAGTGATCTTTAGGTGTGAGATGTGTCTAGTCCCACCAGGCATGCCAAGATGTAGAGAGGATTACAAAGTAATTTAGTCAAGCATTAGTTTATAAATAATGAAACATACATAAAGAACTAACTAAACAAGCATATCTATTCCTATGGGAATTACAAAGGATAGCAAGAAACAAATGAAATAAATCAACACTATATTATCTTCCCAAATGGATTCACCATACCCATGTGGCTCAAAAACATGTTCTCCCTTGATCAAGCATCCTTGTATTTATCAACAATGGTGGTAAGCTCCTCCAATGCCTCAAGAATACTCCATAAAACCTAGGCTCTTGATTGTAAACCACTAAACTAACCTATCAATGAAGCTTTGTGGAAACAATTTAGCATTATAACTTTGAAATATTCAAGATTTGAATATATTTGAGCATAATAACCTTGCACTAAAATAACTTAGAAATGATGTTCATGGCCTCTCTATTTACAGATTTTTGAGATTGGTCAGGATCAACCATGACCGTCCATCTCAAGATTGAGATGTGTGGCCATGGATAATTCTAATATTTGTAATTAAATATATAAATATGCTCAAGATTAATAAGCATTAAAGAGGCATGGGAGGCATTAACTAGGCATGGGTGACCCATAATCCTGATATTTTATGCACATATGGCTTGATGGATGCCACCTCATAGATGATGTCACCTGATGATGCAATTAATAAGAATCAATTTTCAAAAATAAATATTCAACAACTCTCATGGAAAATCTACTTAAGCTCTTGATTTGGATTAATTAGCCTTAAACAAGGTTAATCAACATTTGTGTAATTATTTGAAAATTGGCCCTCAATTAATCAAAATGGTAAGAAAGTCATATTACTGGGATATAATTTAATTGGACAAGAATTAGAAGGTGATATTAGATGTATTAAAATCGTATTTCCATTTAGGATGTTTCCAACAAGTAACAAAGGTACATGATGTGTACCAATGAATTAGAAGAAAAGAGTGATCTAGAGCACTAAATGGCAAAATTGTCATTTTGACTCAAAATGATCTGATAAAAGTTAGCTAGTCCATAAAATGCATTACTCTATTTAGGGATACTTTGATCTAAATTGGCACTTGTAAATAATAATTTTGAACCATTTAGGATATTTTATAGATTTGGACCTAAAATGTACATTTGAGTGAAATTCGAGTATGATTGATAATTTCAATGAAAATGGTGTTAGGAATTGGATGTCTAAACTATATATAAAAAATAAAGGTCTGTGGTTATACCATGACATACTTATGAACACAAGCATTTACTATGGAATAGCTTGTAACTCATTGCAACTTATAGAGAAAAGTGACAGACGAAAATGACATGACCATTGGAGTATAACATCATATTTAGACTTATTAAAATAGATAGATGGAATATCATTAAAGCTATCATATTTTTGTATTAATCTATCTTATGTAAGCATTTAAAGATATTAATAAATAATACTTATGATATTTTTTATCATTTTATGTTAGTTGAATTATATTATAATATGTTTAAGAGGACATGATAACTAATCTAATTTGATAATTTTTATACATGTTAGCATGTCTTAAACATTGAACTATGAGGTTTCATGTTATTTTAATTTCAAAAACATTAGTGACTTTTGGCAGAGGATTTAAAATGACAACAAAACCCCCATTCTGTAAACTAGACCTTTGAGAGTAGGCTCTCACATGCATCTAGTTTTTCCAACTCAAAATGTTTTAAACAATCACATGTAAACACTTTGATATGCTAATGTGAAATATATACATAATTATACATATATATAATTATATGCATCATGTGTGTTATGTTTCAATATGTTTAAAGATTATATGTTAATTTGAAATAACTAGATACTTTTTCTAGACATTAGTATAGTATGAAACATAGAACTATGAATTCATAGTTGGACATTAGTGTAGTATGACACATAAAATTTTGAATTCATTGTTTAAAATTAGTTGGAGTTTTGAAAAATAATGAAAATGTTTAATAGAATTGGTAAGTTTACCAAATATAAACCTCTAGGTAGATACATCAATCATATCAAATGAAAAATCAATAACTTGCATCAAATTAAGTAATTAATATCACCAAGTAGATCACCAATCAAATAGATGTCATAACAATAACAATACAAAATATGAAGTAATAAGTCTAGAATGATTAAGGTGGAAGGGATGGATAAGACAATTTTATGACACATACAACTACTATGAATGGCCAATTTAGTAAAACAAACATATTCATGATCAATAAGAAATCAAGAAAGAAATATCACTCCATTCCCCCATCAACCCAAAACCATTGAAAACACCACAAAATCTAGCTAGCAACTTTTTCCATTTCACAAATATTTCCAAGAACCAAAAATCTATATAAAATTTTCCAGCTCCATTATCAACTAAGTGATCCACAACAAAGAAGAGAGAAACAATCGTTGTCCCACAAGTTTTTGATATCATAACCTTATCAATACCTTTAAATAAAAAACATGTACCATGTAAATTGATAGTACTATATCCTAAAGGAACATTTTCCAAATTACCATAAAATGTTGCACACTTGGAATACACTTTCAAATACATAAATATAAATTTAGTAGAAATTAACCACACCAGCATGGAAGCAGACTTGGTGGAATACATAGAAAAATAATGGGAGTGGAGCCTTAGGGAAAAATCCATCCCATAAATGAATCTTGATGTTTGAGCAAGATTTCCTTATTTCTTGTTATCAAAAATTACAATCAAGATTCTACCTAGCCACATGCATTATGGAATTTTCTTCTTGGATCGGTGTCATCAAATTATTGTCCAATACATTGAAAGAGTAACCAAGCTGATGAATGAAGAAATTATTATTATAAATTAAAAAAATAAGGGTTTAGTGAAAGTAGTTATAGCCGCCACTTGTTTGAAATCTACTAAAGAAAATGTGGCATCGAATTAACAATTATTCCTAATTCTGCCTATAGATATGCAGTCAAAATAGTAGAATAAAAATATACTTTACCAATAGGAAATATTTCATGATCCATAAGAGTGAAATGGTGGAATTTTATATGTCATGATCCCTAAGACACCAAATTTAAACTATTCCAAAATCTATTGGATAACTTCAATCCCAACATCCAAAAGATCAAGAGTGGTAAGCATGATTTATGATATGGATCTCTATTACTTTATTTAGTAATTTTATACATAAACACTCTTCAAGGAAAAAATAAAAATTAGAATGGGACAAAGACAAAACCATAAGAAAAAAAATTAAAAACCATTTGGAGACCATGATCATAGAACTCTAAGTTTCTATCATGCTTGATTTGGGGGCTAATTTACAACAAACACTTAGTGCATTGTATAAAATTTCCCTAGGAATTATTACTAAATATGACACAGGGTTTACTTTTCCACCACTATTAACTTCCTCTACATCCACCCATATCTTTCATATTAAAAAATAATTCTAACCCTAGGTTACAAAGTTTAAAATAATGAAATAAAGCAACTCATCACAATCATCTGCTCATTCTCAAAATCACCAAGGAAGTCCACATTAAAGATATGCAATCTAATATAGAATATTTATGATCTAAAATACATGGAACAACATCTAGTAACAAACCAACAAAAGAAGAATAATAAGAAGAGGAAGCCATAGAATAAGAAGAGGCACTTGAGGAAGTATGTAAAAGTCAGGGGATATATATACAATTTAAAACACACCAAATTGTGGAGACACATGAATCTAAAAATGGAAAAAAACATAAGACCCATAGATAGTATCTTTATTCACTTACAAAAACAAAGAACACATCATATACTACAAATAGAGAATATGTTACCCAACAAGAAGAAGAAACAAAAAAGTGAAAGGCAAAAATCTCACATAACAAAATCAGACCAAATTCAATAAATTTCACCTATAGACATTTCATATATAGATATGGTATAAGAATCATGGTTAGATATATAAAAAATCATAGAGAGACACAAAGGGTAAAGAATAAGAAGAAGAAACCTTAGAAAAAGCCTCAACCATCAGACTAGTCAAGGCACAATAAGAAGTTGTAGAAGTAATTATGGAAGTAAAACATTTGGAAGAAATAAGCAGAAAGAAGAAGAAAAAACAAAATGAAGTTAAATAAAATAAATAAAAAATAAAATTGCAAAAATAAGAATCAAAGAAGAGGGAGAAATAAAATAAGAAGGAAAATGAAACCATGGCAAAACAAAAAGTAGAGGTTGATAAAATGGCCTAAAAAGACACCCTTTACAAACAAAAAATATATGAGGCTTTGGTAGCATAGAAAAATAAATAAAGTGAAGTGAGAGAGAAAAAATAGAAGGAAAAGAAGGAGAAACAAGAGAGAGAGAAAGAGAGAAGAGAAAGAGAGAAAAAATAAATAAGTGAAGGTTAAAAAAGAGGAGATTGATAAAAAAAAGAGAAGGCATATGAAGAGAAAAATAAAAAAGATGTAGCATAAATGACCCAAAAATATGAGTAAGAGAAAGAATAAGGTAGTTTAGGAATCAAATAAACACATAAAAACTATGACTGCAAAAACTACAAAAGAAACCACTAAAAAGGAAGCTATTCAAACTGCACCACCAACACCATCCATTCATAAAAAACTTATTTTTGATACAACTTCCATCTCCAGTGAACAAATGATCACCAATTATACATCTTAATACACTTTCTATACTAAGTATTCCACCCCAAGATTCTCTCACTCAAATCAAATCCACTTTATCCCATCACAAGAAATTCAACACCATCCTTCTTGTTGCCACTATAATTGAAGTAACTTCACAGGGGAAAAAATAAAATTATAGGTATTAACCAATTATATGAAGTATAACTTTAGAAATATATTATAGGAAAGTGCAAAATATGACTAGATGTAGCTATGTAAAGTGTTAGAAGAAACACTAGAAGATGCCATCCAAGAGATGACACAGGTTATGCCATAATTTGAAGTAAATCAAAAGTTTCCTATCACACAACAATTCATAGAGACATTGCACAATTTGATCAAGAATCAATAAATCTTAGAGATAGAGAGATAAAACATTAGGGAAATTATTAAAAAATATTTCAAACATGAACAAAATGCAAATCCATTACATGATAACATCTAGCACCACAACATAGTGAAAATGCATATCACTTCTTTACATAAAGAAATATCAGATGTCACTACATATTTTTATTTCACACTAGGGTACCCAACAATAATAATAGAGGAAAATAAATCCTTTAAAAACTTGTAATAATAAATAAATCAAAAAACTTAGTATGATATTTCAAAGGATCTAATGATCATTGAAAGGACATAGATTTTTGAACTTGGCATGAAATTTTAGAAATAACAAAAAGAAAAAGCACATCTAATCATAGACCTCAAAGAATCAAGTGACCTCATCAATTGATTTATGGGTAAGCTCGATAAATTGATAAAGGAAACTAAAAATTATTTTAATGTTTTTGCTAACCATCACTCCCCTGAGGATATAATCAAATTGATCTAAAAAAATATACAGTTGGAGCAGAAAGGCCAATGAACCACTACCTATCTCATAGAGTGGAAATCATTTGAGACCGAGCTCATCAATAAACACAAGTAATTTTTTATGCAAGGATAACGTAGTAATTTTTTTATAAGGATCAAGTACATAGACATTTTGTGAGATTATTAATTTTAGTTTGTCTCATAGAAGAGATAAATGATTGAGTACAAGGATGATGTTGGTGGGTTTTTTAAAGAATATCATGTAATATCTAGTAACCTATGGAGGTAAATGGTTATATTATGGCATACATTAGACCCAATAATCTATCATGACATATAATACTTTTACATCTTTCTATGAAACTAAACTAAAAAATAGAGACATATAGAAAATACATGAGTATTGGAATATATCATTATATTTATAATTATTAAAATAGATAGATATAATCCTATCTAATGCTATCTACTATTGTAATCATAGATATCTATCTTGAGCACTATGTTCTAAGCTATCTTAGCTAAACAATTTGAATATATTACATTGAATAATACATATAAAATTTTGATTCTTTATACATGTGATATGTGTTTAATGTTCCATTATGCTTAAAAATACATAATTAATCTAATATAATACTTTCTCTAGACATTAGTATAGGCTGAAACAATGAACTATGAATTCATGATTTGATGTTGTTTTTTTGTCAACATTGATAATGATAATTTGCCAATTCTATAAAATATATTACTAAGAATATTATCAATTAAGTCCATTCTACATAATACAAAGATTTTTCACATGTAGATTAGGCAACTATCCATTCCACATGACATCAAGACAAGAGTATTGCCCTTTTACAAAGAATCCAATATTATTATCTTGTGTAAAATAGGCACATGCCCATTCTTATAGACTTATGTGAGATGGGATTAATAGATAATATTATTAAAATATTTTTTAAAATGGGAATGTGCCCAATCTATATTATGACATGAGATATATTAGTTCAAACTCCAATGACATCAATTATGAATGTTACTTCAGTAAGAGATTCCATGGTGACACTTTAGTTCTTTGGCTTAAAATTGAACTAACAGTTCTAACTAAGACTTCATGCAAGTCTTGATCTATTTTTATTATTAGTTACGACTAATTTTGTAAAAGAGATATTGTGTCTAATTTAAGATTATATTTAATTTAAGATGTGCATACACAATTTGCATGTTTTTTGACACACAATACTAATATGACATTGTAAAATTACACTAACGTTTGAGGATGAGGTGACCCCATCCCAAGCTATAAGTCACTACATGTTTGTTTAATATTATAAAGAAGGGAAATTTTGCAATTAATATGAGCAAGGAAAGCTGTTGATTGTTTTATAAGTTTGTGTTAAAGTGCAATCTCTTCCAAATTATGTGTTTAATTTAAAAATCTCCATTAAGTTTTAGACTAAGAATTTTATCAATTAATCCCATTCCACATAAGATAAATATATTTGAAAATTAATAATAATCTTATTTTGTGTAGAATGGGCACATGACCATTTTGAAAAAGATAAGATTAATATAAATATTCACATTTTAATTGGTATTATTCAATTACATTAAGAATATTCTACACAATTTAAAAATAAGAATATTATCAATTAATCTCATTTTAAACAAGGTAAAGGATAATATGAACATCCACATTCTAACATTTGATAATATTCTTATGAGACTTGTGTAGAATATTATGCATGACATAAAGATAAGAATATTGACCTTTTATAAATAAGCCAATATTATTACCTTGTGTTGAATGGGAACATGCCCATTCTACACAAGATATTAAGAATATTATCAATTAAGATCATTATGTAGCACAAGTTAGGAAGTAAGAATATTATTTATTAATCTCAGTATTTAACAAACATTAAGACTAATGAATAATATCAATTATGTACATCTTATAACATAATATAAGATAAATATTATTAATGGTGTGTATAATGAGAACATGTCCATTATACTTAAGATATTAATAATTTCATAAATTACACCCATTTTGTTACATAAGCTTGGGGGGATTCTTCAGTAGATATTGAACATAAAAGTATACCATGAAACCTTTAAAAAGCACTGCATCATTAGATAAATACATATTCCATTTTTAATATCAATTTTACCTTGTAGCATCCCATAGTTATTAAACTAAAATTATATATGCATGAGGATGAGATGTGTCTATTGACATTTTGTATTATATTTTGTCTTATCAATGAATTGTAATAATGGATATGAAACTAATATATCAATTTGAGCATGATATAAACATATATACTTGAATTTATTATGTGTCATTATTCTATAATTTATGATATCTCATAGAGAATTAGACCATAAATGTATACGCACGAGGACAAGATGTGTCTGTTGATACTAAACTTGTATTATTGTATTTAGTCTTAATAATGAATTGTAATAATGGAGATGATATTTTATATCTTGTTCATAATGGGCATGTGCCTACTTTTACACAAGAGAAATATATTTGATAGTTGATAATATTACAATTTTGTGTAGAATAGGCACATACCCATTTTGAACAAGATAAGAATAATATAAACATCCACATTCTAATCGATATTCAATAAATTACATTAGGAGTATTCTACACAATATAAAGATAAATAGTATTAACAATTAATCTCATTCTACATGATAAATATATTTGACAGTTGATAATATTCCTATCTTATGTAGAATGGGTACATGCTCATTTTGAACAAGATAAATAATTATATGAAATACACATTCTGACATTTTATAATATTCTTATCATATTTGTGTAGAATATTCTACATGACATCAATGTAAGAATATTGACCTCTTATAAAGAAGTCAATATTCTTACTTTGTGTAGAATGGGCACATACCCATTCTTGTAATATAATAATAATTATACCAATTATATCCATTATGTAACAAAAGTTTCGGGGGATTATTTAGTATATTATTGAACATAAAAGTATAATATGGAACCTTACAATGGTACCATGAAATTAAAAAGTTACATATGTCATTCATGGTATCGATTGTACATAATAGCATCTCATGGATAATTAGACCACAAATGTCCACACACAAGGATGAGATGTGTTTGTTGATATTTTGTATTATATTTCATATTATAAATGAATTTTAATAATCTAGATAAAATTGATATATCAAACCAAGCATGATATATATATATATATATATATATATATATATATATATATATATATATATACTTGAATTGTTTCACTAATGTATTAATGAGAACTGAATTATATGTCATTATTTTTTAATTCACCAAATCTCACAAATAATTTGACCAAAAATGTATACACATGAGGATAAGATGTGTCTTTTGATATTAAATTTGTACTATTGTATTTGGTCTTAACATTGAATTATAATGGAGATGATACCGATAAATTAAATTGAGCATGATATAGACATATATAATAGATTAAATGGTGTATTAATGAGAATTAAATTATTTTTAATTATTATGTAATACAAGATAAGATCAATAATCTTATCTTATTTAGAATGGATAGTCTTTGTTCATATTCTTCTTAAAATCCCATGTTATCATCTAGTTAAAATATACAATGTTTCCATTCTTATACCCACTCTGAATTATCAATTATGCCCATTATACACAATCAATTAAACCTATTCCACACAAGATATGATCAATATTCTAATAATAATGTTGTATAATGGGCTGCTTATTAAACTTTTTTTGAATAAGATAAGATGAATATTCTTATCTTATTCTTATTTAATTTCAACACAAATAAAAGTGACAATTTTATATGTATATAATGGTAAAATACTATTTATTTTAATCTTATTTAAATGTTAGATTAATTTTGAGGTTCATGTGATTATATTAATTGTAATTAAAAGGCAATTTAAAATAATATCTAAAATTTAATTGATTTTAAAATGTATTACTCAAATTTATTTTCCATTTTACAATTATTAAATAATAATAATTAAATTTTATAATTATTTTAAAAAAATCTATTCAAAGAAAAATAGTGCTTGTCAAATGTTAAAATGTTTTCACAATCAAGGATAAATACTTTTCATTGGTATCACTTTTTATTTAAATTATGGCATTATTCATACAAAAATCAAGATCACTTTCTTTTGAACTTTCAAATTAGGATGAAATTTGAAGCCTGGTTTCCTTAATGGTTCAATTTTCTTTGGTATACTTTATAATATTTCACATTGGAATTTTGTTTGAAAGTTTGTAAATGAAGTTTAACTACCAGTAATATTTTACACACACGAAGATTATTACTATTTAATTGTAACAATATTAAATATGGTAATTTTACCATAATACAATGGTTAAATACTAACAATCTTATTCATATTTAATTAATATATTAAAGGTATATATCAAAATAATTTCTAAAATTAGTTTTATTTATAGTCATATCCTTTTTATTAGTACTAACAATGCTCGTGAAAAAATTTGTGTAATTTGTAGACATTTTAAAAATATTTTGTAAGTAATACACTAGATATTCAAATAATTTATAACACATCTCAAATAAGTACAATTGTTAAATCATGTCATATTGACAATCCCTTTAGAACTAATAAAAAGAAAACAAATCTAACACAAACCATGATAAATTTCATAAGCTTAATAATAGTCAAATCAAGATGTATTTCATAAGTTTATGGTAGGGTATTTTTAAAATTTGAAAATTGATGTGATAGTTAATGTAATAGGTATTTTTAAAATTTTGAAATTTCTAGCTCAGATGTTGGACAACATTTGTTTGTAGTTATATGCATTATAAATTTTTGAGTATTGAAAAAATTGAGTTTCCTTTTTTAGTTTGTTCTCAAGAAATTAAGGAAACAATGTGACAGATAGAAAAAAAGTTATTTAAAGATCGATGAATCTACCACATAAAATGAGAGCATAGTAGAATTGACACTACATATAGATAGATATAGCCAAGTTTCAAGGATACTAACATCTATCTAAGAGCTTATTGATACTATAAATAGATAAAGATAGTCAGGTTTAATGGATACCTGAAACCATCCTAGAGCTTATCAACATTACAGAGACATAAATAATCAGGTTTTAGGGATACATCATCCATCTTGGTGCCTATTGATACTACAAATAGATAAAGATAGTCAAGTTTCATGGATACTAACATCTATCTAGGATCCTAGCAAAACTACATTGAATGACATATGAACAATATAATAGTGAAATAACATAGATATAATAAATATAACATCATTTTTTTTTCAGTTGGCAATAAGAATAATAAATACAACATTAGGGTTTGTTGGCACAAAGTAAGAACTACATCTACTAGGCTTTAATTTTTTTATGTATTTACTATTTTTTATTCTCTAAAAATTCCTTATATCTTATTCTTTATATCTACAACATATAAATTGCATTCAAATTTTAAATTTAAATGTCAATTGTAATCATAATCACTTAAACATTGGTTTTCATTTTAGAATTTAAATTGAGTGCAATGCTAACACAAAAAATGAAAATGATAAATACCTATGTGTAAACTCCTTATAATCTCCTTGCCAATGTAGTCTTACTAAGTTATTTATAAATGTAATTTCATAAAAAATTAATAATAATATACTAAGTCCTTATGTAATTACCTTGTTGACCCCTTCCTCACTTTCAACTTTATTTTCAAAGTTTGTTTTGACTCTTATCTATCTGTAGATGTAGTTTTCACACAAAATAGTTAATATCAATTATTACTAAGTCCTTGTGTAATCTCCTTATAGATTCTTTCTCAAGCTTCATTTTAATTTCCACTATCTTAACTTTATTTATATGCAATTATCATAGCATAGAAAATCAATTACTAGAAAGTAACTCCTTTTCTACTTAGTAATGATTTTTTTCTCCATTAAAATAATGAATAATTTTTTAAAAAATAATTACTATGAAATATCATGTAATATCCCCTTGTGATAATTTTATCTTCCTTTCAAGTTCTAATAAATGTTTATATGCAAATTTAATTTTTATGAAAAAATAGTTATAGTAAAGCAATTTAATTTTAACAATAAAACTTATTCCTATCTGAATGTGCACTAATAGATTATAATGAGTGGTTAATGTTTATTGTTAAAAAAATTAGTATTTATTAATAAGTAGAGGCCTATATTCTACATAAGAAAAAAAACTTTGATTCTTAATTGATAAAATTATTTTTAACATATTTAGAATGAAAACAATTGCCTATTATACACAAGTCTTGTAATATATTTTGAATATTATCAATTAAGAATCCAATGGGATTAGCATGTATGCAAGTGACTTCACATTATTAAATAAAGACTATTTATAGTCCATTATTCGCATTCTACATAATATATTAACTATATTATGAGCATAGAGAAAGAAGTGATCATTTTATGCCCTATTACACTAATATATTAATATTATTTTAAGAATCTAATATTTATATCTTGTGTAAAATGGGCATGTGCCCCTTATACGAAATCTAAGAATATTGGATTCTTAAGTGATAACATTAGACTTACCTTGATATTGTTGCATGGGCACATACCCAAATATCTAAAAAATATAGGCACATCATCAATTAAAAATTTAGTAGTCTTCAAATATTTTGGTTATTGGATTCTTAATTGATGATGAAATTCTTATCTTTTTCAAAATAGGCATGTGTTAATTCTATGCAAGAAAAAAAATTATGAAAATTGAGCAAAATTTTCTCATATTATGCCCCTTTTTACATAGTTCTAGTATACTAGAATATTATCAATTAAGAATACAATATTTTTATTTTGCATAGAATAGGCACATGTAGATTTTAACAAGTGAAGATTATTATATTTATTAGTTGATAAATTTATTATGTAATGTGTAGAGTGGGCATGTGCCCATTCTAAAAAAATTAAGACTAATGAATTCTTAATTAATGATGATATTATTATCTTTTTCAAAATGGGCATGTGACCATTATACATAAGCTAATAAAATTATGAGTGTTGAGTAAGAAGTGTTCATATTATTCCCCTTTCTATATAGGTTTAGTATCCTAAAAACATTATCAATTAATAATCTAAAATTTTTATTTTGTGTAGAATGGGTACTTGTAGATTTTACACAAGTGAATAATATTAAGATATAAACATGTAAAATAGCTATAGTAAAATTACACATAAAGATTCCATAACAATATATAGCTTTTGTACACATATAATTACTAATATTTTATCGAAAAGAGGAGTCTAAAAAAAATTAGAATTATAGATGCACATTCTAATTACTAAATTCATTATTTTTAGGAGATCACATTATTAATTCCTTAGCACTAGCATTAATTCACAAAACAATAAGATAGTGGACAACAAGCATGAAAACAAAACACAACTTGAATAAATCATAAATTACATTAGTTCAAAAGTGTTTGTTTACAAAAGGTCCCACCCATATATGATAATACAAAATACTATATATACGTATAGGATTCATCTCCTAGTAGCATGAGATTCCCATCATTAACCATGGTTGCCTCAAGATTTTTTTTACCATTGATGTCTCATAATATTCCCACCATCTCCAAAAAATATCTTCCTAATCTTGCTAAGAAAAAACACTAAGGGGTCAGGGGTAGAACACCTCCAAATTTCATAGGGTGTGCCTCCTTGGATGCTAGAGTGTACACCATTAATTTGAACTCCCTATACATATTTATAGGGTTCATAGGTGTTTCTTGAAATATTACCTCACCCTGGGCCAATAACTACTCATGGACTTGGAGTGGGGCCTCTAAGGAAACCTTTACCTTAGACACCTAGTTGATGTTAGTTGATAACTGAATCGACATCTCTAGAACTACCTTGGCCCCAACCATGTTGGATTTTACCAAATTTATTCACATGACTTGGTTAAATTTGTCCAAGCTAACTTCAAATTCCTCTGTCTAAAAAGGTGTCATCTAGCTAGAACAAAACAATTATGTTAACCTTCTTAAAATAAGTTAACATAAGCTCCTTGCTCTTCTTGAAAGGTTTGATCACTATTTATACCATATCCAACCATTCTTTAATTGAGGTCTTCAAGCCCCTAAGATAAATATGGTAGAGGTTTAATTCCACCAAAGGCATGGGATTAAGCTCTAGGAACATTCCCTTATGAAAGACCATGATGAGCTTATTTAACTTATTATCCATGTAAGAAACTCTCTCTAAATATGCTTGAGTGAATTAAATGTGTTCTTTGCTAATAAATATGGCTCTATTCACCTTTCCAATAGTTTTGAATAGATGTAAAATGGCTTTCACAACTCGACCAATCAGCCCCATTAGTAAAGTGCTCTTCGCTTATAACCCAAGTACTCAAACTTGATCTTTCATATTTTCTATAAGCTTCTCAGTGAGGTCATGTGTCTTAGAGCATTGAAACTAGGTCCTATGCTACTTTCTCTTTTCCAATTGAAGTCCTCACTTTGGTGAGGGAGAATATATATTTCTTAGTCCTCCATACCATAGGGTTCCCCTCTTAAGTGAAAGTCTACATGATCACCCTTTTCATGCTCTTAGATGCCCTTTTGAACTACCATTAGATGTCTAAGTCCCCATGATAGACTAGAATTAGTCTTTTTTCACTTGAAGTCTCAATGGAATTAACCCAAATTGGTCTAGTTAATGTCCCCAAAGTAGATGAAGGTGGAATATGAAGGGTGGAAGTGACCAAAGTGGAAGGTATAAGCCTAGGGGAGGAGGAAGAGATGAAGTAGAGGGAAATAAGGAATAAAGGATCAGAGGATGAGGAAGCATGAGAGTGAAAGGAGGAAGGATGAACTGGGACCCCTAATGGAATAATTAGGCACATCATTAGTCATAAATCATGTCAACTTGTGGACCAATGGTACTTTGGAGTGGGGTATTCAATTAAAAAAGGAAATCAATTAATTAAATCTAAATCCTTGGGCCCATTGGGTGATATAAAAGGAGGGATAGGGAGTAATTTTAGGTTTAATTGGAATTCAAATAAAGGGTTGAAAAGGAGTCGCCTTTAAATTTTTCTTAAGGCTTTTTCTTGAACCAGTTACAACTAAATTAGTTAAGGTAGCAACCAAATCTTGTATCAAAAGCAAAATAAAGGTTACCTTCTTCTTCCTTTTAGGCATTATGTTTAGACCCACCTATTCCATAGTTATTAAAGGATCCATTGTGGAAACTATGGCCAAAGTGACCTAAAAGGCTATAAGAGTGACTAAAGGGGATACAAAGGTGGGTGTTACTTGAATTATGCACACAAGTGCACTTGCCACTAGGGTGGCCAATAAGATGGTTGAGGTGGGGACATTGAGAGGTGTTCACACTAGAGTACATAATGGATCTATTATCATGGAAACCATGGTGTATGTCATCAATGTGAAATTAGGATCCACCAAGATATAATCCTTTCATAGAGTTTTAGAGATGGCCTAAACTAAGCTTGAAAGTAGAGGGGATGAGGTTCATGTAAATAAGGATATTAGAAACCAAAGGGGGGCCATGGGGATTTCTATGGGTGGAATGGGTTGAGTGAGTGGAGTAACTATAAATCTAGGGGTACTTAAGTGAATTGTGGAGTGGGCACAATAGGGACTAGGGGAGGCCTCATTGGAATGAGCCTGGTAGGAATAGGGAAATTTGAAGATGGTCCCATATGCTACTAAGGAATGGTGGAAATATAGGAAGGAATATCCAATGATGCATACTATTGGTCCCACTCCAAGATTTATTTATGGATTATATGGATGTTAAAATTCATCACTTGCACCACATATTATTGAATGACTTTTGGGGATGGAGGTGGTCGGGCTAGAGCTAAATTTGAGGTTAGGGAAGGTGAAACCCATGAAGTTGAAGGTGGTAGGATCCCTTTGTATGATTATTTTGGAAATTTAGGGCATACTTTCTTAAACATCCTCTCCTATATAAATTGGCACTGGTACCAAGGCTGGTTATGGTGGTAATGACTACATTGGGGGAGATTATGGAGGTGGCATAGGTCAAACATCAAGGAATGGTATGATTTTATCCTAATTATCCTTCTTCTTCTCCTCCTACACCTATGTTAGTACTTTAATTTCATTGGCTAGATTTAGATGAAACTCATCATCCTCATGAGTCTCATGGTGATACATGATATTGAGATGGGTTATGTGGCTCACCACATGGATATTTAACCCCATAAGGATCCAATTATTTATGATTTTCCCTTCTCAAGGCATAGGATTTCCTATTTATAGACAAATTTTGTGGTGAAGGTAGGTTCTTATATTCATAATGGTAGATGAGAACTAGGAAGTCCAGACATGCCTTCTTCTAATAATCAATCAAGTGGACCTTGACCAATTGGTAAACAATTTCTTACTCTAAGAGGTGATCCATAACTTGATAGGGAAAGAGGAGAGGAGATTGGATATATGTCTTCCACTTGTATGATGGTGCGGTCCCTATAATAATAATAAGCTCCTATGGGTATGGACATCTTCCTTATGTCATCTAAAAGTTATGTCATGGGCCTCTATTTAATGGCCATGTAGACTACATGGTAGAAGGACTCATAGATGTCCCAAATGTGGTTCATGTAGTGGCATGTGTACAACTTATATAAGACCATAAAAACTATATAACTGGAAGGGATCCATGATGGAAACACAAAAGGATTTAACATGAGTGTGGTGTATAATGCATCCATGAGATATCTCATCCTATAAAATTTGTCACCTCCTCTCACCTCACTGATACTCTTGACTAGGTTGAAGTTGATAAGGATCCTAAGGTCTGAGACTAATTTCCTTTCAAGGATGATGCTAAGTAAAGGAACTTAAAGAGGGTTGACATGAAAAATGTCACTTGATCCAAATAATTAAATTCAATAACAACATCCCAATATTAATTCCTTCCTTAAATTTTCCAATAGTTTATGAGCTAATGTCATCCTTTTTGACCCACCTATCAGGGTTGATGGCCTTATCCTCTAAGACATCATATATCTAGTAGGCCTTGGTCTAAGTGCCTACTACATTTTATTCATAAACTAGGGTGAACTTTGGGATGTTAAAGTACTATTTTAAGGAATATCTATAGATGTCCACAATCTTATTTTAGGACCCCATAGAGTATACTAGGTCATGGGTAGCATCATGTATATGCATGGAGTTTCACAACATATTGATAAAGATATCGATGTATGGAAATACTTCTATCTTGGTGGAAACCTTGTATAGTCCTACCTTTTAATAATATTCAAGTTCACCAAGGAATTCAAATTCATTATCATAATAATTTGAGGTGGGTTTATGCACCTCCTTAATTACCTTCAACACTTTATTATAATATTTAAAATGGGTCAGGTTTATTGATAAGGTGGAATCTCTATATATGGGCTTAGGTTTTAGGTGGGAAGATGATTTAGCGATGGACATGAGTTTAAATTTAATTAGCATAGAATTATAGGTCCAACATAAGCATTAAAATCTTGAGAAGGAATTAAAGGTTAGGGTTCTTGGGTGTTGGGAGTGGTAATGGTAAATAAAATTACTCTAAGGACTTATAGGGTTATATAAATATATCCTATATTAATGGTGTTTGGAGGATCATCTTGCATGAGTTTAAAATTGATTTGATAGTATGATTCACTCAATCATTCCCTGATCTATCATTAACTTATAGAATTTTAAAAATGCATTATTAATTTATCTTTTATGATGATAATGGGATGCCCATAAGTTATCGAATCAAAGCTTAATTACCCAAATTAATTAATACAAAGATATGGTAGGCAAACACCTACTTTAGCCCCTCATGTTACCTCAAGTATCATCCAATTAGGCCACATGTCCTTTAATGATTGGGTGTTTTCTCTATTAGGCATGACTCTTTGGTCATTCCTTTACCTTTTCATGTACTATAGTCAGCCACCTAGGCCTATTGAAGACATGTGGCACTCTATGATTATTTTCAAGATCTAATTGTGCTTCTTTTCTAGATCAATCAGGATAATTTGGTACTTTTATGTTATCCTATATAAGATTGACACATGATGGCCTATGGTTGGTTGGGATCTCCAAGGGATCTAATAATTCTAACACCCCTAAGAGATTGACAAGTCTGATAGGTTCCATGTGGTTCTTTCTTATTTGTTAGGCTCTCCTAGGGCTCTAACAATTATGACACCCCTAAAATATTGATAAGTATAATAGGTTCCATGTGACATTGTCTCATTTATCAGGTTCTTCTATCTATCAAAAAATATCCTTGAAATTCCATGTAGGACTTTTAGGTGATGTCATCTTGGGAAAACATGCATAACCTTAACTCTATGAAATAACACAGTTAGTGTAAAATAGTCTAAGTATGGAAAAAATTTCACATTGAAACACAAGGTGGTTATGTTGTTAAAGACATAGGTGATTGTAGTTATCTTCGTGATGAAAATTCACACTTTTTTAATGTTTTGAAATACTCAATTGATCAAGGTAAAATAGGGGTTCAAGGTTTTACCTGATTCAAGCCTAGGTGTGAGAAGATTGGATTTGTGGGAAACTTCTAAGTTGAGAATTTTTAGAGGGGTCCCCATTTTCTATGAAAAAGGGTCATATTGGCCACAAAATATTTTTAATTGATTATTACATTCTTATCTTTTTATTCTACACAATCCAACAAAATTATGAGCATTGAACAAGAAGTGTTCATATTATGCCCCATTCTACACAAGTCTAGCACACTAAGAATATTATCAATTACAAATGATATATATATATATATATATATATATATATATATATATATATATATATATATATATATATATATATATATATCATTTGTAATTGATAATATTCTTAGTGTGCTAGACTTGTGTAGAATGGGGCATAATATGAATATATATATATATATATATATATATATATATATATATATATATATATATTTAAAATAGACACATGAAAATACTACACAATTGAAGATTATTGTATTTATTAGTTGATAACATTATTATCTAATGTGTATAATGGTCATGTGTCCATTCTACACAAATTAAGACTATTGGTTTCTTAATTGATGATGACATTATTATCTTATTCAAAATAGACATGTGCCCTTTCTATGTAAGCCAACAAAATTATGAACATTGAACAAGAGGTAATCATATTATGTCTCTTTCTACACATTTATAGTATAATAACAAAATATCAATTAAGAATCAATTTTTTTATTTTATGTAGAATGAGCACATGTAGTTTTTACACCAATAAATACTATTGGATTTCTTAATTGATAACATTATTATTTAAATTTGTGTAGAATGGGAATGTTCCCACTCTATGAAAATTAATAATATTGGATTATTAATTGATTATGACATTCTTATCTTTTTCTAAATGGGCATGTGCCCATTATACACATGTGAACAAAATTATGAGCATTAAGCAAGAAGTGCTCATATTATGCCCCATTCTAAATAGGTCTAGTATTTCAACCCAGTACTTATTAATGTGATTTTTGACATATTTAACCCATGTCACTTAGCCCATATAAGTGATTCAATAATGGCATGACAATGCACACCCCTTCTTAAAATGTTTTTATTGTGTAAGAATCAGGGTCCTCTTTATTTACCCATTAGGTTTCCTTATGTAATCCCAAAGCTCTAATGGTGATGAAATCATTTACATATGTCAATTGAATTAAATTTTGAATTGATGACATGATCTCAAATTAATCATTTCCTAATTTTGCATTGATTTAACATTTTGAACATAAGCCCCATTTAGATTGTTGGTAGTGATGGGATTCCTCTAGCTATCATATCACAATATTATATAGCTAAGATAATAAATGATAGGATCATGTAGACATATACTTAGTTATTTTCCATGGCACTATGAATTTTCCCAAGGTTGGCCACAGATCACTTGGAGAGTGGCAGGATAAGTACATAACATGATAACTAAGCATAAAGAGGCATCTTTGTCCTAAAAATTATACTCGTATGAGTTGGCCACAATTTAGGTATACAAAGTACTTGTGGAATTCCATGATTCAATCAGGGATCTGATAGATCTAATGCCTCTAAGTGTCAAAATACACATGAATATTTCTCTTTCAATTGGGCCTCCCAGGTTTTGACAGGGATGATGTCTTTGGGTGTAAGGGTACATGTGCCTCTTTCATATTTAATTGGGCCTCATAGGGTTATGATAGCTATGGTACCTTTGGGTGTCATGAGTCACATTGATTTTTCCAATTTGATCAAGCCTCCTAATGTTATGAAAAATCTAACACTTCTATATGTCCTAAAACATGTGGTTTTTTCTTATTCAATTGGGCCTTCTAGGGTTTTCACAAATTTGATGCCTCTGGGTGTCAAGAGACATGTGGTTCTTTCTCATATGATGAGGAATCTAGGGATTTTGATATCTCTAATGCCTCTAAGACCTATAAAATGTAGAAAAATATAATTCTTTTAAAATATCCTCATAATCAAATAGATGATTACTTATCATCCAAAATGATTCTATGAGAGTGTCGTTTGGGACTTCAGGATTACGGCTTCGAGACTGAGATTTTAGGAAAAGCCTATGTATGGACATTCTATAGGAAATACTTAGTGCCTTAAAAAAACTAAGTATAAAAACACTTAATGAATTTAATGGGATGAACCGTTGAACATGAATAATAGTGAAATATCTCTAAACATGAATAAACGAGCTATTATTAGGGTTGCTAAAAATCTCAAGGATCGAATTGGGCTTGATAGAGGGCCTAAAATTTAAAAAAATCATGATGTAAAGGTCCCATTTTATTATGTGAAAAGGGATATTTTGGTCACAACATGTAGGTGTATTATACTAAAAACATTATCAATTAAGAATCCAATATTTCTATTTTGTACAGAATGGGCACATGATGTTTTGGTCACAACACACGAGATGTTTTGATCACAAAAAATAGGTGTAGTATAATAAGAACATTATTATCAATTAAAAATTATAATATAAAGATACATATAGACTATATACTAAGACTATTGTCTTTTTAAAAATGAGCATGTGCCCATTCTATGCAAGCTAACAATATTATGAGCATTGAGCAATAAGAGTTCATATTATGCCCTATTCTACACATGTTTCATATACTAATAATATTATCAATTAAGAATCCAATATTTATATTTTATGTATAATAGTAACATTAAAATTCTACACAAGATAAGATTATTTGATTTATTATTGATAACGTTCTTATCTAATGTCTAGAATGGGCATGTGCTCATTCTACACAAATTAAGATTGCTGGATTATCAATTAATGATGACATTATTATATTTTTTAAAATGTTAATGCAACCATTTTATGCAAGAAAAAATATTATGATCATTGAGAAATAATTTCTCATATTATATCGCATTATACATAGGTCTAGTATACTAATAACATTAACAATTAAGAATCTAATATTTCTATTTTGTGTAAAAAAAAGGTACATGTAAATTTTGCACAAGTGAATAATATTGGATTTATTAATTAATAAATTTATTATTTAAATTTATTTATAATGGTCATGTGGCCATTCTACACATATTAATGCTATTGGATTCTTAATTGATGATGAGAATGGGCATGTTCTACACAAGCTAACAATATTATTAGCATTGAATAAGAAGTGTTCATAATATGCACCTATATATAGAGTTATCATATATTGTGAATATTTCAAATTATAAATCTCATATTCCTATCTTTTTTATAAAGGGCGTATGCCCATTTTACATAATCAAACATTATTGTATTATTAATTGATAATGTTCATATCTTGTGTAGAATGTGTAGTGCCCATTTTAAACATGAAAATAGTAGTATTCATATTCTAAACATGTCTAATATATGAAAAATATATTAGTTCATTAAGATACTTTTTATTAATTTAATCATGCATATTCATGTGCATTACCAATGTAGTTATGAGTTTAACCCATGGCACACTTTTCCCATTTTGGCTAATCCTAGAACATCATACTTATTTGTTACAATTTCTATCTCGACTAATAAATGTCTCCATCCTACATTTTAAGATCCATAATTGGTTTGTCACTCAAGGATAAGTGATCAATCAATTGGTAGGTGTGAATTCCATAAAATATTGCATTATGAAAATAAGTGCTATGGGTGTGGATAATATCATGACAAGATGTGACGAGTTCACAAGTATGTAATCAAGGAAAGGTAGTTATCATTGGTAGACTATGGGGAATTTGAGAAGAATATGCTAACTAGAGGATAAAACATCAAGAACCATTTCAATTACACCTCACATAGAACATAGTCTAAAACCTTATGTTTTCCCAAGATAGCTAGGAAAAACCTTTTCTATAAGAACAACACTCATGTGAGATGGGAAATTATGTTTTCATAAGAGAACCCACATATCTTAGGCCATTAAGGAAAAGGAAAGTTATAAACATTTTTAGAAATGGAGGATGGCATAGTTATTTTACTAATTTAATAGGGTTTGATGATGTAATTTCCCAAGAGTTTGTAAAAACTTTCATGCATGATGTAGATCAAATAACTATAAGTAGAGGTCACTGAAGAGTTTTTAGAAGAGGTAACTAGTCTACCTCATATAAGGTATATTTGGCATATAAATCCTAGTGATTGTATAATTAGGACTCTATTTTACATATACATATAATATTTAGAGTCTTCAAACAAAGTTACACTTCATTTTTTATTGCCTAGACTTTGGGAAAAAATTACCTTCTACATTGTTAAGTACTTAATTTATGAGCATAAAAATTCAATATTGTATGTAGTACACTTCAATCTCCTTAATCATCTTAGGCACAAGATAAGGGTGAATGTACAAAATTTTTAGTTAAACATGATAAGAAGGATGGAAAAGGAGTAATAGAAAGGGAAGCCAACATCTTTGTCACATCACTATCTAATTCAACTTATTATACATAGATGTTTAACTAGCTAAATAACTAACCTAAATTGGGAAATTTTCTTGACAATGTAATAGCTACCATAATAATAACAACAAAAATAAGTTGATGAATAAAAAATAATGGATGTTTAAGAACAATATGTGGTTGTAGAGTAAGAAGAAGAGCATGTCAAAGAAGAGAATATAGAGAGACCAAAGAGAATAATAAGGAGGAAGTTAATACTAAATCCTTCCTCAAATTATTAGGTCAGAGGTAAGAATAAGGTTGAAGATACCCCCTATGCATCAATATCTAGGAATAATAAAAAGGTTCTAACTCTACTCGCTCATAGAAGATAATCACAAAGGATTAGGTGTAGAATAACAAGAAAACACACTCTAATAGCCCTTGATGTTATTTAATACATAGTGGGGAATCATCTTAGAAAGAGGATGATCTTAGTGTAGATGAAATTCAAAATTATAATAATTTTGATGAAGGAAACTCTGCTTGATTTGGTGTTGAGATTTCATCCCTTAGAGAGATAGAACATTGGAGTACATCACATAATGTGGTAGGAGAAGAGTTAGCATTAAAGGAACAAGAAGGTAATATGGTGGATGAATAAGTGGAAATGGAAAAATAAGAAAACCCTAGTTAACCCAAGAAGGAATAAAATAAAAAAAATTGGTGGAATCCCTATGGTAAATTGAAACCCTAAGGGAACAGATTGAAGATCTTGAGAAAAATGAGATTTGGCTAGGCACACTAGTTAGGGTGATAGAAATAGAGAGTGGAAATTTTCAATCCCCTACAACTTAAACTTTAATAAAAGTGTCTCTTAAGACTGAAATACAACTAGAAAAGACTTTTTAAAAAACTTCCACTCATACTGAAGAACTCATTAAGGAATAATTATTCATGAATAGGGATGCCAAGGTATAGACCATGCAAATTTGATGGCATAATAAATTTTTTCAATATGAAAACACAACTTTAAAAAATAAGCTCAAAAATGCTGAGTCAAAAAAATTAAAATTAAAAAATAAGGTATAAGATATGAATCAATTAAAATTGTAACTAATGAGTTGTAAACCTCCTACAAGAGTGTATGTTGTTTACCTTGAGTAGTAGTGGTTAAAATTTTAGTTCATGAGAGTCTATTGTGACATGTCCAAACTAGTAAGTGAGCCTCACTCCTTTGAAATATATAATAGTGGAAATCCTAAGGATTAAAATCAATAATGTGAATTATATACATAACTATGTTGTTCCTCATGACCAAAAATAGAATCTAAACATGTATTTAGATGATGTGATTCTAAGATATTTTTCTTATTATATTGCCAATGAGAAAATAATAAGTGAGGAATTAGATGAGTTTCATGAGAAAGAGAAAGAAACCACATTAATTATCAAAGGGGAGGCTACCAAGTCAAATGTAATAGAATTAGATTGGATTGCATTAATGAACAAAAGGGATGCAACTACAAGAACTAGGATGGAACAAATAGAAGCCCAAAATAAGTATGTGGCCTTAATCATAAAAATGGTTCAATAAACCTACAATGCTTTTTTATTTAGATGGAATGACCTTACCCCTAAACTGAAAAGTAAGGAACCATTATCAAGGTATAATTTCATGGCAACTCTCAAAAGAGTCACCAAACATATTGACATGGAAAAAATGAATAGATTGAGTTGTCTTTCCATTACATATCAACCTCTTATTTTCTAGTTTACCATTCTTGATTGGAGGGGATAGATAAATTCAATAAAATAATTGAAGATAATAAATGGAAGAGGATAGAAGATAATTTTTGGTTTTATAAAAAATAGGGGACATGTACAACAAAACCATTTAATTTTTGACAAA
Source organism: Torreya grandis (assembly GCA_037957365.1). NCBI lineage: Eukaryota > Viridiplantae > Streptophyta > Pinopsida > Cupressales > Taxaceae > Torreya > Torreya grandis. Next base: position 70,300 of record JARHVA010010113.1, read on the forward strand.
TATGCTACCATGTACATAGGTTTTGATTGCTCAAGGACTAGAAACATGTTCAGTTGGGGGTGTAATGACTTGATAAATAATCTGTAAAACCAATCCTTCAATCTTCTTTTACTAATACCCTCCTACCAATACAAATAATATAAAGTTAACTTTTGTATCCCTTTCCTATCTAATAGTACTAATAAATATGATGTGCACATCTTTATGTTTTAAACCATTTTTTCTTAAGGAAACATGTGTCATATGCTTTTATTATTATTTAGGTTTTACTATTCAATCAAAGCATTCAAGAATGGGGATAAATCATGAGTTACAAGGATTAGTAACCAACCTGTGACAACAGAGTGTCTATTTAGAGAGAACTTAGAGAATATTAAATTAATGCATATTAAGATCATGATGGAAATATTTTCAAAAAATAATCGTGTTTTTAATTAAGACATTTTTAGTAATGTAACCATGCATATTCATGTACATTCCCAATTTTGTTGGTTTAACTCATGGGATATTTTTCTCATTTTGGCTATTCCTATCACATCATACTTATCTTCCACTATTTTCATCTCATGTAATTAATGTCACCATCTTTCACAAGTGCCACAAATGGTCTATCACTCGATAAAAATTCACCTATCAGTTGGGGGTGTGAATTTTATAGAATGTTGTATGATGGAAACTTTAGTGCTATTGGTGTGGATAATGTCATGACAAGACACTACAAGTGCCCAAGCATGTAATCAAGGAAAAGTAATAATTGTTGGTAGTAATTTAAGGGGAAGATTATGAAAATTAAAATAATAATAAATTATGTGAAGTTTATAAGAACATGAAAGGATAATAATAGAAAAGTGATGTAGAGGATTATCATGTCTTGCACTTGAAAAAAAATATCAAGCACCTCATTTATTAAAATAAACTACAAAATACCATGTAACCACCTCACAAAGTGGGAATTTTTATTTCACAAGAGATTGTATCATTATGATTTTGAACACCCCTCAAAGGGATAATAATGGTATTGTATCTTGTGAAATCAATGTCTGCTTTGTGATTTGGTTAGAAGGTAGTTTGTAATTACTTATAGGAAATGATATGCTTGAAATATTTTATCAAGATGTAAGACATGATAATGCTATACATCAAATATAAATAATTAAATGAGAATATGGAAAAATATATATTAGTAAGAGAGGAAAGAGTGAGATAATGGTGTTTAGAAATTGAAAATGCAAAGGTAGAATCAAGTAGAATTGCCTCAAAAAAGGGAGACAAAAAATAAATAGGAAAATATAATATAGAATAATTGGAGATAATAAAAAATTTAGAATTGGTGTTCAAAACACCAAAACCTATAAAAAATGTAGAGTATGGAAAATCAGATGTAAAATGGATGCAAGAAACACATAATAGGCACACAAACATGGTAGAACAAAAAAATGCATCAATAAGATCATGTGAGTCCATGACAAATGTGTTAGATGAAAGACTAAAGGAAGAATATTTGGAAGTGAAAGGTGAAATAGGATCCGTACCAAGTATAATAAGACTGAGTTAGATAACAAGAGAAAATAAATAATAATAAGAGTAATATTAAGGGATTAGATAAGAGTAATAGAGAAAAATGGGGGAGACAGAACATAGAGAAAAGTATAATTGGTGGGAATATGGTGGCCTACTCTCTTGAAATACACACACCTTCATGTGTAATAATGTGATATTTGTCAAATAATGGGAAATAAAAATTCTAAGGATGAAATTAGGTATAAAATATAAGCCATGGAATCTCACTATCATACTGCAATATCAGACAACCAAAAATATCATTCATGATATTGATTATACTTCACATAATCTCACAGAAAGGAACAATAATGGATAGTAAAAGAGAAAATGTGTATATTGATATTTTTTATTATTTTTATGTATAGTCATGTAAGAGTTACCTCTATGAATCTTATGGTTAAGACAAATAATGAGGTATAAGCCTAGGCTATAATATTAGGGTTAATCTTAGTGGCTAAGTGCAATGTTGAGAAGTTAGTCATTTAAGGGGATTCAATGGTTCTGATCGGTGTTATGTAGAATATAAATGTATGATATTGGAATATTGATAATATTTTATGGAAATTTTGGGGGGAAATTGATTCCTTATTTCCTATGGAGGTCTCTTATTGTTTCAGGGAGGATAATGGCATAAAGTATTACTTGGATAATCAGGGGAGGCTAATGGCATCAAGGATTACTTAGCTAATAGTGTCAAGGATTGCTTTGTTGAATTAAATCTACATGATGGTGTTGGAGTATAAAAAATGGATTCAAATAGCACAACATCAACCATCTTTGATGGGGAGGTTTATTTTGATATTATACATTCAATTTTACAAGGTTCCTATGGCATTACTAGTGGTTATTCTTGACCTTTAATGGTCAAATAGGGAAACCTTAGCACTGAGGATTTTATGGTAGTTATTTGGTGCATCAGATATGAATTTTCATACTCAATTGTTAGTTGAAGGGATGAGCTTGGCAAGAATTAGGTTGGTAGAATAGCAATATGTAATGAACAGTGACATGTGATACCATATTAAGAACACTTTATGTTCCATTAGCTTAGGTGGACGTATATTGGAGAGGAGTATTCATATAAGGTAAGGTGGTCGTGGTATTCATCATAGTTAAGGTGATATAATAGGTAGGTTGGTCTAGGTGTTTGAGGTAATGGAGGTGGCCATGGCTAAGCATTTGGAAGATTATGGCAAAATTGAGTTTGGGTGATCTAGATAGTAGTGGTGATGCAGCATTGGTGTATGTGGGTGATAGACATGACATCTAATCTTAGTCACCATGATAGGGAATAGTTTTTACTTATATCATGAGTTATCTTAGCTGGGATGGGTCTAGTTGCTAGGTTGTGGCTTTTTGGTAGGCTTGTTTTTGGGCCTTCTATTTTAGGTCATTGTTTGTTATTAGTGGCTTTGGTTGGTTTATTAGTTTTTATATTTTAATTTTTCATGGGCTATTAAGGCTTTGTTTTAATCATTGGATTTGATTAATAAATTGGAGAAGGACCATGTAATACTCATTACTGAGCAAAAAAAATAGGTTGAACCTGTAAAATTATATTTTTAATTTTAATAGTTAGTTTGTTGAAATAATAATGTGGTGGTTACAAATCCAAATCCATGAATGGAAATCAAGTATTATATATAGGATTTAAGAATGTAAATTAATTTGAATTTTTATTTATACAAAATTTTAATGATATATGGTGGTCAAGTGCATAAAATTAGATTTATATACATACTAGATCTATATACATACTATGTAGTATTGCCAATGTTTCATAGTACCAGACATTTTCACAATACATTCAAAATGTAAATATAGATTTTTTTATGATAGATGTTGTGGGTTGAGGGGTCCCTCACCCATAAAAAAACCAAAGAGTATCATAAAATGTGGGAAAAAATGAAAACATTTATTATCCACACCCATACAAACTCTTTAACAATTAAAGGGAAGCATAAGAGAGGCTCAAAAAAATATGGGGGACAAACTTCAAACATTAAATATGATAGAGTGAGTTGAAATATTATATTTATTTTTAATAGTCAATTGAATATAGATAGATATTTTAATAATGTCCATGAGAGAGAGAGAAAAAATAGTCTATGTGACCCCAAACCAAAAAATATATCCCAAAGGAGTTAAGAAGCCTTTGTAATAAGAGAAATGATTTGAGTTTGTGGACCCTAGTTCACAAGCCTACCACTATTTTTTCTTTGAAGTTTCACTCTCCTACTACGGATTTTGATAAAAAAACTCCCTATTTATATCAATGGTCTCAACTTTAACTATAGTGGACATAGATATTCCCTATAGGTTATCTAAGTATTTAGCTCAGATGTCATCATATGTAGAACACTCCATCCATATTATTATCATGAAATCAAACACATTTATCTTATTAATTGCATATATTAAAATATAAAATACTGTTTATAGCTTAATTACAATAATATTATATTAAAATCAAATATAACACAAATCCCTGCATATAATGGTTTTGAAAATGAAAAAACTTAAAAATAGGTTTTTGAATATAAATTAATAATTTTATAATTTAGTGAATCCATATTCAAATTTGGATTCCAACATAATTTTTAGAAATTTTAATATAGGATGCCATTTAGAATATTTCAAGTCTTGACATATATTATTATAGTATGAGGCCAGTTATATACCATGAAAATGTGAATATCCAAGGTCATCTTATGAATTTATTTAAATTATATCAAATGATAAACTACTTATACTCATTTACATTATTAAAATCTTGGAGAAATTTTGAACATCAAAACAAACTACTAATAATATTACTTCTACATAGAGCTTGATTCATAACAATTAAGATGTTAATGTTCAAATGCAATGAGTAACCACATATTCCTAATTCCCTATTATATGCATTGGTTTTAAGCTTACTCAGGTAGATATAATTAATTCATTTTAAGAGTTTCATGTTGTTAGTCTCAATCTTCATCACTGATCTTCCATGCTTCAAATCTCACCAACTTGATAATTTTGGGTAATAGGGTTTAGAAACATATATTAATTTGTGGGAAATATAGAAAAAAATATATTGAATGGTCTCACACATGGGAAAGCAAATCATATTTTAGCCCATAATCATTGCCAAAAAATACCTTCATACTAGCTTAGTTGTAGCCCATACCCATAGGGGTTCATGTAAAGTTTCACTATGCACATTTAATGAAATTTACCCAAAAGACACTTCTAGTTGCTAGCTATCTAATTTCAAGTCCTCAAATTTATTTCCCATGACTTTTCCTTCTAAATTTTTTAATTAAAATGTTAGGACAATAATTTTATTGTCTATGACACTAGTATTAACATGACATAGGGAATGACATTGGTCAAATGGTATAAATAGGTGAAAGTTTTTTAATAATATTTATGAAACAACATAATGTATATGACTATAGGATTGTAATCAATTTATTTTGTTTAAGAATAAATTTTAAAGATATCCTTATTATGTTATATTTATTTATTTTTAGTGTTATATTTTTATAATATATTTTATTTTGTTTTTATTTTGACATTTTAGATTTTTTATTTACGAATGTAAAAAATTGTGATTATTTTGTAAATTTGTGCAAGTGTTATATAAACATTTTTAGAAAAATAGATTCATAATTTTTTTTAAATGCAATTAAGCTAGATTAATTTATCTAATGCCAATCTAATCTTTATAATCCCATCCTATTATAAACTAATACATCTTAGTTTTCACTTTATAAGAGATTTAAATTACAAGAAATTGTTTTCATAACATAACTATCAATAAACATCAGGTATTAAAGTCACATTAGGCACTTCTTTAAATATGGTTTTCATAATTTTTGAAGTGCAATATTGAATGAATAATAGTCATGATTTTTTTCCATAATGTAGCCAAGGTACCCATTAAAATTAACTCTTACATGGAATCCATTCAAATGTCCTTTAAATTTGGAACCTTATCTTGATTTTTTTTCATTTTTATTAGATATGGGTAAATGATTTTACAAAATATGGAGCTATGAACCAAAGGGGTAGCATTTATTGGAGATATGAATCAGTCTAAGACATAAATGGGAGGCCTAGATCCCCTTTAAATCCATAAAATTACCAACATCACCAGTGTCAATGACATCACTAGGGTCACCAAAATCATCAACAACCATAAATGACCTCACATGCCATGTGATATTTAAACCTAGGTGTGGGTGGACACAACCAAGACACTTAACCATGTCCTATGTTTTTATGACTATTATCTATTCAACATTTCCCTTCAAATGGTAATATTATTTTAATAGTCTAAGGAAGAAACATAAGAGAAAACATATATATTTATTATAATCTTAGATTTCTCTATAATTCTGAGCATGATCTAATGTGAAATTAGTGGTTTAAATGGGCCATTAATATTAATTGGTATATATCAATTTAGTATTATTTTATGTTACTAATAGGTTATACATCATTGAGTTTCAATAAAAGAGTCAACTATTATTTTTAGGTAAATGTCATTAGTTTAATAATCAATTAAGATGGAGTTTCAGTTTGGGTTGGGGACACCATTATGATAGATTTCATATTGGATGTTGAAAATATTTTGACTAAAAATGGAGGTTAAAATTGATTTGAGACTATTTAAACTACTATGATATTATGTATCTCTTATATGAATTTTTGAGTGCCAATTGGCAAAACATCACAATATTACAAATAAATTGACATTAAATTTTGATCAACTTTCTATGTGCATCTTATGATTTAAATTAGATATAATGTGAGACATGTGGCATCATTATACATAGATGCATTGTCACCAATTTTTATTTTCATCCTTTACCCACTTCAAAACTTGTGAATGTATCAAAGTGCAATATTATGACATGTGGCATCATCATGCAAAATCATGTCATTTTAGACTTTTATTTTCATTTTACCCACTTTAAAACTTGCGATGGAAGTGCAAGATCAAGACATGTGACACCATTTCACAAAGTCAAGTTGTCATAAACTTTTTTTCTTTAGATCTTTGAATTTCATTCTTAATTGATAAAATTATTGTGGACCTATGTAGAATTTGCACATGCCTATTCTACACAAGTCTAACATATTAAGAATATCATCAATTAATAATCTAATATTATTCTTATCTTGTGTAAAACAAACCATTGTTGAAAATAGTCCTATATAATATCTTGATACTTAGGTGATATATGCAGTATGACACCTATTATATTTTTTTAGATTCCATCTATGATCCTAGTCAATTAGAAGGAAATTTCTTGCTTGGCTAGTTTATTTATCACACAGGTCCTTGGTAAATGGATAGATATTATTATTGCTCCTATTAGACTTATGAATGTGTGGTCAAGGTATTGCACCAATAATTACCATAATGTGATTTTAGATACCTCCTTATTTCATTAGATAGCCTTTATGGCATAGGCTTCATATTAATAGTTTGATACACATATGGATAAAAATCATCTTAGATATATTTTGTGTATAACACCTAAACCTATCAATATTATTAATATCATTAATGTCAAAGTCTTCACAAATCTTTTTTGTCATTTTTGGGTGTCTATGTAGGTGGCCTTGGGAAAATCATGGTAGTACAAACAACATCAAGTAAGTAAGACATCGTAATCCCATTCTTTGAGTCAGGGGCAAATCATCATCATTATTGTACTCCTTTACTGCTTTGATCTTGTTCTTGTAAATGGTTGTGTAATGAGGGAATTACCCATACAAAGGTGTCGTATAAAAATTTATGTCCTTGTATTTCTTATTTGTCCCAAAGGAGAAAAAATAGGGAGCTTAAGTTTTATTGAGAGCTATGTTTATAATAGCTTTATGGACTTGATAGTAGAATTTGCAAATTCAAGTGTCAAGGGAATAGAAAGCTATGAATATTCAATTTTCATTGGTATTATGTTTTCAAATGGATTTAAAATTTCTTTGATACCATCTAATATTCATGAGTTACTAAGACAAGGTTATTCATGGTCAAATCATGGGAATTAATTGCTTATTAATGGTATATAATGAAAAACTTTCCATTTGAATTTGATTTTGTGACCTATGGATTCACAAGAAATTTTCTTGAGAAGTGTCAATTTATCATGGTTTATTAGAAGCTGAGTCATCGCTCTTTAAATGTTAAATTATTACATTTTTTAGTGTTTCACAAATAAATTATTGTAGTGTTATGGATCAATGGATAAATATTTATATTAAAGGATTCAGAATAATATTTCTAAGAATATCTTTTGATAGCTTTTCTAAAAACATCCTCAAATTAAGAAATATTAGAGAATATATATTTATTATTTTATGTGATTAATATATGCATCGATAATTTATAATAACAAAGTCAGCTATTCTTTGTAGATAATGTCATTATTTTAATAGTCAACTATTTTATATAGGTTTATGTCATGTTTTAATTGTTAACTATATATTTGTTAGTGTAGGATATTACTTTCCTACTCTTTATCTTACTTAAGTGTTATTTTATTAGAGATGTTTATACCACATTCATGAGGATGTTGGGTTTATGCCTTACTTACACCTATATTAGATAATTTAGTCCCACATGCATGGGATGGTTAGGATTCTCCTATCTTTTATATATTTGTACACATCTATAGTAAACTATTTGACACAGAGTGGATAATTGATAGTTTATTCTTGGTGTCCAATATTGAAGCTTTCATGGCTGTGGTAATAGATTCATAGAGAGATCTTGGTTGAAGAGTATTTTTAACTCTATCATGATAGCATAATGAACTCGAAATGGCATTTTACAACTATTATTCTTTGCATTATTTGTATACTCCTCAAATAAGTTATACGGTTCCTTTTCAGATCTAAGTTTTTTAATTCATATTCAAAACACCTCTATTATGGAGATTGTCTAGTTTTGAGTATGTTTAGATCTATTATGTTTAGATCTAATCAGTCATAATGATTTACATTTGAGTTGATTATATCTATTGTGCTGGCCATATATTTTTTTGGAGAAATTGTAAAGTTTTTTAGAAAATAATGACTATCTTGTAGATTAGTTTTCTCTTCACATAGATGTCTGATTCAAAAAATTATTTCACTATTATAAAGAGGATGTCAAAAGGTTTCCAGAAAGTGGTCATAATAAGGATTATAAGTAGTATCAAAGGATATATGAGGCCCTAAAGTTGACTCTGTGATTTTAATTTTCTATTATTTTTTTAGGCACGATCAAGGAAAAAATTAGATTTTGTATTTAAAGTGAAAAATCAACATGGAATATTGATCTATATGAAATATTTTTCTTTTCCTTTGTTAAAATTTTCCTTCAAATCCACTTTTTCTAGATATGGTAGAAATAATTTAATTTTCTCAAAGCATTTAATATTTTTTGGTGTAATGTTTTATTTTTACCCATTTATGATGGGGATAACCTTGTAAAAATTATATCTTTTGATTGCTAACTCAAAATCTAGTGATATTTTTTTCAAAAGTGTGTGTTTTTTATGCATAATCTATTGGTATCATTTATTTTGTAAAAATGCACAAAAATATAAAGTGCCAAATTTAAGGGGGGTCTATACAATAACCATGGTGGGGGGCGGGGGGGGGGGGGGGGGGGGGGGGGCGGGAATTACTATTTTAGACTTATCTACCCTCATGAGTCTATGGATATTTGCTTGTTCATCCACTATTTCAATTTGCACTATCTCAAATGCATTTTCAATTGAGTTTGACATCCCTTTGCATGTGCTTTGTAGGCTATCATTTTCTTACAACTGACACTTTGACACACTTGTAGTTTATGTCATGTCTCCATCAATGACCCTTTCTTAGTGCCTTGATTTCTTCTATGGAGACACTTTTTCATTCCCTTGTTTTTTAGAGCATCTTTCATCATACTTGTAGGATTTTTAGATAGGTTGATAGTCTCCTTATTTGGAGCTAGTTAAGCCTAGTGTATTCCTTGTTTTTATTTGGTGTTTGTTATCACATAAGTTTTGAATGGTTTCTATTATGGAATAGATCATTTTGAAACACCTAATTATAAAACAAGAAAACCTCTAAGCCATGGGACTTAGGTAAATTAAGGTTAACCTTTAGAAAAGGCCAACATCCTTTCACTGTATTTGATGCAACTAGTATGATACCCGTTCTATGGAAATTTTACCTTTTTAGTGTCTTTTTATCCTAAACTAAATTTTTTATGGGAAAAGAGGAAGAATAAAAATTTATGAAACCTTAAAATAGCTATTTCACTAGATATCTTAGTGTATCTCAATGCTTTCTTGATAAACACAATGGAATAGAACATTATATAGAAATGGGTTCAACACAAACTTATATAATTGAGAAACTAGAGGCAATACTTAGTCATTCTCATAAAAGGGAAAAGAGTTATTTATTTTAATCAAACAATATTTTTAGAAGGAAAAAAAGACCACAAATGAATTTATTGTGACTGAAATAAGAAATAAAACTTCCATAAATACTCGAATAACTGACATACATAGAGATTTCTTAGACATGAAAGGCAAATCTTTAATTTATTTTTTCCCAAAGCTTATAACTTATATAAAATACATTCAAAATGTAAAAATTATATCCTATAATAGAAAAAAGGTGGATTGGGCCATGGGGTCTGCCCATTTATATACAAAAATATCTCATATATGAGATGTAGTTCTCAAAACTTGACCGCCCAATAAAGAAAATCACGTAGATTTGAAACCCTCATGTAAAAGAGATGAGTTCTTATATTTCTAGCATCTTGAATTTTTGGAATGATTAGAAAATGACATGCAAGATTTGGGGATGATCCTTGGTGTATAATGGCATGGATAGACTGAAAGATTCTCCATGCAATGTTTCTTCATCTATAGTATTTGAGAAAAGCTCTTCATACAAAATGGCGGTTGCCCATAGAGCTTGACTTTTTTTAAAAGATAAATTGGAATAAATTAAATTTATTTTTCATGCAAAACACAAGTGAGACTTTTACAAATTTAATTCATATCACTTCGTTGAAATGAACCTTGCAATTTTCAATCCATTATTTTACACTTTAGCAATTTATACTTGTCAAAATGGAAAGTGTAATTTGCAACCCCGCTTTTTACAAATTTCACATTATCAAAAAATATAAAGTGTAAAATATGTTTTCTCTTTCTCAAAAAAGAGTTATAAAAAATAGTTTCACCTTTACAATTATAACTGATAATGTTTTTTCAAAATTTAATTAAAAATGACATTACAACATTTATAAATATTCAACAAAAAGTTAATCAATATTCAGAAACTTTTCATCTTTCTTATCCTTCTTGGCCTATAGTTTTTCAACATACACATCAAGAGCTTTCAAGACTTCTTGTACTCTCCCTTCATCTAGTCTACAGGAGTAAATGTGAGAAGCTACACAATTTTCTTGAACATCAAACAATTCTCTTCTAAAATTGTTTATTCCCTACATCTTCGTTCTTATCTTATCCATTGCATTTTCATATCTGACAAACCTATGGATACAACTTAGGGTGAAAAATGTGTCTTTTTTAGATTATTTTTTAACAACCTCCTTAAACTTATTTTGGATCTCTTCAATTTTTAGGAGATTCTATGAGTCATCCATTGGTTAATATGACATCATATTCGTCATTCCTTTGATGTCACACAACATGTCAATAGATTTATCATGAGCAACCTTGGCCTAGTAAGTAGATTCTATTAGTATCCTTATTTGAAATTGAGTATTCCTATGTAATTCCTCATTCTCAACTTCATCCTTCATTATGGTATCATCAACAAGAATATCTACATCAATTAAGATTACAACTATCAATTTTGGATAATATAGATTCAAGGTTTGAATCTCTCCTTCTTACTTATTAACCTACTCTTTTAAAATATTATTTCTCTCTCTGATCATTTCATATTGATCCATTATTTTTGTGATGACCTTTTTTCCCTTAGCAATGAGTTAATTAGACCATTCTTTCATAGCCCTTCCCATGTGAGCAATCTCTCAGAATGAATCAATTATAACTTGATCTAGAAACTGACTGATTGGATATACTCCTTATAGTTGTTGTGATGATTTACTAGGCTTTGTAAATTGTTTTAATGCATCTATAAGTTTATCAACCTTTCTCTTTAGTTTATCCTTGGTGGCCTTGTCATGGTCAATCCTTTTTAATAAAGAGTTTATGTCAGATTGCACATCATGTTTTAGCCCCTCTCTTGTCAATCATCTGAGGTAAATTTTGGAAATCTGGTAACCCCCCATCACAATATCTTATTTTAATTTGTCTGGTGGGGGAACTGTAATTTCAACATACCCCTCTCCCTTGTCATCATTGAATATCCTAAAGAGGGTCTTAGGAATTAGTTTAGACTTCTTTTTAACCTCTGAGAGACCAAAGTCCAAAGTGTTGGGATCAATCATCTACTTTTTCTTCTTCCTTAATAATTAGGCTAGCCAACTAGGGGTAGCCTATTATTATTTTAACACTATCACCAAAGAAACAACAACTAATGTAGCTTTACTATCAAACACTGTAACCATTGTAGGCTCCTATATATATGATGTTATTAGTTTCTCAAGAGGTGTCTATGAATTTTTACTCCCATCAATTGACTATAAATCTACATTCACATTAAGCACCTATGTGGTTCCAACTTCTACTAAAAATATATATGGAAATAATGGAAGTGAATGAGGTGAGAGCAATGAAAATAACTATGTCTATAGGGGAAAGGGAGATGGGAGAGACATAGGGATTGTGAATTTGGGAACAGGGGGAAGAGTGAAATCCAAAGAATTAAATGAATCAATGAGACGTGTGAGACCACTTAGGGTTGATGATGTGAGGAAAGTGAGTGGAGATGAAAGTGAAATAGTACTTACCTTAGGAGCCAGGGTGGTCTATAAGTCTAAAGTCAAGATGATTGAGTCCATGGCCTTGTACTATTAGGTGGTGTTGGAAATTAATGGGGATTAAATGGAAGGGATTATAAATGGAATTAAAAGAGGTAATGGAATGAAAGGGGAAAGTGAAATTAGAGGAAGGTAAGGTGGAGTGGATACTTGAGATTCCATTGATGGTGACTTTAAGTGTCTACTCAACTTAATTGTGCTAATTGTACTTGGATTATTATGGTTGGAATGGAAGGTGGTGTGGAAATTATAGATGAAGGGGGAGTGGAGACAAGAGGTGGAATTGACATTCGAGGTGTTAAAGGCTAAGATCTTGGAGGAGTATAAATAGGTGGTGGGAATGCTAAAAATTCTTATACAATAGGTGCAAGAAGAGGGGGAATTGAGGAAATGAGGGTCATCACTATTACATATGTGGGTATTGAGGTTATGGGAACTTATGCTACTACAGTCTCTTCTAGTGAAATATCTATTGATTACTCTGCATCTTCTCCCTCTCTACTAGATTCCACTTTTTTTACTTTAATCTTTTTCTTCTTCTTTTCAAGATCCTTCAATGATTATCATAGACCCTCTATAGGTGGAGTGATCCCTTTAGCCTTAAGCTTTAAAAGCTTTTCTCTGATCCTAATTATTTCCCTGGTGACCTATACTCCCTTACTCTTAAGTGACAATTTTGTTAATTACATTGGCCATTTTATCAAATAGAGACAAAGACTTTGGAGATGACAACCTCACTAGGGGAAGGGGTTATGTGATGACATGTGTATAATATATCAGGTCCACTCTAGCATCATCATCTACCAAGTCATCTAGAATTGGTGCTAGATCATAATTTTTGATTTGTTGAAGGGACATGCTCTAATAATCCCTCATTTTGACAACTCCTCATCATCATAATCTTCCCAATAATCCTCATAGTATGACACATGATCATATGTATTAAATTCCAATGCACTGGTGATATTACCATATACATCAAAGAATGGCCTAGATTCTAAAGTTTTTAGTGTCAGCTAGCACATTTAACCCTTAACACACTTGGTCTTAAGGAGGGATTGGCATGTGTATCAACTAATAGAAATTGGGAAATATATCCCTACCTTGTGCCTATTGAAGATGAGCTTATGAGTCTCTATGAGTTACCTAACCAACTACAATAATGTCCTTATGTCACTAACATATTAGGTACGCGTGTAGGAATAACCATTGAACCTTCTACCCTGATGTAAGAAAAGGTGGAGAATTGTATGAAGTAGGATCCCCATTTGTTGATTTCATCCACTATTGCTCTTGAAAATGTTATTCTCCCAAATTCTTTGTTGAACATGATATTGATGCAATAGATGAAAGCATCATTTACTCATCTAAAGTGCTACCTACTAGCCTCTAATGTGAGGTCAAGGTAGTAGTTATATACTTTATTTATTTCCTCAAGTACTATGTTAAGGCCTGGGAATAGTCTTCCTTTGACCAAAATGTATATGATGCAAGAGTTCATGTATAACTTGCCCATTGTTTACACCTCCAATAATTTATTATGAAGTGAATCAATTATTAACTGGGCCCAATGAATGTATTATTTGTTTTATCAGATGACCTAGATATATTGGTATATCCATTGTTAAAAACACTTGCTATTAGGACTGTTAGTGACTCGGTGCAATAGTATGATAATGTCCCCTACTTCATCAATGAAATCAAGCTTATACATAGTCTTTGGTAACCTAGTAGAGGAATTCTTAAGGGACTTAAGCCACATTTTTTTGATTATTTTCTAACACCCATCTCATTGATCATCATATAATTTTATAGATGTCTATGGAGTTATATCTAGGTAACTCTTAAATTTTGGAATTGCAAATACTGAGCTAATAAAATCAAGGTCTAGATTTTTAAAACCTTTTCCCCACTTCATTATAGACTTCTCTTCTATTGGGATCATAGTTTTGGGATATTTTAAGCACCAAATTAGGGCTCTAAACTGATAGGGGGAAGGTTGTAGCTTATAAAAAGCTAGAGTCATAAATACTTTGTACATAATAGTTTTTAAAATCTACACCTATCCATGCCCAAAAATCTCCTAGGTCAATGTGACCTAAATTAGTATCTATTATTTATAAAAAATTAAACTCCAAATTAGGAGTCACTCTGAGGCCTTTGGATTTAAACTTCATTTCCTTAGGAGACATGAAAACTAAGGTTATTACTTATGAAGAACCAACTATAAAATTTGGTGGGATCGATAAGTGTTTAAAGAAGCTATATCCTCTAACAGAGATGGAACATGCTTTAATTAGGTTAAATTTTTACAAAATTAGGAGGTGCTTGAATCAAGTGGAAGTTGCATGGAGGTGGAAGGTGTTTCAAGAAATGTGAACTTCCATGTGGATTTGAGGTGTCTAGGATGGGTCCAATTTCTGCCAAGTTGTATAAGCTCATAAGAGTCTTAGATGTTTTAATCACTACTAAATCCCATGGATGTATAAGGTGATTGAGAAAGGTCCAAGCTCTGTGGGTTCATTGGAAAGCTTTATGGAATATTCTCTAGTTGGCTTGGTAAAGACCTATATCTCAACTATGAAATCTCAAAGGAAAAGTAAAGGGCTTTTTGATAATTTGAATCTATTTGAAATAATACTACCTAAAAAACCCTAAAAGACAGTAAAATATCTAAACACTTGAAAGATCAACCAAAATTTTCCCTAAACTATTAAAATGATGACCTAAAAGAAACCAGAGCTAGATAATCTCAACAAAACCGTAGAATTAGAAAAAGACTTTGTAAAAAACTATAAATAACTCAAAAGCTTGAAATTCAAAGATAATGGTGAGTTATCACAAGGAAAATATGATGCACATGAGTGAAGATGATGTGGAAGATGCTTTATAGTCATGGCTTGATCTTGAAGGTACCTTCTTAACACATGGCTCGAGGTTTAGAAAGCATGAAAATCACTGTTAGAGATCCAAAACTTACTTGGAAATTAAATAATGATAATCAAATCCCCAAATGACTTAATTTATAAAAAAACCTTGAAATTAATGTAGTTATGGTGGTTGGTGCTGGGAATTTAGGGTGCTTAAAGTAGGTCCCAAGTTTGTGGGAGATAGATGACTTCGTTCGATAGAAGGCAAAAACTCTGGGAACTTTGCACATTTGCCTTAATAAAAAGTACACTTTGGGTTCTAGATTCTATGAAAAAGGGGGTATTTATATTTTATGGGATCTAGAGCCTACCATACACTTTACATGATTATATATGTGTAAAGTGACCATCATGTATTTTTCACTACCCATCATGTAATTCTATTGATTTGGATGTTTTGTGGGATGTAGAGCCCATCAAGTATTTTGCACATTTGTAAACATGCAAAGTACACACTGAGTTATGGATTCCACCATATAGAAGTTGGTGCTTTGCAAGATTCATAGCCTAGGAATCACTTTGAAAATTTTCAAACATGTAAAATTTATCCAAAGTTCTAGATTATGTGTTTTAAAAAATGGAAAGATGAGTTTTGGTGGTGTCAGGGGATTTTCTAAAAAACAAAGGGGGCCTCCCTTAGGGTTTAAGATGTAATGATATTTTTTAGGAAAAAATATCAATAATTTTTTTTGTGTGTATGGGATATATTGTACTCACACTAATTTATAAAGTGCCATAGGGGGGTTTGTTGATTCAACCTTGTCTACCTTCATGCATTTGTGTTCTCTATTCTAGGAATATTTTCACTTCTTTAGTTACTTATCTCTTCTATGACCACTAAAGCCATGCTCTTTAAGAGATTATATATGTATTTTTTACACCACTTTTTTCTAGTTGATAGTCTCCCATAGCATATAGAGCTATTTTGGTGAATATAGTGTTAACTTGTTTGTTGTTTGAGTAGTGTATTTAGACCACTCATATAGACCTTTTTCATCCACTCCACCTATTTAGCATTTATGGGGGGTGTAAATACAATTCTTTTTGGTATCACTACACCCATTCAATAGTATGGGGGTGTGGTATAGATCATGCTTCTTAGATGTTGAGCATTCCTTGAACATGCATTAATTTTTTGTAATTTCATCACCATTGATAATATTCTTTATTTAATGTATCTTGGTGAAGCTTAGTGTTAGTTGTTTTTGTGATTGACTAGTGGATTTGGACCACTCGTGCAGATTAAGTTCTTTTGTGACTTATGAGTACTAAGAGTATGGATTTATTCAATGTCATCTTTAGGGGGATTCATAGCTCTCTCTTCTTTTTCTCTCTCTTTTTGGGAGAGTTTTTCCTATGTTTTTCTCTTTTTTATCCACTTTATGAGAGTTATATGTATATTTTACAATTTTTTTAGTGCTTTCTAGATTCCTCTTTTGTACATGGGTATCTTATTTAGGCACTTTGTTAGATAAAACACATATGAGGTTTTTTTACTTATCTCCATGGATTTCTTGATGATTCTTATAGTGACATCAGTATGGTATTCCCACCAATGACACCAATGTGGAATCCCCACCAGTATTTGTGCTTAATTCTCACCATCTTGTCAGAGGATATTCAAGTAATATTTCCTCAGGTTCATCATTCTACCCAGTACTCTAAGGTGTAGTGTTAATATTTAATAATCCTCATATTCAACACCATTCCTAATTTCTCTTGGTAGTTACAATGACTTGACATCCATGTACTTCAAAAAGATGGATTCACATCTTTAGGGACATGTGGTTTTCACACTACATTTATTATACCCAACTAAGCTACACTTAAGGGGGGGTTTAGTGTAAGCTATTAATTTCATACTCTTCAGCTTATTTAGGTGTTATTTTATTAGATATGTTTATTCCACATTCATGAGAATATTTGGTTTATGCCTTAATTCTACCTATATTGGATAAGTTAGTCCCACATACATGGGATGTTTAGGATTCTCCGATATTCTACCTATTTGTACATCTCTATTTTAAACTATTTGATAGAGTGGATAATAGATAGTTTATTCTTGTTGTGCAATGTTGAAGATTTCATGGTTATGGTAATAGATTCATGGAGAGATCTTGGTTTAAGAGTATTCTCAAATCTATCAATATTTATAGACTATACTTATATCCATTAAGGTTGTTGGTACAAGTCAATCTTGAGTTCTCATAATTTGGTAAACAAATTTTGAATGTTTGTTGTTTGAACTTGAGAAGGTAAAGAAGGATCCCACCCAGTTTACCAATAAAAATGTTTTTACTCATTTTTTTCAAGTGTTTCAAACTTATATGTAGTAATTGATAATTAATGATGATAAAGTCCCATTATTTTCATGATAGTACATTGAGATCATATTTTCATCATATATTATTTGTTTTCACATATCACCTTGCTCACATGTTCTTATTTTTATATAATACAGATTTATTCCTAGTAATACATAGATCCTTAGTACATGAGACTTAAATTACATTTAATAATTACTATACATTTTTGCTTTTATCTCACATTTATGTTTAATTTTTATATTTGATATGGTTTTATAAATTTTTACTTTAATCTCACATTTATTCTTTGTACTATATCATCAATGTCTCTTAAATTTGGATATGATAATCATGTGGACTTGTTTTCAAAAGGTACTAAATTTTAAGAGGGTAGAGTGTATCCAAGAATAATGATACTACATTGATGAGATGTGGGAAGTGTATTTGTTGTTATCAATGTTAACATAGTTTTGGATGGAAAAGTACAATTGATTTATCCAGTTGATGGATTTAAAACCTCATTAGATGTTGATAAAAAGATACTACATTCCATAGGAAGAGATTGATTTTTCAAAGCAAACAGATTTATCTATTTCCATTGTTCTTACTGATTACATTTTTAGTGACTTAGAGGATTATAGTTCCATGAAAGAAGGAGATTCTAGTGATGATAGTGAAATCACCATCAATTATGTAAGACATAAAGATAGAATTGATTGTTACAGATAAAGTCATTATCAAACACAAATGTTCTAGCAGAGATGATGACATAGCCCAAGGTTTTGTAACTCATGTTTTAGAATATCATAAAATTCATGAAGAGAGATTAGGACCCTTGATGTTTGGTGTAATTCTTAAAAATATGGTAAATTTATGTTTTGATTTCTCAAACTTACTCAAACCTAATAAATTAATAGTTTGGCTAATAAAATATTTAGTTTTGCATGAAAAAATAAGTGCCCTTATGGTAAATAAAGGTAGTTCTCAATTGGATGATTTTTACCTTGTATATATTAGTGAACACAATTTAAAGTTTAGAGGAATTGCTACCATATTGATCCATTTATTCTCATCTATTAAAAATTATGTTATAGATGGAATAATTAAAAATGTATTTAAAGGAGACATGGTAAAATTCAAGGGATTGGATTCCAATACCTTCAGTGTGCATATTAATAGAGTATTTAATCCTCCTTACAAATTATGCTCTATATCAGAAGGATAGCTCATATAATGGCTTGTTAGGCAATTGGTCAATATAAATGGTTCTCCTCTAAATATGAGATTTAAACAAGTCCCAGATAAGATTGAGGTAAACATGTGGGATGCATTAAAATATTGATAAACATAGATGGTATATCCAAATTTTTTAATTCCAATAATTAAAAATATTCCAAAAAGTGATTATAAGACCCTACAATGCTCAAAAATGTTAAAAATTGAATGCCCCTCTACCCAGTTCATCAAATCAAAATATTAATGAGGATAGAAATGGTCAATTTTTTTGGATGAAATGGAAAATGTGAAAAATCATTGTTGCAAATCTAATTGTCTCAAAAAATTACCCCTAGCTTTAGTCACATTTTTATGGCACAAAATTAGAACCATGAATGAAAAAGACATAATTTTGTGTTGTATTCATTGAAAAAAATGCCATCTTTAATGTGGGTGATGAATCTATAAAGGTGAATAAAATGAAATTTGATGGGATGGATGTCTGTTAGAATGCATGGCACAAATCTTATGGGTACCCAGGGAGCACCTTCTATATTCATAAAGCACACTAGATAAATTGTCATAGGAGTGTAGGAAATGGTAACACTAGGAAAAAGAAATAAAGGTAAAATACCACCGTAATAGTTGTTTGCATAACAAGAATGGTTGAGATAAATTCAAATGTTTATCTACATTTAACTCATTGTATAGGATAGGATGGAATAAAAGTTCCTCAAATTCTGATTCATGCATTTTATACTCATAATTTAATGTGCAAGAAGCATAACAAGGATCTCTAATTACTTAAACTTCCACTAGTTTCACAACCAAGTTTCAACAAGATAATGACCACAAATTTTCAACATGTTTCAATTACAAAGAACAACTTCATTGACAAGTATGATGAGTGTAAGGATATTTACAACAAAATTAGAGCCACCACATACCCATAAGCATTCTCAAAATTTGAAGAGGAACAAATGTGGCACAATGAATACATTCAAAGTTGTCATACACATTATTACTTTCATAGATTACAATCAAAGGAATAATCTCAAGGATTCTTTAGCATTATTCTTTATAAAATGGAAAAAATTAAAACTTCCATATTAATGATGGGTAAAAAACTAAATTCAATAAGTAATATTATGAACATCCTAATTACTTTGACTGGCATGCTCACACATGGACACAAGACTAGGGGTTTTGGCCATTTTGGCCTACCATTTGTTAAATGTGGAATAAAATCAACAATCACATCATTGGCTTTGTGTCTCAAGAATCTCAAAGAGCCTATCATCGATGAGTATGGGGATTTATTGTATACTTTTAGATCATCAAAAAAACCATTGCATGATGCACTATTATAAAATGAAGTGCATGATAAGTATAAATAGTACAAGGTAAATTTCCAATGCTAAAGTAACTAATAGTGTTTCTAGTATAAGTACTTCAATAAAAAACTACCAATCCTCTACTTGTAACTAAATAATGCTTCAAGTGATTAAAAAAGTTACCTTATTTTCATTTGTATCAATGTTAAAAAAAATAAGGGTATTTAAAATTGTGTATGTAAGCTTCCTCCCAATGAGACACACCCATGAGGATATAAATGGAACTTTTATCATATTAGCAACATCATTACGGAAAATAGACACATTTTATTTTCCAAATATCATGGACACCTACAAAACATGCCAAGAGGGGTCAAGTACATTCACTCCTTACCTTATTGAGGAAGTGTATGAATTCAAATACTTATTGGAGCCACACTTTTAGATGGAAGCCACAAGATAATGGGTATTATAAAGCCTAAGATATTTAGGTTCCATGTTG
This sequence comes from Torreya grandis, assembly GCA_037957365.1. Taxonomy (NCBI): domain Eukaryota; kingdom Viridiplantae; phylum Streptophyta; class Pinopsida; order Cupressales; family Taxaceae; genus Torreya; species Torreya grandis. The sequence goes on from JARHVA010010113.1 coordinate 91,113, forward strand.
TGGATGACATATTAGTGATGGAATATAAATCAATCATAAAGGATTTACAATGGTCTCATCCAATATTAATTTAGTGTACACAATATAATGATGAACCAAACTTGCTAAAAGGGAAACATCCTCTAGTACCTTTCAAACAACTCAAAGAAATAAAAGATCTGAAAAGGGAATAAAAACATATATTAAACTTAGGGAAAAAAGTGAAATAGATGGAGGTAGAGAAAATTCGCTTCCAAAAATAACATATTGGGAAAATCTTTTATGTGCTTTAGATAAACCATTTGTAAATTTTAGAAAGATGTCAAATCTTTATTTTTGGTCATAAAAAATATAGGACAATGTCATATATGACTAAATAATGGGAGCCATTAATTTCCATAAACAAGACTACATTAATTAGCATATCCCAAGTAATAATAATATTTATGTTGGGCCTATTTGTGGAAGATATAAAAAAACATTAAATCCATTTATGGATGTGTATGTGGGACAAATGCTTCTAGTACAACCAACAAATGAAAATGAAAATATATGGATGGGAGGGTTAGATGGAGATATTTACCTTAAATGAGAAGGTGAGAATGTGGATAAAAAGGTGAGGATTCAATATTTAAAATCCTCGAGAAGAGAAGTTGGTGAAACATTGTATTGGGATTGTTTAACACCTAGTAAAATAAGGCATGGATCAAATCAGATGAAATTAAACAAGACATTGAGGTGGATAACATCATCTATGCATAGACACTGAAAAAATGTAAAGGTGCATCGATTAAGATTCCTAAAAGTAAATGCTTCCATTAAATCATACCTTACACTACTTAAACTAGGTAATGAATACTAAGGTGAAACTACTGAAGGTCATAAATTAATATGTGATATCATCTTGGCTCGAGATGCAAGTTTTTTAAAATTTCTATTACAAATCATGCTCCAATAGCTTGGTCCTATATTTTTACCAAATTTTTTTAATATGAATTGAATATTGACATTGATTATTTCTATTTGACTAGGTTTTATTCAATATTTTTAGCCCTTCTTCTATTCAAGGTTCTTACTATTGACCCATTAACGAGGTAACCATATTATTTATTAAATATGAATGTAAGATTTTTTTTCAATTTTTTTTCATAATTTTACAGAGCCACTAATATATTTTGATTAATGTTGAAATATTTAATCAAAATAGTTTTCAAATATTTTTCATTCAATAGCATTATTCTACTTATGTTCATGGGAGATGTGTTATTATCAATGTAGCACTACAAGTTTTGGGGTTCTATCACACTAATTTGATGATGTGCTTTTAAAACACAACAAAAGTTGGTGATGCAAGGAGGAGAGGGTCGTGAATCATTTAAATACAAGTAAATTATTTCAATTTTAGGTTTGGGTCATCAAGAATCCATGGATTCATCGAGGTCTATTTTATTCTCAAAGTGGCATCAACAAAATGCATGTAACTGTTGAAAATTTTCATCTAGTCTATATTTCCATGTGCTCACCTTTTTGTGCTCATAATATGTTAACATACTATAGATTAGATATTAAATATAACATAAAAGAGGCCTTTATGGACATATGAGTTTATGGATTTCATATTAAATTATGACTGGGTCCATTAGTCATGAAGATGCTATGTACTATGTGGCATGAAACTAAAATATGTGAACCTTGATTTAAAACATGTCTGAGTGGTCACACATTTTCACAGAAAAAAATTCAAATTTGATTTATACAATCATTCAATCCATTGATGGATCTATATGTGGGACAAATTTATCTACTACGACCAACTAATTAAAATTGAAAGATATAGATGGTAAGGGAAAATAGGGATATAAATTACCTTAATGTGGAAGGTGAGAATGTGGATAAAAAGGTGAGGTTTCAATATTTGAAACCTTTTGGAAGAGAATAATTTGAAACATTGAATTAGGATTTTTTTATGCCCAATAAAGCATGGATCAAATCAGATGAAATCAAACAAGAGATTGATGTGCAAAGCATCATCTCGGCATAGACATCAGAAAAAGAGAGGATCAATTCTAGTATCTAAAAAAAGGACATGAGGCTATTGGATTATACCTTTCACTACACAAAAAATTCAATGAATGCTTAAAAATTAAACTATTTAATATTATAACATAATATGTCATATCATCTTGCCCTAAGATGTGTTTTTTTTTATTATTATTTTTGAAAGCATGCACCAATAAATTGACCATACATTTGTACTATTTTTTAGTATGATATGAGAATTGATATTTATTTCATTGAATTATTTGTCATACATGTGGAATACTTACATTAAGACCTTAAGAATGTAACTTTAGTGTTTATTAAATATGAGTGGAAAATTAATATTTATTTTCAGAATATTATTTTTCATAATTATCAAACTAAGAATGTATTTTAATTAATGTTTAATGATGTAATAATTTATTTTTAAGTTTAAATATTAGAATTATTCTACTTAATTTCATGGGAGATGTGCTAGTAGCAGTGTACCATAAATTTTGGGGTTTGCACTTGACATGTTGACATTGTGTGTTTTAAGAACACAAGTTACAAAAGTTAGTTATATTTCCTTCACATCTATAGCTTCCCTAAAAATTATTAATAAATAAATATATGGTAGCTAAACCATTTAAATCACATTAGTGAGGCTTTGAAGTGATTAATTATTTTACACAAAATACTACTACATAAAGTGTGATCTTTTGATTAATGTATGTGGTAACCACTTTGTTTTTACATAAGATAGGAATACTATGATCAACAGAGGCCCATTATACATAAGATAGGAATAATATGATCAACACAGGCCTATATTATTATCTTGGGTAGAATGGGCACATACATATTCTACACATTGAAATAGGACTAATGACCTCTAAATTGATAATATGAGCAAAAAAATTGTATGTTATTATCTAGTGTAGAATGGTCACTTGCCCATTCTACACAAGATAATAATAATGATAAGTATGTTTTATATTAGGAACATGGACAATGAAAAGTGTTGTCTAATACTTTTACATGGTGACAATAAGTATGTTTTTAAAAGTTACAATACTATTTTTAAATCTTCCATGTCATGATGTGATTGGTTAATATATGGTAAAATTTGGATAAATATTAAATAATAATATAATAATTATAATTAAGTAATAGTAAGAAAACTATGGGGTCACATAATACAAATTATTAGGATCCATTTCAATTATTAGAGCATGCTCAACTATCAACCCATTTCCCCTAAATATGAATTTAAAGGTGAAAAACTAATTAAAATATAATTAGAATTTGATTCCACACTATAATTTAGAATTAAATAATAACTATATTGGAATCTAATATCAAAATAATTAAAATCAATAATAATAATATTGGAATCTGATATCTCATTGGTAAAAAACAATAATAGTAATATGTATATCCAACTTCAACAATTATAAACCCAAAAATGGTAATACAATAAGTCCAAATTCTTAGGTAAATGGCCATATTTAATGAAATGATGGTTTTAAGTATATAAGGATTTTAATAATTTATATATAGAGTGTACCATAAACCAAAGGAAAAGAACACTTGAAAAAAATCCTGAACGTAAATTGAAAATGAGTTGGTATAGACTTACAGTCTTCCACATTGAAGAAACATAAGATGTCTTGAGCATATCTGGTTTCATTAACAAAAATTAGGTACTCATTTTATGAAATTTATTTCTATACCAAGGAAAAAGTTTAATAGGCCTAAGTTAGTTATCTTAAAAGCTTCATTAGGCATGCTTTCAAATAATGAATCTACTTGGTGGAAGCCTGCATGATGATTAATTTATCAACATAGAGGACCAAAATTAGGATTTTTTATCTACTTTTTTGGTGTATATTTTAAGGTTAGAGTGATGTTTTATTGATTTTGTGATTAATGGAATTTTAACCTAATAAAAAAATTGGGTAGAGTGAAATGAGTATTTAAATAAATATTCAACCATGCATTCCACTTGAAACAAAATGATATTCATAAATGATGGTTTTGAAAGAAAATGTGAAAGAGAAATGAGAAACTTATCTATTCAGGGTTCACATAGTTGTATATGGTACTATCAAATTTAGTTTTTTATTATAATTTTGACTTGGGATAATAGCAAGGGATTAGGATAGTAGTGGGGGTTCTATTATTTAATTAGGGAGATTTTGTCTAGGCTCCTCCTCTGATAAAACTATAAATTGATATTCTATGTGGATATTCCTGTAGGTGATCTTTAGCCTATCATGGACCCATGATCATGACTATTAACCTATGTTTTGACTCATCCTCTTAAAAAACCCTTATAGATTCTATAAAATAGAACAAACTTAGATCAAATGTAAAATGGGAAATTTTTTGGGTAAGTGGGAATGGTTGAGGTGTCCTTAGAATTTTTTTGTATTAAGTTTTGCCTACATAGACCCAATGATATGAACATCAAGCTTGTGTATTTATCCCTTTAGGGAATGTGCATAACTAGATCAAGCATGATATGTATCTAAATTATATTTGCCTAGGCCAGCTTCTTGTTCAAATCATGCAATCTAGACGTGATATGTATAAAATTTAGATAAATTTGAAGATTGAGATTACTATGGCGTGATTTTATTTATTATGTTATTGAAAAATGATAAGTTCTAGATGTAAAATGCCTTTGGGAATCATTTAGATAGAATAATCCCAATTTTCTATTTTAGAAACCTATTCACATGTCGACAAACTCAAACAAGGGTAAAATAATCATAAAAAAGACCCAAAATAAACTTGCACTGAAACAAATTCTAAAATGTGCATTGGATAATATTAGGGGATTTATAAAATAGCAGGGTGCACTACTATCCAATTAGGAAGGTATTTTCCAAAGATAAGAAATCAAAGAATGAGACTGAATCAAGACCAAGGATCCTTATGAATCTGACAAGGATTGAATGGAAGGCTAAGACTATAGAAAAAGAATGAAATTAATATGAAAAAGTAATAAATAAGACATAGGATTAGGAAAACATGCATGAATGGGAATTTAATTCATCATTAGGAGCATATAAATATAAAAGCCACAAAAAACATAACACTTGTGTTTAATTGAGCAAATTTGGGTGTATAAAAATGACTACATGTAAAACTATAATTGATTAGAAACATGTCAATATTTTCCTACCAAGGTTGATGAGCCTTTTTCAAGCTATATAAGTACTTTCTCAATATACACATATAGCTAGAGTTCTCACTACTAATGGACTTGGAGGATGGGACATGTATTAATATTCATGCAAGTATCTATGTAAGAAGGTATTTTTGACTTTTATTTGGTGTAATTCCCATTATTTTTTTGTAGACATGGAGAGTATGAGCCTAATGAAATTCATATTAGCTATTAGAGAAAAGTTTTTGTGGTAATCAACACCTTAAACATGTGGAAAACCTTTTTATATAAGATAAACTTTATATTTATTAATGAACCCATATGATACATGTTTAATCAAATATATACACTTTTACCTCTCTAATTTTCTTCATTTATAAAGTGGAACCAAGTCCAAATTGTTTTTATTCTTTAAATGAAAAAGTTCCCTTGCCATAGTTTCTTACCATTCAGGATGCTTAGAAGCTTTATGATAAATATTTATATATTGAGTCATTACCAATTTCCCCAACTATGTAAAACCATAATGATGTTGTGTTCTCATCTTGCATGGATCTCTTGGATCCCTTTCCAATGCACTAGTATCAGTGTGAATTATGTGAACCCATTTTGGTAGAGATTGTGTTGGTTATGCATGTATATTCAAAATTAATTTTCATACTGTAGTAGTGTAGTTTATTATCTACCCTATGGTTTATCATCTAAACTATAGTGTATCTTAGAATTAAATTCATCTAAATTTCCTTGTTTTACATGATAAACATAATAATCTGTGTTTATCTTGGAAAAAACTAATGAAGGAGGAGAAGAAGATGTTGGATCATATGTTTGGGATTGTTCATCAAATAATACATCCTATATAAAAATTATTTTAGTCATTCCTAGTAAAAGAAGATGATATGGCTTCACTTATTTATGATGACTGACAAAGATACAAGGGTGGCCCATCCTTTATATTTCTCTATGTTTATCATCTGGTATGTGTACCCATGTGTTACATCCTAAAATCTTTAAATATGAAACAATATCTTAACACTAGACCATTTTTCCAAGAGCCATATCTTGCACTATTGAATGGGGAGTGTGATTTGAATGTACTTTGCACATTGAATTATCTCTTCCTAAAAATAATGTAATATCATCCAAGATGAACAAGAAACTTTACATCACCTAAATATAGTAGGAGATTTTCAACAAATTCAATAATATGTAGTTGAAACTTTATGTAATTTTAAATAAGGGGCTTCAATTTACATTTTGAGATATATAAAAACTCATTTGACTCACATTTATTCTCAAAAATATAATTTTCAATATTAGGGAGGCCACACAATTCCTAAATCTATTGTTAGCCACAATCCTTTCCTCTAAATCTCTAAGGCCATAGTTCAACAAAGGCTTCACATATATTATATGTGTTTCTATGGTGTTTATTACATTACTTAAGTGTTTTAAAATTCTCAAAAATATAAAACTTAATCCAATGGACTTCCTTATAGACCTATAAAATTATTAATTGGTTCACATAGCTTCAAATTTCTTTTGTCATAGAGTCTCAAGGTTACAAACTACATAGAGTTGTAGAATCATGGAGGTAAAGGCCTCAAATTTTCCCCATAGAGTCCACAATGATATCATAAAATTCATAGATTATGTGGAGGTGATAGATGGCATAGTTAGCTTATTCACAAAGATCATTTTCAAATTCAACATGAATTCCATAGTCCTCAGGTAGATGTCTGACAATTTTAAAATGGGATTTAAAAACTCCACAAGTTTGTGAACTAATAGAGGGCCATTTTATTCATAAATATGGATGTGTGACCAATTATGTTTTGAGATTAAAATATTCCATATGTACATAAAATATGATAATAACGTTGATCCCATTATACAAATAACTTTGGATCATGCCACATGGCACATCATGTGATCCATGCATCCACAACTCCTGAATGTAATCACAACAAATAAATAACATTAATATATTCAAGTGGCCATATATTTTATGAAAAGGAAAAAAATGGGTATTTTATGGTCACTTTAAAAATATCTTGATGAGATATTTTAGTTTGTGATGGCCATGAGATAGTTAACTCAGCCATGTGCTCATTGTTACAATAATTTAACTAGAAATCACATACAGTTGGAGAGATAATTTGAGAAGGATGATGTGTAGGAAAATGGAAAATATCTTAGGATAAAAATAAAAGGATATTTTCCATTTGAATAAAGGAGTTTTAGGATCATTGGAGAGTCAAAATATTTAAGACAAAATTTGACATAATAGGATAGGAAAAAGAGATAGGAACAAAGATCTTTAGTCTTGTAAGTGTAATGTGAACACCATGATCCCAAAATTATAAATATGAATGTAAATTTTGTCTCAAATTAAATAAATATTGTATTTTTCTCTATGTGTGTCATGTTTTTTTGTATTTGAGATTTATAATGTGAGAGAATTATTGTTGAAGAGTGAGGAGGCCAATAATTTGGCCCCATCTATCACCTGTCTGCACTAATTTTTAAGGGCATGAAAATATGATAGAAGAGTAGTACATAATGTAAGATAAAACACTTAAAATCTTGTGATGGAAATATATTCACCTTGAGTTCATTTTATGATAAAGGAGAAGAATTGGATAGCAGTTCAAAGGTGATGATGGTTTCAAGCAAATAATTTTTGAAAGTCATAAAGGAAGAGGAGACATTCTTTAGTTTCATTAAAAAACTTATATCAATTGTGACATATAATAAGGCAAGTTATCTTCTAATTAAAATTCATAATTTATTAGAAGAGAATGTTTTCATTATGACAAATGATTTTACTTATGGGTTACCTCCCATGGGAAGCATTATCCAACATATAAATCTAATGTCAAAAGAAATATTTCCAAATAAAAAAGTTTATAGTATAACTTTAATGGAGAATGAAGAGATAAAAATATAGGTTCAAGAGTTTTTTAATGAAAGATTTATTATATAGAGTTTGAATCCATGTGCAAATTTAGTTGTATTATCAACCAAAAAGGGTGGAGAATGGATAATGTGTATAGGTTCACAGACAATAAAAAGATTGCATCAAGTAATATTTAGTGTATATAATTACACATATACTATTATATGGTTTTAAGAAACACTTATAATATATACTATAAGATAATTCATGAATAATCACTAATTGGTGCACAATTATCCAAAAAATATTATTAGAGAAGAGTATCAATCAAGTTATTGACTTGATTAACTTCTACTTTTAATAATAAATTTTTTATCTTTAATAAGTTTATTCTTCAAGTCAACTACTCTCTAAGCCCTATCCCTAGCCTCTTTATTATTTATATAATAGATAGAAATTGTTTGATATAATTATTATGGAAGAGAGTTATTGTTCTACTAGCAATTTAGGTTAGAGATTTTTAATCTAAAGAAGTAGTCATGCTACCTCTAGTAAATTTGTGTATTATTTTTATTTAAATATTTCATTGATTTATAGTATTAAATGTATTTTTGGTGTATGTATTATAGTATATACATAGATTTTTAAGTATATTCAACCACTTTCATATGATATCAAAGCTATAAAAGCTTCCACTCTTGCAATGTAAATTTTTTGGAGCATATAGATCTTCTATTTGTGTGTCCATAGTAGGCATAGTTTTCATATATGTAGTTTTCTTTTTATACATGTTGAGTTTCAAGCCCATATTTTAGTGATCTACTTCAAATATCCAATCTTATGCTCTCACCCTACCCTTAGGGGATTTTGGTTGATCATATATTGATTAACATAGTGGGGTCCTACATTTTTTGAAAAAAACAATAGCTATATATTTGATTTAAAATTTACCAAAATGTAGTTCTTGGCCTCTATAAAAAACTATTATTATGTGTCAAGTGTTGATTTGATGATTTTATAGTAGTTTTTGGCTGCCTTTGAATCATGCAACTAGAAAAAAGTTTAATTTGACCTAGAAATTTACCATATGGTAAACATTGAATTCTACATCAAAATTTAATTGTCAAGTACATATTTAGAAACCTATGTCATTTTTAGTGTCATCAAAATTTGTGCCAAAATAATAAAAATTATGGGTTGGTATGATTTTTTACAAGAAAGTATATTTTGTGTTTTTAAGAACTCTTACTTATAATGATATTTTTGAATCACTACCATTTTCAATATATTACAAAAATTTAGACATGCATTCTTTTTTAAGTAGAGATCCCCTAGGTTAGAATTATATTATAAAATTGTGAACTCACATGAGGTATCATCCTAGACAAAGTGATTACCAATTTTACCTGATCTGTGGTGTGAGGGTTACTACCCAAATATTAAATCCATCATAAAACATTTTATTTAAATATTAGCTTCTATGTACCTCATGGAATATGGGAATTACGTAGGATTTTTCCTTTTCCTAATAAGAAGTCTCTGATCTATTTGATAATTTGGTGCATCAATAAGTGGTTATCTATACAAATTTTACACACACACACACACACACACACACACACACACACACACACACACACACACACACACACACACACACACACACACACACACACACACACATTACAAACATAATGGTGTGGTTGATAAAATGGTGAAAACCTCTGTAGTTAGTTCCCTTTTGGCCATGTTCATTATTTATGAATGGGATTAGTATATCAAAGAGCCTACAAATTAAACACACTTAGCCTAGTAATTTCACATAAAATCTTAAGTATAATTTGAAGTTATATATATTATTTACATATCTATGTTGAGATATAGAATTCTTGTTAAATTATAGTATTAAAATACATGTTTAGTTATAGTACAAAATTCTTGTTTTTGTTTTTGTTCATAAACCTTGTTTTTAGATTTCATTTTAAAACATAAAAATGAAAGGGAAGTGCAAAGGGAATTTTTGATAGAAAGCATAAATATGAGATGATTTTTTATCCATCCATAATATTTTTCCTACATTAATTTTTTGTGTTACACCATGGCTAAAAAAGGTGATTTGCATAGGTTCAAACTACTTTATCCGAAAGGGTACATCACTAATGTACTAAAAATTAATGGCCTTTAATGCATGGAAATGGGTGAAGAAATTCTTTCTAACCTCTAAAAAAAAATCAAATGGAAAAATTGCAGTGATGAAGCCAAAAGACTCATAAGCCAATAAGTGTCCCCTAAATTGAAATTTAAATTTTAGGGGAAAATGTTACCTTGGAAAGTTTCAACTATATTGAAGGATATTTTTGGGAATCATAATAAAATGCAAGCATGTTAGCTGAAAAAAAATATTACAACACTTAGTTTAGACAAATATCCTTGCATTGAAGATTTCATCACTAAAAACAAACACTCGAGAATTCTCCTTGTAGAAATTAGTGAAACTACATCTAAGGAGAAACTCATTATGAGTATTTTATCAAAACTAGGTCTTCCATACTCAGTCTTTGTTTCAAAACACTACACACAAAAATATTATTTAGACATTGCATTTGTGGCACCAATTTTTGAAAACTTGTATGATCAACTTCAATGAGAACATGAAAAACTGATTTTTTTTGGTGACATCCAACCTAAAGGTCTTAAGTAACATGAATTAGTATTCAATGATACTAATGCAACATCACAACCTAATTTTGGAAAAGGCAAGGGCACTACCAAATAAAATTATAAATATAATGGAAATAAATTATATTTGAACTCTTCCCCTCTCCAAAATAGATGCAAAGGGAAAATTAATGGAAATGTTAACAACAAATGTTGTAAAATTTGTGGTAAACTAGGCCAATGGAAATGCTGACAATAAATGTTATAAACTTTGTGGTAAACCAAACCATGTTGAACATCATTGTTTCAATAAAGGGCATACTTGAAAGAAGAGATGAAAATAATGCAATGTTATCACTCCAAGATATGATTTATATGTTCTAAAATAATAGCTATATCACATAAATCTAAATGTATATTGGATTCAGGATCCTCTCACCACATGGCACATGAAGGATCTATGTTTTAAAAACTTGACCAAAGCCAGATAAATAAAATATTTATGGGAAACTATAGTCATATATCTATTGAGGGTGAAGGTTTTGTTGAGATAGAGAATGGAATATTCAAAAATGTCATCTATGTTCCAAACTTGTCTCCAAGCCTCCTATGTATTTATCAGATCACAAAATTAGGTGAATGCAAAATCATTGATTTTACACCTACATATGTTATACAAAATGTAAAATACTAGTATGATACTTTAGCTTTTGGAAGTATTTACTGAGATTGGGGGTTGGGTGGATCATTTGGATAACATTAGTTATTCAATTCCATTCATCATTCTAAAAGGCATTCATTCACATAAAGATCAAAACATACATAAACAACCACATAAGCATATCACAAGAGAACATAAGAGATATGTGGGAAAACCTATTAAAGGATAAAACCCATTGAACCATGTATATATAATATATTCCTATAATTTCAAGATCCAAATTTTAGTGAAGCACCAACTTCACAAGGAGCTCCAACCCCTTCCTAGTTAAGCACCCACTCAACTAGTCTTATACAAGCTCTATCTTACAAGGAGGCTCCAACCCCCTAGGTAAATTAGAACCAAAAAAGTCACATTTGATATATAATCACCTTATAACACCTATTTTTAATCTTAAACTGATTATTTCATCCTTTGTTTTCACTCTTTACTCTTCAAACTCATTCAAATAGTCTTCTAGGCTTACTCGCTCAACATGCCTCTTCTAGGCTCATTAGTTCCACTAACCTGCTCATTCACATAAAAAATTATATTATATAAACATGTATACTCATATTATACCTATAATGGACCTTAATTACTTAATTCTTCTCCTTAAATGATCCCTTTTCTTCACTTAAGTTCACTATTCTCTTACTTGCTCAAATAGGCCAATTAGGCCTTATATTTATACGCACCTCTTCCTCTCACCCATATTGCTTATACAATATAATTTAAATTATTTAATAATCATTTTAATATGTCCAAAAACATGTTACATTAGTGATACAACCAATCCATAGGTTGGTCATACCCTTTAAGGACCAAAACCCTATTAGGCCTAATAAAGACATAAAGGAATTACACTTAGACCTATTGGACTGCATTTTTAATTTAAAACTTATTTAAAAACTTCTAATATAACTTTAATATTTCAATACTAATTTCTCCTTATGTCCCCAACACCATTTGCTTCATTTCACACCTTGAACTAAGTTATTAGGCCTGCTCATCATTAACCCTTCACACACCCATAAATTCTACCTTAAAAAATTGAATAATATAGTTAAATTTTACACATTAAAAATTTAAAAAAAAAAAAATTATATAATATTAATGACCTTATGGTAATCACCATATCCATTTGACTTCACTAAATAGGTCAACAGACCTTAAACTAACTCTTGCAAAATGACCACTTAGAACGATCAAACACAGTCAAAGTATATCAAGAACTCTTGAATATATAGAATTTAATAGGGGAAAAACAAGATTAAAAAATAATTCTCATGAAACTTTTATACCCGCTTAATATATTAAAACTTATTTTATTATTCAACTCTTGGCAAAACACCCTAAAGTCACATGTACAAAGTGACTACTCAACCTACGTATAGCCTCCAAAAACATAGTCATGAGGAAAATTTTAATTAAAACTTTAAATAAAAAAGTAATGAAATATAATCATAATTAATATTTTATATTATTTTTATATATCACTCCCAAATGGATAGATATCATACTCTAGAGGTAATCATTGGTCTTACAGACCAATCTCTCAGATTACTCTCTTATTGTCTTAACACTACTAGACAAGCCATTTTGGATGTGATATATAAACCAATTAAACTATATATAAATATCTAATAAATAATTATAATTTAAAATAAATTTCAAAAAAAAAAACTCATTAGACTTATCAACTCTTGTCATATAGACTCACACACTTCACTTCCCTTATCACATCAAGAACTGCCAAACATTGCAAACATCTAGTCATGAAAACATGACATTATAACATATAATAAATCATATTAATGATATTAAAATAAATTAAAATTTTCATATAACATAGTTATATCACCCTCAAACACAAAAACTGTATTCTCCAATAGTAATTTTGCTTCTATAGACCATTCTCACTGTCTTGGGTTTCACTGTCTAGACTTATACAGACAAATCACTTTGAGATAACCTTCTAGATTATATGTGAGAATAATAAAAAATTATAAACCAAGGAAAAAATATGTATAGGTATTTGAAAATTACATAAATCAATTGGATTCATCCCTAATCACCAGTAACTCATCCCTAATTATTTTCTCACTCTAACTGGCTTTTTCTCACTATTTTCATTGTTAAACCATTTTAACAATAGGTCATCTTGGGTGACCAAATTGATTGAAAAATAGGATATAAATAACCCAAATAACACCATGGCATTCAATAAATATTCTTCACCTTCAACCTTCATTTATTTGTATGCATTGACCTAGTCAATGTTGCTTGTAGCATCAAATTCTTTATAAATAAGCAATTTTTTTAGATTCTAATCACTAAATTGACACATGACTTTGACTTAGAGATTCATAAATGAGTCACATACATGATAAAAACATTAAAAAAAAATTCCAGTCTGTTTTGGGCCCTTTCCAACAAGTTTTCTCCAATTGGGCCACTATAAGGGTTTTAGGAGGGTTTTAGACCAATTAACCTCCTTAATGATTGTTCATATAACTCTATCCCTTAAATTAAAAAACAATTATCTTAAATAATTATTATGAACTTTTAAATCTAACCAAAAATTCTTAAGACACCATGCAAACTTTACACGTGTCAATGAACTTCTAAACTTCCTTCTGGAGTTCTCATTTCTTCATTTTGCATGCATAGGAGATCTCAAAACATTATTTATTTATTTATCCTATAAATGAGGACATGAAACTTGATAAAAATGTTTTAATAAAACTATCACATCTCAAAACATTCTCACATGATCTCTTTAAATTTTTAAAACTCAACTTTGCTCCTCATTATACCTCATTAGGTGTCTTTTCACACTAGGCTCGGGATTGCGAGTCATACTTGGACTTTGAATACACTTATAAACCTATTGTATTATTCTCAAAAATTAATAAAAATTTCATATACATTAATACCATTCTCATACAATCACTATTACCTTGTAACCTAATCCTCATCCTCTATTTGGCCTCACTAGGTGTCTTAACACACTAGGCCTTTAGCTGCAAGTCACTTTAGGTATGGAGTATGACCCTATCACCACTTTGGATGCTATCCAAACATAATATTTATGTAAAATGACATCATAAAAAACTCACAATTTTCCAAATTTGTTCACACAATTCTTATACTTCTCACCTCATCAAGCTACTATACCTATTCCATCACACTAGGTTTCTCATGTAAGGGTTATGCCTTAATACTTGAATTTGTTGTCATTATAGATGTAATTTCCACCTCACTTATATGATATAAAAATTTATCAAACATAAATATGAATTAATTATTTAACACACAATATCTCACACTTATTTTGACATTAATGATAGTGCATAGACAGATGACATCAATGATAACTTGCAATAATCTCCCCCTTTGTCATTGATAGCAAACCTCTTAACATAACAAGCCATTGTTATTTATCCTTAAGATGGATCTCCCCATCAATTATTTTTCCCCATTTTACATTAATTATAAATTGTCTCCTCAACTACCACCTTATCTTTCACTTCAACTTGATCAGTGTTACTGAATAAAACTGGTCAAATGGTTACCTTTAGAGTGATTGAGATGATAAATCTCACCTTAAAATATTTCTCATCATCTTGACACATGAATATCATGACTCCACAAAAATCCATAATATATATATATATATATATATATATATATATATATATATATATATATATCTTAATTTAACCCATTCATACCTTTTTACCTAATCCTTGGACCTGACCATAGCAAGCTTCCCCTTTGTCCATGCATACTTCTCTTCAAGTTTGACTATCATGACATCATTGGCATATACTAGGTCTATCTTGATATGATCACTCAAAAATCATAATTTTCATAATATTATGAATGTATTCATGTCATTTACAACATGAAACTACATCCCATCATGACCTTATGAGGTCACCAAGACATCAATAAATAATTTCAATCCATGATATAACTTTAATGATCATCATAGCAATCCTTTTCAAGCTTACTCACTTCTTGTCATGCTACAAGGCATGACCATCTTCATAACTTATGTGAATATTTTTAGGACACCAAAAAAATTCATTTCACTATTTTATCAATATAATACCATGAATATTCATGAGAAACTTTCTCTACCTCCAATGGCATTGGTCATATAGACCAATCTACAACTCTCTTGATCAACAATTCTGAGTGTTACTTCTTAGACCTCACCATGAGCTCAAACATGCATTACAAACATGTCATCAACTAAAATAAATATTTAAACCAACTTACCAAAATAACACTGAGACCAAAAATCCATAACAAAGTTAATATCATGATTAGAACACACCTTAGGTTTTGAAGACACTAGAAGACTTAAAACCCTCATCTCACTATCCTATGAGTATTAATCTCATTCATCACTTCTAAGGCCAAAAATAATCAATAAAACTGATCTTAAAAGAACAAAATGACCTAAATAATACCTCCATTCACTTATATGTATCACCTTAATCGACCAAAAGCACTATATAACTCAAATAAGTCACCCATATTTACAATTCATAAAGACCTTAAGAATATAGTCATTTTCATTGAGTTTCTCAAGCTCAGACCTTTGTGTTCTCAAGAATAACTTCAAGATCTCTTATTTTTATCTCATTTAACATGATTATAATATCTAGTCACCTTATTATACCATTACAAACTTAGATTCATTATGCAAATAAGAAACTTCTCAATTTAGCACAATCAACCACTTTCTCTTCTTAGGCCTAGAACATTTTCATATCAAGCTACAAGAATGATCAACTTCAACACACTGTTATGGTCCTTGAATCATGTCATCATGACCTTATGAGATCACAAACACATCAATACCATGCCTCTTTAAATAACTCTTGTCATGTATTCTATTTATACATAGTTAAGACCTTGTTTCAAGCCTTCTAAGCAAATAGTCTCTACTTTTAATAGTATTGGTCTTGTAGACCAATCTATGACTCATGTGCACTCTTGAGACTCATGATCAATGAACTCTTATATTGGATTTTTATACCTCAAATAATATATGCTTAGTCACCATACAAATATAATAAAGTACATACTTTCATACCATATGAAGGCTCAAATATACCTCAAATAAGTCTCAACAACATACTCAAACTTCTAATCAAACCACTGCTCATCGATGACAACTTCAAAGAATAAACTCAATTTCTCTAACTTTATGAATAACTCATCCTTCACTTGTATATATCTTTGTGATGATATATATCACTTCATAACATTTTCTATCAAGGCTAAAATGATATTCTGCAACCCTATTTTGATTAAACACCTAAACCAAGTAACATCTTCCTTCTATCATGATATCTAACCAAGTAGACCACCTTGGAATGCCTTGACCTATGCCTTTCTCTCAATATGTCTTTATAATCCTTGAAGATTATCATTATTGGTTTTGACCTTTGACTTAGCTTCTATATATTCCTTCTATGTTTCTAAATGGTACCTTTGACATTATTTCAATTCTTTAGACAAGTCTATAAACATCATCACTACAAACAAGATGAACATAGTCCTCATCACACTTTATGCAACTTATGATCACATGTAGGTTATCAAGCCTCCTCCAAAAGGAAATACTCTGATATCAAATATTAGAAGTAGATAATGAGAGGGGGGTGTGAATTAATTTCATAACAATATCTATTCATTTCCATTTATCATTCCAAGAGGCATTCATTCACATAAATATCAAAGCATACATAAACAACCACATGAACATATTACAAGAGAACATAATATATATGTGGGAAACCCTCTTGGGGGATAAAACCTATTAAACCATGCATATGGAATACAATCATAGAATTTCAAGATCCAAAATTTAGTGAAGCACCAACTTCACAAGGAGAATCAACCCCTACCTAGTTAAGCACCCACTCAACTAGTCTTATGCAAGCTTTATCTTGTAAGGAGGATCCAACCCCCTAAGTAAATTAAAAACAACCAAGTCATCTCTGATCTTTGATAACCTTATAACACTTATTTCTAATCTTCAACTGATGATGGCCTCCTTTGTTTGCACTCTTTACTCTTCAAACTCATTCAAATAGTCTTCTAGGCTTACTCGCTCAACATGCCTCTTCTAGGCTCATTAGGTCCACTCACCTTGTCATCCACAAGTAGAAACTATATTATATAAACATATCTCCTCCTCTTATCCCTTTGATAGTACTAAATGATCCCTTTTATTTACTTAAGTCCAGTTGATGAGTTCATAAAATGACTCATTATTGCTATATTTTATAACCTTAAATATGTCAAATGGTTGACCCTTATATGTAATCTTAAGATTTAGAACTAGATTAAGGTAGGAAAGAGATAATTTTATCTCTATAAATTCATGTGAGTCTAATTTAATCTTGTTTACATTAAGTTTTGACCATTTTCATGTTTTAGTCTTCACATTTTGATATGTATAGGCAATAGTAGTGTCTAATAAGAGTTTTGACAGGATTTCATGAAGATGAGGATGTTTCAAGGAATAGAAATAATTATCTAAAGCATAGCTATAAATTTTTTCAATCAAGTATGAATTCTACTAGATAGATTTGGATTTCACTAGATAGCTATAGATTTCACCAGTCAACTATGGATTTCACCAATCAGCTATGGGTTTCACCGGTTAACTATAGATTTTGCCAGTAAGCTATAGATTTTAATAGGTGACTATGAATTACAATAATTTTGCGATGAATTGTCATAATTCACTCTAGAATTGAACATATAATATTCCAAACTATTCAAACAACCTTCCACCTTCTTCATGATAATCTATAAAACTCCTTTTGATATTTTTATTTTTGTTCATGTATATAAATAGTTTCCTATTTCTATTTGGTCTTCCATTTTTGGAAGTTATTGTTATAGGTTGTAACTCTAAAAATAGATGATATGGATATCATTTATGTATATATTTAGTTGGTAGATATATTTAATCATGGTAGTTTTTATCTCATGTGGATCTTTCTAATTCCTTATAGATCTTATTGCAATGTTTCTCTATTTTGGCTATATCTCCCAGTCTATCTAGAATATCTTCTTATTTCAAATTAGTCAAGTGGTTACCTAGTTTCTAGGGATAGAATCCATGTTAGATCTAGGATATATACATATCTAAAAATATATTTTAATTTTTGTTACTTTTGAATACAAGAATAATTACAACAATTTACTCTTTTAATTCATGTGTTGAAGTAGTATCTTAAAGCTGAGTTGATTCAAACTTGAATCTGAGGGTGAGCAAGGGCCCACTCCCCAAGGAGACTAGATTTATTTTGGTATTTTTAAAGTTATTTATTAGTTATTTTAATTGATATTGATATATATGTGTTGGTATAAATAACATTTATAGTCTGCAAGGTAGATTAGATAGTTGATGTGGTACTTTCAATTTAGCATAAGATTTTAATTATTCTTTCAACTTTAATTCTACAAGAGTGGATTTGATATTTATTTTATTCTAAAAGTGTGAATTTGAAACTTAGTTTGAATGAGTTTATTTTTTAATAGTGTGTGTTTATTTCTAGATTATTCAATTTGGTATAGTTTGGTTTGTTTACATTTCTTTTAAGATTGTTTCCTTTCAACATTAGTTTAGGTTTTAGAAATAGACTTAGATTAACACAACATCAAAAACCTCCAAAAATAATATTGTTAACCTAAAACCAATAAGTGCCTTACTAAAAATAGCCTTGTACACTATACTGGTAAGAACTGACACTAATATAATTTTGTTAAATGAAGGGGTAATAATGACACCCATCACCACTCTTCTCTTACTTGCTCAAATATGCCAATTAGGCCTTATATTTATACTCAACTCTTTATCTCACCCATATTGGTTGACCAAGATACTTTCCATGCTTGAATTATCCTTGGAATAGATCCAAAAACATGTTACATGAGTGATGCAACCACTCCATATGTTGTTCATATCCTTTAAGGACAAAAACCCTATTAGGCCTAATAGAGACCTAAAGGAATTAGGCCTTCTCTAAGGCACACATTAAACTTAGACCTATTGGACCACCTTTTGCCTTTAAAAATGATTTAAAAACTTCTAATATAACTTTAATATGACCCTCATAATAACTCCTTGGGTTTCCAACACCATTTGCTTCATTTCTCACCTTGAACCAAGCTATTAAGCCTACTCACCATTAACCCTTCACACACCCAAAAATTTTACCTTACAAAATTGAAGTTTAAAATTAACTTTGACATATGAAAAAACAACATTTATATAACATTAATTACCCTATGGTCATCAAGATATCCATTTGAATTCACTTAATAGGCCAATAGGCCTCAAACCAACTCTTGCAAAATAACCATTCCGAACGGTTAAACATAATCAAAGTATAGTCAAGAAATCTTGACTATCCAAACTTTAATATAGATAAATGAATATTAAAAAATAATTATAATTAACCTTTGATACATACTTAACATATTTAAACTTATTTTATTCTTCAACTCTTGGCAAAACACCCTAAACTCACCTCTACAAAGTGACTACTCAAACTACATGTAGCCTCCAAAAACACAATCATGAACAAATTTGTCATTATCACTTTAAAGGACACATTAATGAAATATAATTATCATTAATATTTAATATCAGTCTTTTATATCACTCCCAAATAGATATATATATATATATATATATATATATATATATATATATATATATATATATATATATATATATATATATATATATATATATATATATATATCAAACTCTAGAGGCAATCATTATTCTTATAGACCAATCTCTCATATTACTCTCTTATTGTCTTAACACAGCTGGACAAGCCATTTTGGATTTGATATCTCAACCACTTAACATGTATCTACATATTTAATAAATAATTATTACGTAAAATACATTCCAAAAAAAATAATAAACTCATTATATGAATCAACTCTTGTCATATAGACTTATACACTTCACTTCCCCTAGCACATCAAGAACTCTCAAATACTACAAACATCCAATCATGAAAACACGAAATTATAAAATTTGATGTAACCATAATAATTATTTTAAAATACATGTAAAAAATCATGGAACCTAATTATATAACCCTCAAACAAAAAAATAATATGCTCCAATGGCAACTTTTCTCCTACATACCATTCTCACTGTCATGGGTTTCATTGTCTAGACTTATACAGACAAGTCACTTTGAGATCACCTTATAGATTATATGTGAGAATCATAACCACTTATAAACCAAGTTAATAAGATTTATAATTCTTAAAAAATGACCTAAATCAATTTTATTCATCCCTAATCACCTGTAACTCATCTCTAAATGCTTTCTCACTCTAACTGGGTTTTTCTCACTATTTTCATTGTTATCCATTTTAGATATAGGTCATCTTGGGTGAAAAAATTAATTTAAAAATATGATATAACTCACACAAATAACACAAATTTCATAAATAATTAGTCTTGACCTTCAACCTCCATTGATTTTTATGCATTGATCTGGTCAACCCTACTTGTAGCATCAAATTCTTAAAAAACAAGCAGTGTTTTATAGCTTTTGCTCACTACCCTGACACACCACTACCACATATAGATTACTATAGGATTATTATACATTATCCAAACATAAAAAAATCTTTCAAATCCATTCTAATCCCTTTCCAATTATTTTTCTCCAATCAGATCACTAGAAGGGTTTTAGGAGGGTTTTAGACTAATTAACCTCCTTAACAATTATTCATATAGTTTTATCCCTTAAATTCCAATCCAATGTTAGTAAATAATTATTATGACCCTTTTAAATCTCTCCAAAAATTCTCAATAAACCATTCAAACTTTACACATGCCAATGAACATCTAAACTTCCTTCTCGAGTTCTCATATCATCATTTTGCATCCACAAGAGATCTCCAAATGTTGTTTCTTGCTTTTTCCTTCAATTGGGGACCTAAAAATTGGTTAACATGTTTTAATAAACCTATCACACCTTAAAACATGATAAAATGAGCTCTTGGAATCTTTAAAAATCAACTTGACTCCTCATTAGACCTCACTAGATCTCTTTTCACACTAGGCTCAAGATTGTTAGTCATATTTGGACTTTGAATACACTTAAAAACCTCTTTTATTATTCTCAAAAATTAATAAACATTCCATATACCTTAATACCATTCTCATAAAATAAATATTACTTTATAATTTGATACTCGTCCTCCTTTTAGCCTCACTAGGTGTCTTGGCACACTAGGACTTTAGTTGCAAATCACTTTAGGTCTGGAATATGACCCTCTCACCACTATAAATGCTCTCAAAACCTAATATTAATGTAAAATTACATCATACCAAACTCATAATTTTCCAAACTTATTCACACAAGTCTTATATTTCTCACCTCATCAAGTTCCTAGACCTATTCCATCATATTAGGTATTTCATGCAAGGGTCATGCCTCAATACCTGACTTTGTTGCCACTGTAGATGTAATTTAAACCTCACTCATATGATATAAAAATTTATTAGACTTCACTATGCATTTTTTATTGAAAACACAAGATCTCACACTTCATTTGGCATTAATGGTAGTGCATAGACACATGACATCAATGATAAATTATAACAATAACCACCGACACAGTTGATCATCAAGAAAATTATACAACTTTGTGTCAAATCAAACTTCACAAGTCATGATTTATTTAGTAAAATTTTACATAAGTGTTTTGGTCATCTCAACTATCACTCACTTTAATACCTTGGTAATCACAACATGGTTATTAATTTTCTTAAAAAAAAATCATAGATGGCATCTTTTTAAGTTATGAACTTAAAAAATAACACAAACTTCATTTTCCAAAGCCAAATATTTTAGGGATAGTGATAGATTTTAGCTGGTTCATAGTAATCTTATGTATTTTCCACATGTTTCCTTTTATTAACATAAATATGTGGTTACATTCATTAATGATTTCTCTTGCAGAACATGGGTCTACTATCTGGAAAAAAAGTGAAGTCTTTAAGCACTTAATATTTTCAAATCTTATTGATGCCTAAATGTGTAACATAGATGACCAAAGTGTTTAAGAAACACTTCTCATTTTAAAATTCCTAAGAACTCAATGCATGAGTTTTAGGTTGTGATAATCTTTTTATCTTTGATGGAACAGAGGTAGAACAAGTGACTGTTTCATAATATTTGTAATGTTTGGTGGTTGGAAGCCATCGTACCCAAATAGTATATCTATGTAGAATATGAAGTATATATACTAATAAAAATGAATTATGATCAAGAACTAATATAATATGCATATTTACAATGAAAATTAAACTAACATGATTTGGTTAAAAAAAGTAAAAGGAAGGGTAGGTTAGAAAGAAATGTCACTGATCTTCATTCCAAACATCATGACAAAGTTTAGATTTCATCTAGACATGCACTTAACCAATATGTAACATGAAATAACTTAAGCCCAAATCCTATCACACATTAGGTAAACTCCTAAGGAAGGTGGAAATAATGCAAATAGGAACCTAGTTTAATTTAAATATTTACCCCTACAAGCAAACAGCATTAACCCAAATGCAAGCTGAGTAAGAAAATGAAATGAACATAAAGACTTTTAGTCAACCAACATTGGAATAAGTTAAAAAATTTGTAATCAAATATACACACTAATAATTTATAAGAAACATTAAAATCTAGAAATCAAAACAAAAAAGTGAGAGAGAAGTCATGATAACAATGAATATAAACAAATACTAGATAATCTTTGTAAAATTCCTTGCTTATCTTAATTACTCTAAATTTACAAAATAATTTTGGATTTAAGAACTCCCTCCCCCTTTTACAATGGGAAATACCCCTTTTATATAAGATCAAGATGGTATGTTGGTTAGTCTTATCCAATCATATTTGTATAAGTGTATGGGATAAGTGTCCCTTCTATTGCATAAATGAACTTTTCTAATGGACTTATCTATAGATAATCTATTTTATCAGTTTCTCATGGTTGTGAACTATTAAATTTCTCATTAGTGGTATACAGTCCAATTATGGATTGAATTATGCTCATATTAATAGTAGTTCAACTTATGACTTTATTATGGTGATCATAGGGTCGAACTAAGGCTTTTTTGAAGATTTTATAGTGCTTAAATGGTGGCAGCATTTGGACTTAATTGAGCATTATGCCTTAGATCATGTAATGGTATTTTGATTTTCATGGTTCTAATAGCCTTTAGTTCAAATTACTTTCTTCTTATGTGGCATCAACCTGGCACCTACATGGCATCCCTTTGGCACTTTCATAGTATTCTATTTGTCAATGCTTAAATAATGTATGTTGCCTTTTAAAATTTCTTCCCTCATCTCACACCATCTGATTAATTTGCATGAATCAATGTGGTTCATTGATCTTGATCTTGGGAGTTAAACACCATTGGCTATCTCTACTATATTTTACATGGTTATGACATGTGGCATTACCACATTTGCTCTAAGCTACATTGAAAAGTCCTCTTTGATCACACACCATCTAATCTTATCCATGTGAGTAAATATATGCCATTAAGACTAGAAGATTTTTGGGATTTAATCTAAATTAGGATCTTAGGTTGTACCACTTGGTAGTCTTATGGACCTTCTAAGCCTCATTGAAAAGTCCAATTCAATCTCAATCCATTTGATCAATTTTGTCTGAGCAAACACATCTTATTAGATCTTGATTTGAAAGGTGGACCTCCATTAGCTGATCAATATCCTTTTAATGAAATGACAACACCTATCACCACCTCACTTGTCTCAGAGCCCTTCATTAAATATTTGACATGGTATGCACCATCAGATCATTTTCATATGAGTAAATGTAGATCATAGATCTTGCAGAGATACACAATGTTTAAGGTTTGAGAAAAATTTATAAATTAGCATAAAGTTTTCATACTATGGTTTTATTTTGTGTTAAATAAACATGACTTAAGACCTTAGGCTAAGAAAATTTAAGCTAATATTTGAGCATAATATAAGGGACACCATGAAATAAAAGAGACATAGAGTAAATTTTAGCCTAAGGTTTTTATTACATAAATGCAAATTTAAAACTTTAGTCTAAGTCTAGGATAATAAAGGGGACCCTATATTAGTTAGACCATGTCAATAGTAACATAGACCAAGGGGTCATAGGATATAAAAAAGACCAAACATGGGAATTAAGCTAAGTATATAGCATGGATAATTGTTCCTATGCAAGTTAGAATTTAATTCAAAAGGGGGCCTAGGTTAAAGCCTTAGATTTTAGCTTTAGCATGGATAAAAACATATCCAGTTAATCTTCAATGGGCCATAGGCTAAAAAAAAAGATCAATTTGATGTTGAAGCATAAATCCATAAGCATGTTCACCCCCCAAATGAGATTCCATTGAGCCTAAAAAACATAAGTAAAAATTTTTAGAAACCTCAGAAGGGATAAAAGCATGACCATTTAAAACATAAATGACCTATCAAAAAACTTTTGGTTAGGGCCTTAGTAGTATTAATAAATACAACTAGGACTTAAGTTAAAGTTTTAAACTAAGTCTATAATAAAACACTTCCCACATAAATTTGAATCCCCTTTTAAAAAAACCTAGGCTAAACATTCTAAGACTAAAGTTTCACATGTTTTAGATATGGATTCAATTAATTAATCAAAGACCAAGGATTATTCAAAGTAAAGAGTCAAATCATGAAGAACATATCCTGCCTGTTTCAGATGGACTCCATAAAGCCTATCATAGAAAATTTCCTTTTAGGTTGACATTGTTATAAATCTCATTAAATTTCCCACTAATAGATTTGGGTTGAGTCATATTTGAACAGACAGTCATATGATGAAAATACAAACAAATTAGGACTTTCATATATTTCTTAAGGCCCTTTCGATGTTCAAAAAAGTTCATAGGAAGATTTAATGGCATCCCTATGTTCAACTTACAAACTTAGACTATATTTGAACATGTTTATTTATGTCTTTGCATCATCAATAAGCTCGATAAAATCTATAAAGTTATCTTTGTCTTGCATTGTTAGATCATTTTGCATTGATCAACATGGTTCATTGATCTCTAAAAGGTGTTTGAGCTTTAATATATACTAGGCCTCGAGGTTGTGCCACTTGGTGATCCTATGGACCTTTTGAGCTCTATATTCTATTAGTTCTACTAGTTAATATTCTTTTTCCATGTGGTGGTCTTGAATTTATCATGGGCATCATTGAAAAGCCTTGACTCGATACACTCTATTGATCTGAATCTATATTCTTGAATGCATATCATCAATCCTTGTTAAAGTTCTCAATGTTTAACTGGGGTCTATGGCTTGAATTTTTAATTCCGATCTTGATCTATTCAATCTTGGTCATCCACTTAAATGCATGCCATTTATTATGATCCATGGGGTTGAGTGAGATTGGTCTTGTAGATCAGAATCTTTGACTTGTTAGGTCTATCTAACACCATTTGATTACCTCCACCTGAGTAAATGTTGGACATTGATCTCTAAAAAGAACACAATGTTTAAGTTAGGATGAGGGACTATATAGAACTTAGGATAAAGTCTAAGGTATTTTTATGTAATAAACATGAACAATACTTTTGAACTAAGATATTAGTCTAAATTTCTAACAAAGGGACCCTATGTATAATAATGTTAAATAATGCTAAGATAAAAGGGAACAAGGGGATTCGGACATAAAGGGACCAAGCATGAATTTTTTAGACTAAGATTTGGTCATGTTAAGAAACACAACTAAACCTTAGTATAAAAATTAAACTAATTCTATAGCATATTCAAAGTGTTCCTACATAAAATATTCCTACCAAGATTGAATTTGGTCTTGTGCTTAAGGTATTTTGAATGAGGGTTTCAAAAAGCTTAAACATGGATTCAATTTGTCTTTCAATAGACCAAAAGCTATTAAAAAATCAAGTTAACATTAAAATCATGAAACCCAAGCATTGTTCATTTCAAGTAGACCTTATTGTACCTACATCTAGAAAACACATAGATCTAAATTTAGTGAATTTAGACAAGGGAAAACCATAATCAAGTGAAAATATGCTAACCAAACCATGTATGGATGATATTTAAATACAATTATTATGAAAACATGATAATGAACTTTGGTCAAGTGGATTTTCTATTTAACGATACAAATGTGTACAATTTGACACAAAGGTCCCCATTTTTTAGAAATGGGGGTATGTTGACCTCAACAAATAGTGAATTTCAAGGGAAACATAACAATATGTTAGAATTCAGAGACTCTAGTTTAGAATAATAATTAATTTAATTATTCCGCTTGATCATTCATCATTATTTAGATTAATTTATGGTTGAAATAAACCTTGCACATGTAGAATTGGGATCAAACATCAAGACCTGGTCATGTTGTGTGTGTGATTTGATTCCACTTACTATTTGCCCTAGGATTTAGGGAACAACTTCCATATTTCATGACTTTAACCATTAAAACTAACTTATGGCATATTTAACTATCAATATCCCTAATAGAGATACATTTGACTCTGTTCTAGGCCTTGTTACATTGCCAACCAAGCTTTCATATCCCCAGTGGAGATTACTAGAATCACCTTTTCTTGGAAAACTTTTAATTTTACAATAAGATCTTAATTTTGTCTTTTTAGATCATTTTGGACTTATGGTTGTAACCTTTATCCCAGGCAAGGATGTTTGTTAAGTGCAAGCACAAATGTGTTTTAATAATTAAATATTTTATCCCATATGTGAAATCCTTCTTAAAACCAAGATTTTATCATAAAAAGGTTTAAAATCTCAAGGAATAATTAATTTATCGATCATTCTTTGCTAACTTATCTAAACCACAACATCAAGCTCATATTTCAACAATCCATGATCAATCAATGTTGAGAAGTCATACTTGAATTTATGAACTATGAAGATCTTGAACAGTTAGATGAGGATTGAACTAAGAACTATCCAAAATGACTTATTTAAAATGAAGTAACAAAGCAAGAGAAAATAAATAAATATAAACAAGCATTATATACAAAAAAGGACATGAAAGAAAAATAGCAAGAAATAAAGAATATGAAAGAAACTAAACTAAGCCATATACTAACTACATAAGGTACTTACCTCCAAGATCAAATGGAAAATTATTTAGTCTACTATAGAACCTTGAAGCATGATTGCTTTCAATTAGCAGCCTCTTCTTGTGGATAGGATTACTTTTATGCTTGTTCCTTCTAGGTGATGTAGTTTGGTTTACTATTAACATTTTCAGATTCATGAATCTAATATTTGAATTTAATACCCAATCATCTTCTTCCCAAATTTTTCTAATTTGTAGTAAGAGTGATAGTTCTACTTCATCCATAGAAATATAGTGGCTTATATCATCTTCACTCAATAATGGTAGCTTAGCTAGTATACTTATATTGATGTCTTCATTAAGTTATTTCTAAGGTGGACATGGACTACCAATATTTACACAAAAATATTCCAAGTCATCCTAAAAGACTTCTTCATCCTGATCAACTGAATGATGCTCATCTAGAATCTTATCATCAGAAACATGTTGGTCCCATCCTCTTGACCTCTTAATGAAGTCATATGTCAATTCTTGATCTATTTCATCTGCTTCATCTTCATCCTCAATGAAGAAAGACATCTCTTATATCTAATTAAGCTACAACTTATCTTGGTTTAAGGCCTCCAAAATAATATAATCTTTTGGGAACTCTAGATCATTGCTGAAATCCTTAGATGAAGCAACCATGTGTTATCTTATCCCATCATTTACCATATCTAGATCTTTAATTCCATTTAAGAAATCATGGTATGTCTTCTACCAATGATCTTTTTCTTCAAGAGAATTCTCTATTTTAGAAATAAATCTATGTGGGTTGTTTTTTTAGATAGTTTTGAAGAAATATCATCTTGTACTTGATCCAAATCCATTTCTAGTAAATCTTATTCTTCATCTGTAAATGTTCTAATGATGATGTCTTGTTGATCTTTAATTTTAATCTCTTTTACATCTTTATGAATACAAGTCATCTTAGATGTAACTTATTCAATTGGATCATATTTGTTGACACTGTGGATTGCACCCTTAATAGAAGGCTGAGCTCCTATCTTCCACACGACACAAAAGAAACTCCTCTCTTGCCTGTGGGTTTGGCAAAATTGAGGGGAGAGTCTCTAAATAAGAGCTAGCTCCCTTTGATGCATCTCTGATTTATTCCAGTACATTTTATAATATATATATATATATATAATGGGGGGGTTGAAAAGAGAGAAAGATACTGAAACAGACCCTGAACTAAGAGGCTGATGCACCAAACAAGTTTGATCTACTCATACTCACACTTTGAACCATAAGAACACATACACACACTTTATCTGGTAAAAGGACCAGACTATAGAGAACTTAACAAAAGAATTAATGAAGACACACAGAAGATGAACTTACCATAGGTGTTGTAGGAAGGCACACTATCTGATAACCCTCTCCTATCTCTATGCTTTAGATATAGCTCTTTTGCTATCTACAAGAATGGCACTTTGTTTATACCAAGCGTGTTGGTATCAAGCTTGTGAGAGCATCAAGAAATAAATGACTAAACACAAGGTTAACACTCAGAGATATATCCAACCAAAATAGAGGTAAAAATGCATATTCTATTGATTCTAAGTGAAAATTAGTAGGGCTTCACCTTACAACAATGAGAGATCTCTTTCTCAAATGAGAAGTTATAATATATATAGAGAGAGAGGAAGTAAAGGCACCCTTTTGGAAAATACTTTAACACCTTTTTACAAGTGGCCCATGTGCGTTGAGAGCATTGGGAAGAGGAAGTTGCTGAAAAAGGATGTTGTGTCGGTTGCCAATTTTGACCTTGGCATTCAAACATTAATGTGAAAGCATGGGCTGCACCTCTTTT
This sequence comes from Torreya grandis, assembly GCA_037957365.1. Lineage (NCBI taxonomy): Eukaryota > Viridiplantae > Streptophyta > Pinopsida > Cupressales > Taxaceae > Torreya > Torreya grandis. The sequence goes on from JARHVA010010113.1 coordinate 120,574, forward strand.
TCTACAAACAAGACCACTCATTCAAGATATTCACATGGTTTTTCTGCTCAACAATGTAAAGTGAGGAAAAATAGGTCGCGTCTTCACTTTTCATGCTCCTTGATGACCACTTGGTAGAGACTATTCCAACTACAGGAATAACTCACCTCCCCCTTGGCCACCTGGGTTATTTTGTCCATATTCATAATTTTGTCTCTTCTTGGCTTTGTCTTTTCATAGAATTTGAGCTCTCAGGGCTATCTTATCATCCTTTGTTGGCTCCTTGGGCTCTTTTATCAGCAAGTCACTGAGTTCATTCTTAACTTTTGTCTTTTCCTAGCTTTGTCTTTTCCTAGTTTTGTCTTTTCCTCTCTTGACTCATTTTGGCAATTTGAGCCCTCAAGGCTATCTTCTATCAATCTTTGGCTCTTTAGGCTCCTTTCTCAGTGGTCTCTTCCTTTTAGCCTTAAGGCCTTTAAATTCCTTATGGTTGGTGCTCAAGCATTTAAAGATCAATAGCTATTTCATTGGCCTAAATTTGACGTCTTTGGGGATGTCATTTGATGTTTGAATTCCAATGGCTAGTTCATGGTACCCAATTTGACATCTGTGGGCCCATCACCCCTTTAAATTCCTTTGGCTTTCTTTTCTTTGGCATTTCTCCCGAAGTGATCTCTCTCTCTTCTTTTCTTCTGTCTGGGCCTTTGTCGTTAAAACCTCCTGAAGGAAAAGTGTCCCTTCGGGGCTTGGGGAGAGGTCCCTCCATTTTTGGCTGAGAGTCCCTCGCAAGGGCACCTACCCTTTGAGATATTCTGGGCTCCTTTTGGTAGTCACATCCTTCAGACAAAAGTTCTATAGGAATTCCTTTGAACATTTTATTTGAAGGAAAACTTTCCTTCAATCCTTAGCATTTGCTTTCCTTCAGTCAGGGTTTTTCCACCAGGTGAATTCCTTTGGACTTTTGTCTAAAAGAATTCACTCGTTCACTTTGCCATGGGAACTTCTCCTAAAATAATTTCTTGTTTTCTTCCTTGCTTGTTTCTTTTAGTCTGCTCTTTTCTTTGGGCAAATTCCTTCAGACTTTTATTTGAAGGAATTCTTTTGGGCTTTTTGTCTAAAAGATTTGCCTTGCAAAATTTTTTGTAGAATTTTCCTTCCGAAAGACAGTTTTTGCCTTGTGAGTTTCTTCAAACAAAATGTCTAAAGGAATTCCTTTGGGCATTTTTCCTGAAAAAATTCAATCTTTGTTCTACCTTTTGCCTTAGCATTTCCGAAGGAAAACTCACCCTTTTGATTTCTCCCAAGGGTTCTTTTGGGTCTAGAACTGCCCTCCATAGCTTACTTGAAAAGTCCAATTTGTGCTTGACTGCCCTCCGCAAGGGCACTTATCCTTCAAGATTTGCAAGACCCCCTTTAAACCTTTCGATTGAACCAAGCAATTGAACCACCTGATTGAACCAAGCAATTGAACCACCTGATTGAACTGGTTCCTCCTTTTGTGAAAAGACTTGTGTAAACCAAAAAGTGAACTGGCTCAGAATAGTAGGGGAAGGAGACTGATTTTGCCTTGTAGGGCCAAAATGGTCAACAATATTCATCTTCACTTTCAAATGGGAAATCAAAGGCTTGCATGAAGGATTTAGAAGTTCTTGCAAAGTTAGATATCCCTGTAACAAAGTCTTGATTAGGCATGATTTTAGTTGTATCATGTCCACCTTGAGATGCTTCAAAAATAATGATTAGCCAAATATATATCATAGAAACTCATTTATATGTTTTTAGATGATACATTATTGTTGTTATCATGAAACCCATTTGGAGGTCTATTGAACCTTTGAGAACCATAGCTTCTATTAGAGCCCTCCCTTGTATTTCTTATTAGTTTTTATAACTAAATAAAGTCAGTGATTAGTTTTTAGACCATTTTTAATATCAAGTCATTTGAATTTTTTGGTGTCTCAAGATCACAAATTAGATCATTACTACTAGTTTTGGGCATTAGAGTTCTATGATTTTGTGGATGGGATCCACTTGTGGTGCCACTCAGGAACTCTAAGTTTTGGTCAAGATATGTATGACTCAAGGCAATTGGTTTTGAATTGGTGTTAAAGTAGGTATACTAGGAATGACATTCATGATGGGCCAATTTTAATTGACATTACGCATGAAATACGTCATTTGACCTTGGGGTTGCATTTGTTCATTAATGATCACAACTTCAGAGTAGGCCTAGGTCAATGTGTTTATGATTGAAAGATATTTTTTCAAGAACATAGAGGTCATGGAATCTATAGCATCCTTATAAATTTATAAGGATAAAGCCTCATTGGGTCTATAAGGGGCTATGGTTCTATTGAACATTTTTTAGAATCGAGCAGTAAAGGCTCTAATGGTTTCATTAACATCCCTTTTAATTGTAGTGAACTACTGATACAAGACATAAGAATTAATAATTTTTCCAAATTGATCAATGAATATTTTTTCAAATTCATCCCAACTAGCAATGTAGTTCTCTAGAAGGTTAAGAAACCATTCATAAACAACATCTTTGAAAGTGAATTGAAACAATCTACATGCTACATCTTCATGAGTCACATTTAGCAATCTTAAAATAGCCTTGAATGACTTAATATGTTCTTCAGTCGTGAAAACATTATTAGGACTAAAATAATGCAAATACCTTTCAATATTTTAAGGAATATCATGTAGTATACCTGGTACATTGATTGGAGAACCACCTAGCCAATCCATACCTCGAACACATGAGTACTTGGAATTGGTGAAGTGTTTGAGGCTTTGGTAATTTCATTCACCTAAGCCTCACCTTAGGTAGTTCTAGATTGTGACCTTGAAACCTATTTAAAATATGGCACATCAAACTAATCTTTGTAAATTATAATGATTAAGTTTGCAAGTTAAGCTAATTTTGCACAAATACATATCAAGCACGACTATCTTTAAATAAATAAGCTCAAAGATACATCTATATTGATGAATGAGAGGGATATTTACACATCTAATATTGAATAAAGTTAGATTTATAAAGAATCAGTCAATCTATGTATAAAGTTGCTAATACTAACCTTAAACATAGGGAATATATAACACATGAACTACCTTTGCACGAATGTCCATGGATCTCCAAATAATATTGATCTTTGTCTAAAGGAAGCACAAAGATTGGTCTAAAACCATTGATATCAATGATATTTACACAAATATGCTAAAATAAGCACAAATATGCAAAGAATTTATCAATATTTGATCAAAACACACTAGAATTAGCAAAGATTCTATAAATTCACAAAGATATAACTAAAGCCCCTCCCTCTAGTGCCTATGAAGATACTCCTATTGATGCCTAAATATGTACCACATGTGCCTAGAGTGTTTAAGAAACACTTCTCATTTTAAAATTACTAATAACTCAATGCATGAGTTGTAGGTTATGATAATCATGTTATCTTTGATGGAACAAAGGCAAATAAGTGACTATTTCATAATATTTATTATGTTTGGTGGTTAGAAGCCACTATGGCCAAATAATAGATCTATGTAGAATATGGAGTATATATGCTAAGAATAGTGAATTATGAACAAGAACTAATCTAAGATGGATATTTATAATGAAAATTAAACTAAGGTGATCTACTTAAAAAAGAAGAAAAAGGGTAGGGTAGAAATAAATGTTACTGATCTTCATTCCAAACATCATGATAAAGTTTAGATTTCATCTAGGCATGTACTTAACCAATGTGTAACATAAAATAGATTAAGCCCAAATACTATCACACATCAGGTAAACTCTTAAGGAATTTGTAAATAATGCAAATAAGAACCTAGTTCACTTTAAATATTTACCCTTGCAAGAAAACAACATTAGCCCAAATGCAAGAAGAGTAAGAAAATGTAATGAACCTATGAACTTTCAATCAACCTAGAATTAGCACAAGTTAACAACTCTACAATCAAATGTACACACCAAGAATTCATAAGAACCATTCAAATCTAGAAATTAGAAGAAATAAGTGAGAGAGAAGCCATGATAATAATGAACAAAAATAAATACTAGATATTTTTTGTAGAATTCCTTACTTATATTAATTACTCTAAGTTTACAAAGTAATTTTGGCTATAAGAACTCCCTCCCCATTTTACAATGTATAATACCCATTTTATATAAGATCAAGGTGGTATACTGGTTAGTCTTATCCAATCATATATCTACATGAGTATGGGATAGGAGTCCCTTCTATTGCATAAATGACCTTTTCTAATAGACTGATCTATAGACAATTTGTTTTACAGATTGCTCATGGTTGTGAATTATTCAATTTCTCACTATTTGTCTATAGTCCAATTATAGATTGAATTATGTCCGTACTAATGGTAGTTTAACTTTTGTCTTGATTATGGAAATCATAGGGTAAAACTAAGGCTTTTATGAAGATTTTATAGTGCTTAAATGGTAGAAGCATTTGGATTTAAGTGAGAATTATGCCTTATATCATGTAATAGTATTTTGATTTTCATAGGTCCATTAGATCTTTAGTTCCCATTGCTTTTTGCTTATGTGGCATCATCCTAACACCTGCATGGCATCCTTATGTCACTTTCAAGGCATTCTATTAATAAATTCTTAAAAAATTCTCATTGCCTTTTAAAATTTCTTCCCTCATCTCACATCATCTAATTGATTTGCATGAATTAATGTAGTTAATTGATATTGATCCCAAGAGTTGAACATCATTGGCTTCTTTTTCTATATTTTATATAATTATGACATGTGTTATTATCGCATTTACTCTAAGCTATGTTGAAAAGTCCTCTTTGATCATGCATCATCTGATCTTATCCATGTAATCAAATGCATGTCATTGATCCTAGAAGATGCCTAGGCTTTAATCTACACTTGGATTTAAGGTTTTTCCACTTGGTAGTCTTGCAAACCTTTTAAGACTCATTGAAAAGTAAAACTTGATCTCAATCTATTCAATCAATTATGTATGGGCAAATGCATCTTGTTAGATCTCAATCTAATAGGTGAACTACCATTGATTGATCAATATCCTTTTAATGAAATGGTGACACCTGTTACCACCTTGCTTGTCTTGGATCCCTTCATTGAATCTTTGACTTGGTACACACTATTAGATCATTTTCATGTGAGCAAATGAGGATCATAGATCTTTTAGAGATGCACAATGTTTAAGTAATGTTCAAGGAACATTTAGAACTTAGCACAAAGTTTTCATACTATGGTTTTATTTCTTGTTAAATAAACATGACTTAAGACCTTAGGCTAAGAACATTTAAGCTAAGATTTTAGCATAGTAAAAGGGACCCCATGAAATTAAAGAGATAGCGTAAGGTTTAGCCTAAGGTTTTTATTACATAAATGAAATTTAAAACTTTAGGCTAAGTTTAGGATCATAAAGGGGACCTTGCATTAGTTAGACCATGTCAATATTAACATAGACCAAGGGATCACAGGATATAAAAGAGACTAGGCATGGGAATTAAGATAAGTCTATAACATGGATAATTATTCCCATGCAAGTTAGATTTTAATTCAAAAGGGGACCTAGGTTAAAGCCTTAGATTATGGATATATCATGGCTAAAAACATTCTAGTTAATATTAAATCATCCATAGGTTAAAAAAATATCAATTTGATGTTAAAGAACAAATCCCTAAGCATGTTTACCCCCTAAATGAGATTCCATTGAGCTTGAAAAACACAAATAACAATTTTTAGCAACCTACGAAGGGATAAAATCATTTTCATTTAAAACATAAAGGACCTAAAAAAAGACTTTTGATTAAGGCCTTAGTAGTATTAATTAATACAACTAAGACCTAAGTTAAAGTTTTAAACTAAGTCTATAATAAAATGCTTCCCATGTAGGTTTGAATCCCCTTTTTAAAAAACCTAGGCTAAACATTTTAAGACTAAGGTTTTACATGTGTTTAGATATGGATTCAATGAATTAATCAAAGTCTAAGTATTATTCAAAGTAAAGAGTCAAATCATGAAGCTCAAATCTTATCTATTCTATATGGACTCCATGAATCATAACATGAAAAACATCCTTTTAGGTTGCCATTGTTATAAATCTTATTAAATTACCCACTAATGGATTATGGGTCGAGTCATCTCTGAGTAGACACTCGTATGATGCAAATAGGAACTAATTAGGACTTTCATACTTTTTTAGGGCCCTTTTGTTGTTTAAGAAAGTTTTTAGGAAGCTTTAATGGCATCCCTGTGTTCAACTTAAAAGCTTAGACTATATTTAGACATGTTTATTTATGTATTTACATCACCAATGAGCTCTATATCCTCTAAAAACTCAGATTTGACTTGCACTAGTAGATAATTTTGCATGGATCAATGTTGTTCATTGATCTCTAAAAGGTACTCAATCTTTAATCTATACTAGGCCTTGAGGTTGTACTACTTGGTAGTCCTACAGGCCTTCTGAGATCTGTATTCTATCAGTTCCACTAGTTAACATGATTTCACCATGGGGTGTTTCTACATTCATCTTGGGAATCATTGAAAAGATTTGACTTGATACACTCTATTGATCTAAATGTGTATGCTTGAATGTGTATCATCGATCCTTGTTAAGCTGCTCAATGTTTAACTAGGGTTTATGGATTGACTTTTTAATACCAATCTCACTCCATTAAATCTTGGTCATGTACTTAAATACATGCCATTGATCATGATCCATGGGGTTAAGTGAGATTGGTCCCATGGATCAGAATATTTGACTTTTTGATATATTATTCTAAGTTTATAACAAAGGGACCCTACATATAATAAATTTAGGCCATGTTAAGATAAAAGGGAACAAGGGGTTCGGGACATAAAGGGACCAACCATGATTTTTTTAGACTAAGGTTTGGTTATATTAAGAAACACAACTAAACCTTAGTATAAAAATTGAACTAAGTCCATAGCATATTCAAAGTGTTCCCATGTAAAATGTTCCTACCAAGTTTGAATTTGGTCTTGTGCTTAGGGTATTTTGAATGAGGGTTTCAAGAAGCTTAAACATGGATTCAATTTGACTTTCAATAGACCAAAATCTAGTGAAAAATCAAGTTAACATTAAAATTATGAAACCCAAGAATTGTTCATTATAATTAGACCTTATTGTACCTACAGCTGGAAAACACATAGATCCAAAGTTAGTTAATTTAGACAAGGGCAAACCATAATCAAGTGAAAATATGCTAACCAAACCATGTGTGGATGATATTCAAATACAATTACTTTGAAAGCATGATAATGATATTATGTTCAAGTGGATTCTATATTTCAAGCTAAAAATTTGCACAATTTGACACAAGGGTCCCCATTTTTTATAAATGGGGGTATGTTGACCTCAACAAATCCCTTGGTTAAAACCTATCAAAGAGAAAAATTTAGCATCTTAGAATAAAAAATGAAGAGTTTTTAAATAATTAGATGAATAGATTCTATGAAAAAGTAAAAATTTACCTTTAGCATGTTATGCCTTACACATATGTGAACATAAAAACTACACACTAAAGAAAATGGCTAATTGCATGGAACATTCTAAGAACTTGACTCCTAGTGTTGACCAAATTTGACCCTACAGGTCAAATTGGGACCCCTATAGGCAAAAAAAATTTCTTTTTAGGTTTGTAGGGGGTTTAATATTATGTCATAAGGTGTATGATAGGTTATTTGATGTCATTATATATCATATTATCCTTAGTCATTAGTCATTTTAATCTTTATGTCTTTTGAGTCATTATGGGGGTAAAAATAGGGCACTAAATGAGTTATATGACCTCCTAGGGAAATTTGAAAGTTTAAAAGGATTATGTCACATATCATATGTCTTAATAAGTCTTTATTAACTTTTACTAATTGAAAAGTGGTAGGATATCCATAAAAAAGGGTAGTTTTCTTGAAAAAATGAGCATTTAATGAGGTGTACAAAATTGTACAAACTCCTACAGTTAAGAAAATTTTAGGAGTGTCCCTTGGTCTTCCATAAAATTACTTAAATGATTAGTTTTATTAAAAACTTCAATAAATGTATAAAACCACTTCTCTCTCCTTCCACTAGGCTTGGCAAACAAGAATGGCCTTTAGGTTCATACTTGGTATGGTCAACAACAAAGGTTTTAGGAAAATTGCTCCTGGTTATATCTTCTACACTGATTTATATTCCATTTTATGTTTTTTTAATAGGAATGGTGACTTTTGCTTTATGAACCATTCCTAAGAAGTTAGACTATATATATATTTTACTAATTTGTGTACCCTATAGGTTTTTCCTTGGTTTGTATAAGTATTTATAATTCACTTGATAATATTGGTTATAGATCATTTTTACTCCCTACTCAAAGGATTCTTATGATTGGTTTAGTATTTAAAGTTTTTTTTATATGCAAATCATCTCATGTTGCAAGAGAGGGTACCATTCTATGTTATAGGTAGGTTTCCACTATCTTTAGAATTTTCATGATTTGATAATGGTTTTATAGGGTGTACATAAGTTAATAAACATTTTTTCAATGTCCTCTTTTTCCCCTCCTCTTTAAATATCTTTCCCCAAAATAATCTTCATGGAATACACAGTCACATTAGCATGCACAGTCAATTTTTTGCTTATTCCTAACTATAACCATGGTTTTTTGAGGTGTGAAATAATAATAAGGGTGTTTTATAGGTCGATAATATGTTGGTAATAGTCTGAAAGCATGATTTATCAAATCAAATAGCTATAAATGGTACAAGATTAGACTATGATGACTAATGCTCCTACATAGCCCATGGTTCTAATTTGCTCAATGTTGAGGTACATCTGCAAGATTTAAACCCATGAGGTAAAGGCATTTGATATTTTTTGGAGGTATTTAAAGGTTTAATAACCAATTTTATACCTTTAAATTTTATATAACTAGTTTTATACCTATAAACATGCATGTACCCATGGTTTTCCCTTCACCATTAGGTCTGCAACATTACAAGTATACCTATAGGTACCATTTATGAGAAAACACATGGGAATGGGGTTTAGGACTATTATGAGGTCATTAAAGTTTAAAATAATCCATTTTATAACTTGGTTAAGGCCTGCAATTGATCACAAGCATGTGAATTTGTATACTACCTAGATTTCTCATCCTCACTGCTTGTATGTGAGAATATTCACCTATAGGTGGTACCACAGGGAGATGAGAAATCCAAATGGAAGATTTAGAAAATTTAGAAGATTATTTGGAGTCTTATAGTGTTTAGTATATCATAATACAAATGCTTTGAAATGTTAAGTGGATAAGAAAACTATGGGACTATTTCTAAAGTTGAAAAGCCTATGTTCAGGGACCTTTTCCCTAAAATAGGAAAATAGAGAACCTGATCTTTTTGTTATACAATAAGGTTACAAGGAATTTTGATGTACCCAATTGAAGAAACATAGGTTTTAAAATTTAAAAATGAAGAGGGTGGCTTTATCCTTTGGTTTTATTTCTAGAGAAGCTCAAACATGCAACTCTAACCACTGAAATTCATTAGTGAAACCTATTGTCCCCCAAAAATATCACTCATTTTTGGGACAACATTTGAACTATTTTGGTCCTATAGACCAAAATTGTCTCTTCCCTTTCTAAAATTTGTCTTGGGCATCTACGAACTCTACAGGCAAGTTCATTTCTATAGGTTCAAAGGCTTCTGTAGGGAGGTTCAATCAAAAGAATCACTTTCCAACACTTAGTCATTTTCAGGATTGGTTCAGCACCTTGGTTCAATAAAAAATGTCCATTGGCAAGCATCTAATAAAAAGAGGCTTGAACCATTGAACCATTGAACCACTTTGGTTCAAAGGTTCAATGGATTCAAGGTTCAATAGGTTCAAAGGCAGTTTCAAACAAATGGTTCAAAGGTAGGTACAATCAAGCAATTCAATGCTTTGGTTCACTTAGTTAGTTCATCTGCTCGGTTCAATGCTTTGGTTCATCCAATCAGTTCATCACTTTGGTTCAATCAAATGGTTTTTCAATTGGTTCAAAGGCTTCGTTTGAACCATTGAACCAAAACTTGGTTCAATGGTTATTTTAATGCTTCAGTTCATTCAATTGGTTTATCAGCTTGAACCATTTTGGTTTAAAGCTTGGTTCATCAGCTTGGTTCAACGTTTGGTTCAACCAAGAGGTTTAATGCTTTGGTTCACTCAATTGGTTCACTCACTTAGTTCAATTCTTTACTTCGTTCACTTGGTTCAAAGACTTGGTTTAATCAAAGGGTTCATCGGCTTGAACCATTTTAGTTCAACCAAGCGGTTCAATGTTTGGTTTAACCTAGTGGTTCAATGCTTTGGTTCAATCAAATAGTTTAATAGTTGGCTCATCACCTTGGTTCATCAGCTTAGTTCAAAGGAGTGGTTCAACACAAAAATTCAAAGAATCCTCTTGAAGGACAAGTGCCCTTGCGAAGGGCACTTGGTCGACAAAAACACCCTTCGAAAGGGTCATTTTCAAGGAAACAGTTAAGGTAAATTCTTTTAGAATTTTGTTTAATGCATTTGAAAAAGACTAAGGCATAATTCCTTTGAACAAAAAGTTTAAATGAATTCAGGAAAGAAGTCACGAGCGGAAAAAACCTGAAGGATTTTTCAAAGGCAAAGTGATTGAAACAATTTCGTGGACTTTTTGTCCGCAAGAAATATCCATAGACTTTTTGTTCGTGGGAAATGTTTGTGGAATTTTTGTCCATAGGAATTGTCTATAGGAGAAAGCCTGGGGAAAATGCCCATGGAGAAATCTCGAGGAAAATGTTTGCTAAAAACAGTCCGCAAGAAAGCTGTGAAAGACTGGCGAAGATAAAAGGCCACCAAAGGACCCTGAAGGGTAGGTGCCCTTGCAAGGGACTCTCAGCTACCAACTTAAAGGACATTTCCTCAAAGCTGAAGGGTCACCTTCCTTTCAAGAGGATGAAAAATAGGAAAGTTGAAGAATGACCAAGGGGTGATGTGCCCAAAGATGCCAAATTCAAGACAGCAAACTAGTCATTGAAAACATAGTGACGGGTATGCAAACATCAATTTTAAAGCTCATAAAATAGCCATTGATCCTTGTAATCCATAGACCCAAATGAATTCACAAGATTTAAGGCCAAGACCATCAAGAAGTGACTAAGGAGTAGAACATCAAATTGAATCAAGGACCCGATTCACTTAACCAAAAAAAGAGGAATGATGAGGAAGGATCAGATCACCAGGTGGACATTGAAAGATGCAAACTTTCAATAGCATGACTTATTTCTCTATATTAAGAAAAGAAAATGGGTAAATTCTCCTAAGTTCCAGCCTATCTTCTTAACAAATTTCAATGCAACATGATGTGTTACTGTTCCTGAGTCCTTCTTGAAGAGGTTATATAAGGGACTCTCTTTTATTGCAAAAGGATCCCTTTTTGACAATCAAAAATGAAACTCTGCCCAAATTGAAAGGCATTACTGAGACTTTGAGCTCATACTATTAATCATATTTTTTTATTGGAATAAGAAAGCAAGTGACTTTTCAGACTTTGTGTTGTGATATCTTTGTTGTTGGGGAAACTGTTCTTATTTCTTTTTCCTTTATATATTTTCTATTCCTTTAATTCAACAAGTAGAATTAGTGAAAGTAGTCAGCAAGGTGTCCTGAAGAGTCAGCTGTGGAGAGACTTTGTGCCCCCATAATTGCCTTTAGTGTGTTTTCTTTTCATTTCTATGTAAAGGACCTTGGGACGACTTTGTGCCCTCATTGTCCTTTGTATCTTACTCTTGAGCAATTCAGGTGGAGAATTTGTGTTGCATGTCAATTTGCTAGTTACTACATCTTTGGTTACATTTTTCTTTTCCTACCAGGAGTATTCTTGTAGCTTGTTGAATAGTACTTTTGAAAGAAGAGGAGTGCTTTTTGTCTTTTCCCTTGAGTTTTTCCTTTGATCCGCATGCATCATCTCTGAAAAAAGAGAGATGGATGGTTTGTCCTACCCTTGAGTATTATTTTTTGTTTATATATATATATATATATATCCATAGGGAACCTCCCCTTGATGAGAGGAGAGATTAGTCCCTTTTGAAGTGGTAAACCTACACATTTGGATGACCAATCTTCCTACTTTGGCTAATTAGACCTATTTTGTTTATCAGTACGTTGATCGACAAATATTCAACCAACAATTTTTGGCGACTCCACTAGGGATATACATAATTTTGTGTAATTTAGAACCTCAAGTTTCAGATTGAAACATCACATGTGTCTTACCCATTATCATTATAACCCTTATCCATTAAAGACTCTAGTGACTCCATTTCATGTCTTACCCATTATCCATTTATAGCCTTAACATCTTCCTCCACCTCCATTATTTTATTTGGTCTGCAAAACCAGAGTTGCTAGGAAAGAGTGCACAATTTAAAGCCTCAAGCTTTAACTTAAGCAAGCTTAATTATTTTCCATTTTTGTTTCACAATCTGGCAGGTTCAAGGTATACATGAAGTCAAAGGGATAAAGGTATCATTAACCCTATGTTCAAGTTGGTACAACAAAGTGATTTTGATCTATTTCCTTCACCATCTCGTCTCCAATGAACCAAGAGCTTTCCTTCTACTAAAGTCAGATCTCCATTGCCAGATGAAGCATCTACTTCTACTGTTGATAAATCTTTGCCAATAATTACCCCTCTAATATTTTTTATCCCTCCTTTTTATAATCCTATAATGGCAGTTCAAGGCCCTTGGGGTAATGCTTTTGGTCCTCTCAATCTTACTCCACCTCTACATGAGCTTCCACATAGTTCAAGGAAGAATTTCCCCAAATTCTATGGTGATGGGAAAGTTCATCCTAATGAACACATTGTAGCTTTTATCATAGCCTATGGAGTAATTGGAGTAGAATTTGAAGATGTAGTAGTCAAGCTATTTATAGAAACATTACAAGGCATTGTTGCAGATTGGTTTTATCATCTACAGGCTCAATTAGTAACTAATTGGGATACCCTCAAAGATAAGTTTGAAGCCAGATTCAAACCTTCAAAAGATGCACATGCACTTTTAGCTTAACTTACACAGATGAAGAAAGAGCCTCATGAGCCTATGAGGGATTTCATAGCCAAATTTGATAAATTGAGGAACATAATTCCTGTAATTGCTCGACCTACAACTAAGAATCTCAAATGCTTCTTCATTAATTCTCAGTTACCTGAAGTAAGTTTTCTTTTGAGACATGCTGGTCAAATAGATCTTGTTACAACTCAAATTTTGGCCACTGAGGTAGAAGATGATCTCATCTTAGCAGGGAAGATAAGAAGAGATCCAAATAGAAATAGACCTTTATCATCTTTTGAATATTCATCTACATGCACCACTGATCCAATGGTGCAAAATCTAGCAAATGAAGTGCTAGCCTTGAAAAGACAAATGGCACAAGGAATGTCTTCTACTCCTTCATATAGAGATATGCCAAGAAGGACATTTCCAAATCAGTCATATCAAGGCAATGCTACCAGGAATTAAGGGTAGCCAGATCATCTTCCTCCCCCACAAGGGAAACTTTCCCTTGAAGCTCCTCCAACCAACTCAGCAGTTGGATATTTGGAAACAAAACATGCTTTCTCTTTCCAACCTGAGTTTGAGCAAGAAAATGATGTTGATCTCTTCACAGAGGATCAAGAAGAATCAGCTAATGACTCCCACATTGGTTTCCTAAACTCCCAGGATGAACCCAAAAGCAAAGGAGAAGCTATTAATGGATCATATGCAGTGTTTACCAGGTCCAAGAACCAATTAGTCTAGTAAGCTGATAAAGGGAAGATAGAGGAGCAATCTCAACCAGCAATTATAATTGCTAAGCATGGAACCACTCTGCCTTTTTAGTCAAAGGATCGAGTGATCACCCAAAATGTAAGTACATCAATTTCACCTTCACCTTCTACTTTAATCTTGCAAACCAGCCCTCTTCCCATCCCTCCTAAAACTCAAAAATTTGAAGTGCCTTTCTCTGTACCTAGCTCAATTTAGCCATTTGACATAATCAATCATGTTAAAAAGACAAAAATACAAATGTTTGAATTTGAATATTTGCAAGCTAATTCTGATTAATTGGATAAGTTGGTCCAATGTTTCAAGAACCAAACCATCCCTGCAAGACAAGAGGTTAAGAAAATAATTCTTGATTCCCCAAAGAGCATGACCATTCCAAATAATATTGTCATTACTCCTCTAGCTACCCCTGGGAAAATAGAACCTTTTTATATTTCCATGTTAATAAATGGTTATTAACTCAACAATTACATTATTGATTCTAGGGCATCTAACAATGTCATGCCTACTAAAGTAGCTGAGTGTCTGAGTCTCACACTAACCAAGACATTTGGGAGATGTTTCTCCATGGAGAATAAGCAAGTACCATTATTGGGGCAAATTAAAGATGCCTAATTTGCATTGGTAGCCTTTCCAGACAAGAGAATCAAGATGACTGTCTTGGTGGTTGACATCCCAACATCTTATGGCATTTTGATTGGACAGAATTTTTGCAAGGATGTGAGAGGAGAACTAAGCATGGACCTGTCTAAAGCAAGGATCCCTATCCAAAGTGTAATGAAGTGATTGCTCCCTAAAAAGGAGGCAAAATATGTGGTCACCCAAACATCAGCCCCTGTAGCACAAATTATGTTTGAGTCTTCAGGTAGGGGTAATTATTTCTTTACCATAGAGGATGTTCATGTTTCTATAAATGAAAGTCCTGTAGCTGATAATCTAGGAATTGATCCAAACAAGACTTCAAGAGAATTGGCAGGGCACAGTATAAGTAAGGAAGGATCTTCCATCTCTAATGAAGAGAAATCTAATAGGAGATCAACTTCTGATGATGCTTCGATCTTAAAATCCAATGGAAAATATTTTTCCACCAATGATGGAGTTGGGATTGTGTTGATATCTCCTCAAGGAGATATTCTTCCTTCATGCAATTTGCAAGTTAGCAATACCAACAACATAGCTGGATGAGAATCTATGTTGCTTGGATTGAAGATTGCTCAAGATGAAGAAATCAAACTCCTTCACATCAAAGGAGATGCTAAGCTGATAATTTGTCAAGAGTTTGATATGGACAATCCAATCATATGTTGGACTGAACCAGAAGAATAACCAATTGTGGTAATGGACCATGCTGCTACAAATCAAAATCAGGCAAAGGAACCCTTCACCAGGAAAGCAAGGAGTTATGGCTTTCAAATTGAAGACCACATCCTGCCATGGGGCAAGAAGAAGAGTCAACAAGAAGATGCAAAAAATTAGTTTCCTGGTGGAGAGCTCCATTCGCCTGTCACTATTTCTAGGGAGAAAATGTCTTCTTGCTAGTTTACCAAGATGGTGCACTATTTCCACTGTCTCTTAATAAGCAGCATTTGAAATACTTCAATTCTTGAAGTATCAGATCATTTCATCTGTACATATGTATATTTGTATAGTTTTTAATTTTATTTTGTTTTGTTTGTTTTCATTTTTGATGCCTTCCATTTTTGGGTAGCATGACTCCATAGCCCAATGGTACACATGAAGACACTGGAGATTTTGGATTCTACTCCCTTCAATTCTTTTTGCAATTGATAAAAGTTCCCCAACTGGAGCTAGCTGTTGTCCCCCAAAAATATCACTCATTTTTGGAACAACATTTGAACTATTTTGGTCTTACAAACCAAAATTGTCTCTTCTCTTTCCAAAATTTGTCCTAGGCATTCAAATTCCTCATTTTTCAAACTTCTTAGGAATCTACGGACTCTACAGGTAGGTTCATTTATACATGTTTAAAGGCTTCTATAGGTGGGTTTAATCAAAAGAATCACTTTCCAACACTTAGTCATTTTTGGGATTGGTTCAACACCTTAGTTAAATAAAAAATGTCCATCATCAAGCATCTAATCAAAAGAGGCTTGAACCATTGAACCGTTGAACCATTGAACCACTTTGGTTCAAAGGTTTAATGGGTTCAAGTTTCAATAGGTTCAAAGGCAGGTTCAAACAAATGGTTCAAAGGCAGGTTCAATCAAGCAGTTCAATGCTTTGGTTCACTTAGTTGGTTCATCTGCTTGTTCAATGCTTTGGTTCATCTGCTCAGTTCATCACTTTGGTTCAATCAAATGGTTCATCAATTGGTTCAAAGGCTTTTTTTGAACTGTTGAACCAAAACTTGGTTCAACGGTTAGTTCAGTGCTTTGGTTCATTCAATTGGTTCATCATCTCGAACCATCAGCTTGAACCATTTTGGTTCAAAGCTTGGTTCAACATTTGGTTCAACTAAGCAGTTCAATGCTTTGGTTCACTTAGTTTGTTCACTCACTTAGTTTAATGCTTTGCTTCATTCACTTGGTTCAAATACTTGGTTTAATCAAAGGGTTCATCAGCTTGAACCATTTTGGTTCAACCAAGAGGTTCAACATTTGGTTTAACCAAGCAATTCAATGCTTTGGTTCAATCAAACGGTTCAATCAAATGGTTCAACAGTTGGTTCATCACCTTGGTTCATCAGCTTGGTTCAAAGGAGCTATTCAATGCAAAAATACAAAGAAGCCTCCCAAAGGACAAGTGCCCTTGCGGAGGGCACTTGGTCGACAAAGACACCCTTCAAAAGGGTCATTTTCAAGGAAACAGTTAAGGTAAATTCTTTCAAAATTTTGTTTAAGGAATTTGAAAAAGACTAAGGCGTAATTCCTTTAGACTTTTTGTCCAAAGGAATTCCTTCAGACAAAAAGTCTAAAGGAATTTGGGAAAGAAGCCGTGGGTGGAAGAAACCTAAAAGGATTTTTCAAAAGCAAAGTGATCAGAATAATTCTATAGACTTTTTGTCCGCAGAAAATATCTACGAACTTTTTGTCCATGGGAAATGTCTATGGACTTTTTGTCCATGAGAATTGTCCACAGGAGAAAGCCCAAGGAAAATGCCTATGGAGAAAGCTTGAGGAAAATGTCTGTGGAAGTAGTTTGTAGGAAAGCCATGAGAGACTACCAAAGATAAAAGGCCACCGAAGGACCTCAAAGGGCAGGTGCCCTTGTCGGGGACTCTCAGTTACCAACTTAAAGGACATTTCCTTAAATTCAAAGGATCACCTTCTTTTCGAGAGGATGTAAAATAGGAAATCCAAAGAATGACCAAGGGATGATGCGCCTGAAGACGTCAAATTCAAGATAGCAAACTAGCCATTGAAAACATAGTGACGGGTGTGCGAATGTAAATTTCAAAGCTCATAAAATAGCCATTGATCCTTGTAATCCACAAACTCAAATGCATTCATAGGCTTTAAGGCCAAGACTAGTAGGAAGCGACTAAGGATTAGAACATCAAATTGAATCAAGGACTTGATTCACTTAACCAAAAAAAGAGGAATGATGAGGAACGATTAGATCACCAGGTGGACATTGAAAGATGCAAACTTTCAATAACATGACTTGTTTCTCTGCATTGAGAAAAGCAAATGGGTAAATGCCCCTAAGTTCTAGCCTATCTTATTAATAGATTTTGATGTAACATGATGTGTTACTATTCCTGAGTCCTTGAAGAGGCTATATAAGGGACTCTCTTTTATTGTAAAAGGATCTCTTTTTGACAATCAGAAATGAAACTCTACCCAAATTGAAAGGCATTACTAAGACTTTGAGCTCAAATTGTTAATTATATTTTGTTATTGGAATAAGAAAGCAAGTGACTTTTTAGGCTTTATGCTATGATATCTTTATTTGTTGGGGATCAACCAACAAACTTGATTACTTTTATGTAAGCAAAACACAAAATTAAACCAGAATGATAAGCAACTAGAATCAAAAATAGCAAAGAATAAGAGATACAAGAAACCACCCTGAAAACTTGTATTAAACTCTTCTAGAAGGAAATACAATGAATAAGTTACACACTTTCTTCTCACACCTCTCAGATGTACAGATCTCTTTCCCTCAAGAGTTTACAATCAATTCCAACAACCTGGATTGATACACACATATACAATATGTCCTGTACTGTTCTCATACACTTACAAGTATACAACCTATGAAGATCTATCCCATTATATAAGATTAGGGATCATGAGCAATGCAATATCAACCATTAGATACACCTCCTAATCAAAGGCTCAAAATAGTCCTGCTAAAGATAGAGACGCGGACTTATAACTAACAGCTAATTTAATCATGCAAACATTTTGTTCTATCCATGAAAATAGATTCTAGATGCATAGGTGATCGACGTTGGTCCCTGCCTATTTGCCTATGATCGACGTCAGCCAATCCATGACCGATGTCGGTAGATACTGGTTGACTCCTTACCGTCATCAGTGACTGTGTAAATCCAACAACTTCAGCATCTGCTCATCTGGTGAAGTTTTTAGCTCCACACCTTAACAATCTCCCACTTGGAGATAAACAGTTGCACCAATACCTGTACAGCAACATCTTCTAGCTTCTCCATCTTCAAACTCAATCTTGAAGACCAACAAAAGTTGAATGAAGATTCAACTTCTCCTTTGTTACCGGCTTTGTTAACATATCAGTAGGGTTCTTATATGTATGGATTTTTTTTAGCTTCAACTCACCATCCTCCAATACCTATCTTATGAAGTGGTACCTAAGCTGTATATGCTTGGTTCTTGAATGAAATGCTGAATTTTTAGCCAAATGAATTGCACTCTGACTATCACTATACAATTTGCAACTCTCTTGCTCCTTTCCTAGCTCTCCCATGAACCGTGTCATCCATATCATCTCTTTACTAGCCTCTATGACTGTAATGTATTATGCCTCTGTAGTAAACAAGGCAACAACCTTCTGCAACTTTGAAATCTAGCTAACTGCTATTCCACCAACAGTGAAAAAATACCTTGTGGTGCTTCTCCTGCCATCTAAGTCACTTGCCATATCCGAATCTACATAACCATGTAGAGAAGTGTTTGACCCTCCATAGCAAAAATGCCTACTGCTGGTCCCTCTCAAATCCACTGAACTGCTTTCCAGTGCTCCTTCCCTGGATTGAACATATACTTACTAACAACTCCCACTACTTGGGCAATATCCAGTCTAGTACATACCATTGCACACATTAAGCTCCCAACTGTAGAAGCATATGGAACTCTACTCATGTACTCTACCTCATCATGTGAATTAGGACATTGTTCTTTACTCAACTTAAAGTGTCCAGCCATAGGTGTACTTACCAATTGTGCATCCTGCATATTAAACTTCTCCAACACCTTGTTCACATAATTCTCTTGAGACAAAATCAACCTGTGATTTTTCTTGTCTCTCTTAATACTCATGCCAAGGATTTTCTTTGCTACTCCTAAATCCTTCATGGCAAATGTGTGAGCTAATTTCACCTTAAGCTCAAAGATATCTTGCATGTGTGAACCTACAACCAGCATATCATCTACATACAGCAACAAAATAATATATCTACCATTATTCAATCTCTTAAAATACACACAATGATTAGATTGACATCTACTGAAACCATGCTCAGTCATAAACCTGTCAAATTTCAAATACCATTGTCTAGGAGCTTGCTTGAGACCATATAATCTTTTCTTCAATTTACACACAAGTTTCTTCTTACCTTTGACCTCACACCCTTCTGGCTGATCCATATATATTTCTTCATCCAAATCTCCATGAAGAAATCTTGTCTTAACATCAAGCTACTCAAGATGTAAATCCTCAATAGCAACTAAAGACAATACAGTCCGTATAGAAGTCATTTTAACTACAGGAGAAAAAATCTCACCAAAATCAATACCTAGTTTCTATGTAAATCCTTTCACTACCAACCTGGCCTTATATCTCATCTGCCCATTCTCACCTTCCTTTAACCTGTAGATCCATCTATTTTTCAGTGTCTTCTTTCCCACTGGCAACTCAACCAAATCCCATGTTTGGTTCTCTTTCAAGGAATCAATTTCCTCATTCATGCCTAGCTCCCACTATTTCTTGGAATCTACCTGTATTGCTTCATCAAAACTCTCTGGTTCTCCACTATCAGTGAGCAATAAATAGAATAATGAAGGGGAATATCAAATTGGAGGTTTACTTACCCTTGCTGACCTCCTGATGGGCATCTGAGACTCATTTTCTGCTTGTTGTCTGCCCAAATTCTCTGACAGTGACCGACCTCGGTCACCTCTAAGCCTATAACAAATCGACATTGGATCCACATGACCGACCTCAATTCCTTCTTGATTGACGTTGGTCACTGTATGACCGACATTGGTTCCTGTATTGCCGATGTTAGTTCTTGCCTGACCGATGTCGGTCTCTGTGTTTTCCTATATGTGATAATTCTTTCTCGTGAGCTCATTTTGGACTGTCACCTCGTCCAATTCTTCATGGCCCTACTCAGAATTCATTAGCTTCTTGAGCTGATCATTATACATCACTTTTTCATTGAAAACAACATCACAGCTCTTAATTATTTTTTTAGTTCCTAGATTTCAAAATTGAAATCCAAAATCATCAGAGCCATAACCAATAAATGTGCACCTCATAGACTTAGCATCCAGCTTCTTTCTATTTTCCTTATCAACGTGCACAAAAGCTTCAGAACCAAAAACTCTTAGAAATGAAAGATCTACCTTTTTACCTGTCCATGCCTCTTCTGGAATTCCACCATCCAGTGTTGTAGAGGGTCCTCTGTTAATCAGGTAAACTATAGTATCTACAGCTTCTGCCCAAAACTATAAGGGTAAACTAGCATATAATCTCATACTCCGTGCATGCTCCAATATTGTTCTTGTTCATCCTTTCAGCAACTCTATTTTGTTGAGGTGTCCTTGGAACCATCCTTTGCCTACATATTCCATTCATATAACAATAACTTTGAACTTATAGCTGTAATACTCACCACCATTGTCAGATCTAAGGCACTTCAATCTCCTACCTATTTCATTCTCAACTAAAGCTTTCCAAATCTTAAAAGTGTCAAAAATATTAGATTTCTTCTTTATGCAATAGACCCATACCTTTCTTGTAGCATCATCAATGAAAGTAACATAATATTGTGATCCTCCAATAAAAGCTACCTGAGTTGGTCCCCACACGTCTGTGTGAACAAGCTCCAACTTGTGCTTCCTCTTTATTGACCCAGTTTTAACAAACCTTACTCTCTTCTATTTTCCAAAAACATAATGCTCATAGAAATCTAGATCTATGCTTTTCAAACTTGAAAGCTTACCTTTTGACTTAAGAATTGTCATTCCCTTCTCACTCATGTGGCCAAGCCTTTGGTGCCACAACTTTGCATCCACATCCGAAGTAGATAATATAGAAGGAGAATAATCAGTAATACAATTACATAAATAAAGAGTACCTACTCTCTTACCTCTGACTAATACAAGTGCTCCCTTGGTAACCTTCCAAGATTCAGCTATGAGAGTTACTGTACAACCCTCATCACCCAACTTTCCTACAGAAATCAGATTCTACTTCAGGGCTGGGACATGCATGACATCTTTCAACACCCATGTGTTGCCATTCTACAATTTCAGCTGCACTTTTCCTTTGCCAACAATTTTACAAGGCTCATCATCCCCTAAATAAACTTTTCCAAAATCTCCCTGGATATAATCATTGAAAAATTCTCTATTTGGGGTAGCATGGAAAGAGGCCCCAGAATCTAAAACCCAAGATTCTATTTTATTATGCAAAGAAAGTGAAAGAGCATCTTGTGCAACAATACCTACAACTTTTGCTTCTTCATTACCTTCATGCTGATTATCTTCATTAACTTTCAACTAGCAATCTTTCTTTGCATGTCCTCTCTTTCCACAATTCCAACAGGTTATCTTTCCTTTTCTATTTTTGGATTTGGATCTATTGCTCATCTTTGACTTAGACCTTGATCTCCCATGCTTGCCCTTCTCTTTTTTCCTCCCCTTACTTTCAAAACTTAAAGCATTACCTGATGATTCCCTTGTGCTTTTCCTGTGAGTCTCTTCATTCAAGATTACACTAACAACATCATCCACTTTTGAAATATTTGAAGTAGATGCAGTATTACTAACTACCATTACTAAGCTATGCTAACTTTCAGGCAAAGAGCATAAAATTAAAAGAGCTTTAATTTCATCATCAAAAACTATTTTGACTGAATTTAATTGATTTACAATTCCATGGAAATCATTAAGATGATTAGATACAGATCCACCTTCTTGCATTTGCAAATTAAATAACTGCTTCATAAGATATACCTTATTTGAAGCTGAGGGCTTTTCATATAAATTTGCAAAAGTGTCCATCAACTCTACCATTATTTTTGCCTGTGACAAGTTAGAAATCATAGAAGATCCCAGAATCAATCTTATAGATCCAAGAGCCTTTCTATCAAGAACTTCTCATTCTTCATCTTCCATATTGGTGGGCTTTCTATCAACCCCACTCAATGGTAAGTACAGATCTTTTTGATACAGATAATCTTCTATCTGCATTCTCCATAATTGGTAATTCTTGCCATTAAACTTCTCCATTCTCAGTTTGCTTTCTTCTACCATTGCTTCTCCCACTCAAATAGAAACCCCTGTGAGTGACCTATAATCAACACACACTAAACAGATCAGAACCACCTGTTAGTGAACCTGAGCTCCGATACCACTTGTTGGGGATCAACCAACAAACTTGATTACTTTTATGTAAGCAAAACATAGAATTAAACCAGAATGATAAGCAACTAGAATCAGAAATAGCAAAGAATAAGAGATACGAGAAACCACTCTGAAAACTTGTATTAAACTCTTCCAAAAGGAAATAAAATGAAGAAGCTACACACTTTCTTCTCACACCTCTCAGATGTACAAATCTCTTTCCCTTAAGAGTTTACAATCAATTCCAACAACCTGGATTGATACACACATATACAATATGTCCTGTACTGTTCTCATACACTTACAAGTATACAAGCTATGAATATCTATCCCATTATATAAGATTAGGGATCATGAGCAATGCAATATCAACCATTAGATACACCTATTAATCAAAGGCTCAAAATAGTCCTGCTAAAGATAGAGACGTAGACTTATAACTAACAGTTAATCTAATCATGCAAACATTATGTTCTGTCCATGAAAATAGATTCTAGACGCACAAGTGACCGACATCAGTCCCTACCTGTCTGCCTATGACCGACGTTGACTAACCCATGACCGACGCCGATAGCTACTGGTCGACTCCTTGCCATCATCGGTGACTGTGTAAATCTAGCAACTTCAGCATCCACTCATCTGGTGAAGTTTTTAGCTCTACACCTTAACATTATTGTTGGGGAAACTATTCTTATGTCTTTTTCCTTGATATATTTTTTGTTCCTTTAATTCGACAAGCAGAATTAGTGAAATTAGTTAGGAAGGTGTCTTGAAGAGTCAACTATGGAGAGACTTTGTGCCCCCATAATTTTCTTTAGTGTGTTTTCTTTTCATTTCTATGTAAAGGACCTTGGGATGACTTTGTTCCCTCATTGTCCTTCGTATCTTACTCTTGAGTAATTCAGGTGGAGACTTTGTGCTACATCTCGATTTGCTAGTTACTACGTCTTTGGTTACATTTTGCTTTTACTACCAGGAGTATTCTTGTGGCTTGATGAATAGTACTTTTGAAAGAATAGGAGTGTTTTCTATCATTTCCCTTGAGTTTTTCTTTTGATCCACATGCATCATCTCTGAAAAAAGAGAGATGGATGGTTTGTCCTACCCTTGAGTATTGATTTATATATATATATATAGAGAGAGAGAGAGAGAGAACCTCACCTTGATGAGAAGAGAGATTATTCCCCTTTTGATGTGGTAAACCTACACATTTTGATGACCAATCTTCCTACTTTGGCTGATCAGACCTATTTTGTTTATCAGTACGATGATCGACAAAATATTCAACCAACAAAACCTACAAGTTTGAGCTCCAATAAGACTCTTCACCTAAAAGCACAAAAATATACTACTGAAAATATGTTTGAATGGTTATATATGGTTTAAATTATCATTTATGATCTATAATATCATTAATAAGAGTTAAGTGGTGATGTTTTAAGGTGCAACATGCATCTACAAGTGTCCCAACATTCAAAATACTCACAACTAAGTAGACAATGAGTTAAACATGATGTCTAAGTGATGTTTGAGCCTATACATGGTGAAAATATGTAAAAAAATATGATAAATGAAAATTTAAATGTCTCAATATGGATTTATAAAAATTTTAAGGCCTAATCCATACACACACACCTACAAGTGCCCCTCTAACACACAAAACATAATCAGTTATAACGATGGTAAGACAGTGAGCAAAAGTTGTTAGGTGAATATTAAAAAAAAATTAATATGAAAAATAAAACCCAAATAAGGTCTTGTAACATTGTATTCAAGGTCAAGTCATGCAGGGTAACCTATAGGTAAAGTACCCCAAAGCAAAACATAGTTCAGAATTGACCCCAATCTAGGTCAATAAAGGTAGGGTGTGAACAAAAAAGTTTGATAGGAACCTAATGTTAAATGTTTTTTAAGTACCTATAAAATTATTAAATTCATCCAAATATATCATCATAGCATAGAAACAAGGGAGGATGGTTCAAATGATGCATAACACAGTTCAAACTTTAACCCTACACACAATACTCATTATACATTTTGTTTTGGGTTTTAAGGGAGTTAAAAGATTAGATGACATAACTAGGGACCCAAATTTGGTATATAGGATATATATCACCTATAAAATCCTCTCAAATATTCATTTTTTATGATGGAATAGGGGGAGTTCCCTCTATTTTGTCTTAGACAGAGGGCACTTCCTTTATGAATAAAACTTGTAGTCTTGAGGAATGGAGAGAAAGGGATGAACTAGGAGTTAGGTGACTATTGATAAAATGTGTGTGGAGTTGTAGGACACCTAAAAAAAACATGGAAACTAAGCACATAAGGATGAAATCTAATATAATGATCTAGATTTCCAAGTATGTAGATAGGACTGTTTGAGGCCTTGAGCCCAATTGGGGTTCCAACTTCACTTTTAGCCCCTAGTGAGCTTGATACCCTATTTAATTATGTTTCTAGGATGTATTTATATATTTCTACTCATTTTCATACCATGGATCAATAAATACTATTGATTTTTATCTCTTTCATGACTATTAATATTATGTTTTACTTGGATGATTGATCTTACTTAATAATGACTCTTGTTTCCTTAACATGTTGTCTCATTCTCTCACCTATTTGTAGTTGGAAACCTTCTTATTTCAGGTCATGTGAAGTGTTCGAGGAAGTTTCAAGGTTGAGTTAGTTATCCTATTCAATAGTGCCATTATAGACCTTTTGTCTAGTCATCCTAGCCTAAACATTCACCATAACCTCATAATAAAATATTGATGTGAGAAAGATGTAGATTGAAGAAGTGTATATTTGGTTAGTCCCTTGTTCTCATGTGTAACATACAATTGGTTGGTAGTCATCAAATATATTGTTTCATCACCTACTTTAGGATAGTTTGTTTGTTAAGTTATAGATCTAAAAGCTTCACTATTATGCAAATGGTGGAGGTTGCTGGGTTACAAAGTAATCCACATCGGTCAGTCAGGAACCAGAATCTGTCGACATCAATTATGTATCGGCTGACATCGGTCATCTCCAAATAGATAGAGACTGGCATCAGTCATCTGTGCTTTCCAGAATTGGTCTAATTTTAGACGGATAGTTAGTTTGCATGTAAAGACTAATTTTAGTCTTGAGTCTGCGTTTCTAATTATTGTTTGGTTTGGGATCTATTTAAGAGACCCATGGGGTTGTATTGTAATAAGGACTAAGAAGGATTAGATCCTCAAGTGTAAGATCTAGAAGGTCTGCAAGAGTGCAAGATCAGGAAGATCTACAGGTAAGCAAGGTTAATTGATCTGTGGGGTAGCAAGATCAAAAAGATCTATGGGTGTGTGTGTGCAAGCTTAATTAGACCTACGAGGTAGCAAGATCAAGAATATCTGCAACACATGGTGTAAGCAAGACCAATTAGATCTGTAGGGTGTGGTGGTCAAGAAGGTCTGTGGACGAGAGTAGGCAACAACAACCATTGGGTTGATTGTCACTAGAGGGAACAACTCAGTTATTGAGTTGGTTGTAATTGATTGAGAGAGAGAACTCTTGAGGGAGAATTACTGTACACCCAAGAGGTGTGGGAAGAGTGAGATTTCTTCATTGTATTTCCTTTTGGAAGAGTGGAATATAGATTGTATTATTTCTCGTATCACCTATTCTTTATTATTTTTGAATTCTAGTTACATATGACTTCTGGTTTAATTCTATGTTTAGTTGCTTGTACAAAGGTAATCAATTGTACTCTTAGGAGAGGATCTTGGCAGTTGGTATCAAAGCTTGGTTCACTGACAAGTGGTTCATCA
The DNA here is from genome assembly GCA_037957365.1 of Torreya grandis. NCBI lineage: Eukaryota > Viridiplantae > Streptophyta > Pinopsida > Cupressales > Taxaceae > Torreya > Torreya grandis. The sequence continues at coordinate 146,997 of JARHVA010010113.1, forward strand.
GAGCAGGTTAGTGTTTGTTGATTACAGGTTCACTCTCAGGGGTTTTTGATTGAGTGGGAGTAAAGCAATGGTAGAAGAAAGTAAACTAAGAATGGAGAAATTCAATGGCAAGAATTATCAATTATGGAGGATGCAGATAGAGGAATATCTATATCAAAAAGATCTGTACTTACTATTGGGTGGGGTTTCAAGTAAGCCCACATATATGCAAGATGAAGAATGGAATGTTCTTGATAGAAAGGCTCTGGGATCTATAAGGTTGAGCTTGGCATCATATGTGATTTCCAACTTATCACAAGTAAAGACAATGATAGAGTTAATAAAATCTTTAGCAAATTATATGAAAAACCCTCAGCTTCAAATAAGGTATTTCTTATGAAGCAATTATTTAATTTGCAAATGTAAGAAGGTGGATCGGTATATAGTCATCTTAATGATTTCTATGGATTAGTAAATCAGTTAGTTTTAGTCAAAATAGTTTTTGATGATGAAATTAAGGCTCTCTTAATCTTATGCTCTTTACTTGAAAGTTGGAATAGTTTGGTAATGGCAGTTAATAATATTGTGTCTGCTTCAAATATCTTGAAAGTTGATGATGTTGTTAGTGTAATCTTGAATGAAGAAATTCATAGGAAAAGCACAAGGGAAACATCAGGTAATGCTTTAAGTGTTGAAAGTAGGGGAAAGCAAAGAGAGAAGATTGAGCAAGGGAAATCAAGGTCAAATATAGGTAGTAGATCCAAATCTAGAAATGGTGGTATAAACTACTAGAATTGTGGAAAGAAAGGGCATGTAAAGAAAGATTGTTGGTTGGTAGAAGATCAGCATGAAGGAAATAAAGAAGCAAATGATGTAGATATTGTTACACAGGATGCTCTTATATGTTCCTTGGATAAAGTAGAATCTTGGGTTTTAGATTCTGGTGCCTCTTTCCATGCAAACCTAAATAGAGAATTTTTCAATGATTATGTCCATAGAGACTTTGGAAAAGTTTATTTAGGGGATGGTAAACCTTGTCAAATTGTTGGCAAAAGAAAAGTGCAGCTGAAATTGCAGAATGGCAACACATGGATGTTGAAGGATGTCATGCATGTTCCCATCTTGAAGAGGAGTCTAATTTCTATAAGAAAGTTGGGTGATGAGGGTTGCACAGTAACTCTCACATCAGAATCTTAGAAAGTTTCCAAGGGTGCACTTATATTAGTAAGAGGTAAGAGAGTAAGTACACTTTATCTATCTACTCGTATTACTGATAATTCACCTTCTATTTTATCTACTTCAGATGTAGATGCAAAGATGTGGCTCTATAAGCTTGGTCACATGAGTGAAAAGGGAATGGATGTTCTTAAGTCAAAAGGTATGCTTTTAGATTTGATAGAAAGAGATTTTTGTGAGCATTGTATTTTTGGGAAACAGGTGAAAGTGAGGTTTCTTGAAACCAGGTCAATAAAGAAGAAACACATGTTAGAGCTTGTTCACGCAGATGTGTGGGGACCAGCTCAGGGAGCTTCTATTAGAGGATCACAGTGTTATGCTACAAGAAAGGATTGGGTTTATTGCATTAAGAGGAAATCTAATGTTTTTGACAAATTTAAGAACTGGAAAGCCTTGGTTTTTAAGGAGAAGGTGATGGATAGTGATCAACTCACGAGGTTGAATAATACTAAGCAGGGCAATGTTGATTTGGACAAGGTTATAATCTAAAATGATCTTGTGGGTAAAAATCATCACTCACAAGAAAACACAGAAATTGACGTCAATCAATCAGAGACCGATGTCAATCAAGCAGGAATCGACGTCAGTCTGGTGGAGACCAAAGTTAGTGATGTTGGGTAGGTGGAAATTGATGTCAGTTAGGTAAGAACCAATGTTGGTCAGGTCGGTCACATGGAACCAACATTGGTCGGGTGTAGATTGAGAGGTGACTGGGATCAGTCACTATTAGAATAAAATTTGGGCGGACAGCAAGCTATCAATGAGTCTAAAATGCCCATGAGGAGGTCTGAAAGGGTAAGTAAGCCTCAAATTCATTATTCCCCTTATTTATACTACTTTTTGCTCATTGATGGTGGAAAACTAGGAAGTTTTGAAAAGGCAATGCAAGTAGAATCTAGGAAACAGTGGGAGCATGGTATGAATGATGAAATTGATTCCTTGGAAGAGAACCAAACGTGGGATTTGGTAGAGTTGCCAGCCAGAAAGAAAGCACTAAAAGACAAATAGATTCATAAGTTAAAGAAATGGGAGAATGGATAGGTGAGATAGAAGGCCAAGTTATATGGTCTTGAGCAAGCTCCAAGACAGTGGTATTTGAGGTTTGACAGGTTTATGACAAAGCATGGCTTTAGTCAATGTCAATGTGACCATTGTGTTTATTTTACTAGGTTGGATAATGATAGCTACATTATCTTGTTACTGTATGTAGTGTATATGCTTGTTGCAAGGTCACACATGTAGGGAATTATTGAGCTAAAGGTAAAAGTAGCTCAGACATGTGCCAGGAAGGATTTAGGAGCAGCAAAGAAAATCCTTGGCATGAGTATTTCTAGAGACAGGGAAAATCATAGGTTGATTTTGTCTCAAGAGGATTATGTGAATAAGGTAGTGGAGAAGTTTGATAAGCAGGATGCAAAACTGGTAAGCACACCTATGGTTGGATAGTTCAAGTTGAGCTATGAACAGTGTCCTAAATCACATGATGAGGTTGAGTACATGGTATGTACTAGACCTGATATTGCCCAAGCAATGGGAGTTGTCAGCAAGTTTATGGCCAATCCAAGAAAGGAGCACTAAAAAGTAGTTTAGTGGATTCTCAGATATCTAAGAGGGACCAGCAGCAGGTATTTATGCTATGCAGGGTCAAGCATTTCTCTACATGGGTATGTAGATTCAGATATGGCATGTGACTTGGATGATAGGAGAAGCACCATAGGATATGTGTTCACTATTGGTGGTTGATCTTCAATATTGTACTTGAAGATGGAGATACAAGCTAGAAACAAATTAGAGGATGTATAGGTACAGGTATAAATGCAACTATTTATCTTTAAGTGGGAGATTGTTAAGTTGTGGAGCTAAAAGCTTCACTGTTATGCAAATGGTGGAGGTTGGTGGGTTACAAAGTAACTGATGTCAGTCGAAACATGCCGACATTAGTTAGTTAGGAATCAGAATCTACCAACATCGGTTATGTATCAGCTGACATCGGTCATCTCCAGATAGACAAATACCGACATCGGTCATCTGTGCATTCTAGAACTGGTGTAATTTTAGACAGACAGTTAGTTTGTATGTAAAGACTAATTTTAGTCTTGAGTCTGCATTTCTAATTATTGTTTGGTTTGGGATCTATTTAAGAGACCCATGGGGTTGTACTGTAATAAGGACTAAGAAGGATTAGATCCTCAAGTGTAAGATCTAGAAGGTCTACAAGAGTGCAAGATCAGGAAGATCTACAGGTAAGCAAGGTCAGTTGATCTATGGGGTAACAAGATCAAGAAGATCTATGGGTGTGTATGTGTGCAAGCTTAGTTAGATCTTGGGGTAGCAAGATCAAGAAGATCTGCAACACATGGTGTAAACAAGACCAATTAGATCTATAGGGTGTGGTGGTCAAGAAGGTCTGTGGATGAGAGTAGGCAACAACAACCATTGGGTTGATTTTCACTGGAGGGAACAACTCAGTTATTGAGTTGGTTGTAATTGATTGAGAGAGAGAACTCTTGAGGGATAATTATTGTACACCCAAGAGGTGTGGGAAGAGTGATATTTCTTCATTATATTTCCTTCTGAAAGAGTGTAATATAGATTGTATTATTTCTCGTATCACCTATTCTTTATTGTTTCTAAATTCTAGTTACATATTACTTCTAGTTTAATTTCGTGTTTAGTTGCTTATATAAAAGTAATCAATTGTACTCTTAGGAGAGAATCCTGACATTGTTTTCATTTTTATCTTTCCCTTTTCCCTCATAAGCATAGGTGTAGTAGTGGTTTACAAGTGGTACATCAAGGGAGCTATCCCTATCTAGAGATTCACCTCATTATTAGGCTCACCCATAGCCTAGAGGTGTTTCAATTGTGCCACTTGGATGAGGAGAGCTAATACATCTCCTCAAAGGGTGAAAATCTAAGTGACAACAATTTTTGGCATTCCTGGTGGGACCAAGGTCCAAGAGAGTGGGGAGATTATTGGTGTGTCTTTCCTCTAATTAGCTTTTGAATCAAGCAATATAACACCAATGGAAACTCTTAATGATAACTTCTAGCTGTAAGCAGCCCAAGTATATCTATTTGAAAATTTTGATTAGTTTTTGTGTTTTCTTTGACATATGAGGTTGATATGGATAGCTATGGCCAAAATCCTATCATGAACCTTCTTATCATCCTTGCTATGAACTACATTTTACTCCTCAACAATCCTATCAAAATTTATATCACTAATATGAGCCATGGGAACACTATAGCCCTTCATTTTTCTCTCCATATGGGAACTATGTTGTTGGACAACCCTATAAGGATGGATACTAAGAAATCTATCAAAAAATACCTCTCTATTAGTCCCAATATGATCCCTATCATTCATATCATGATGACTGTCAGCCTCAAGAGTACTCCTATGAGTCTTGTCATGAGAAATCAAATGACTCCATGGATTATACACAAAGATATTATTGGTAATATGTTTCTCCTACTTATGTAGATGTTAGTCCTTCTAATCAATCTAAGAATTCACTTCCTTATGAGATTACTAGTACTTTTCTCTTTCCCAAATCCACTCATAAGCCTTTTCCTTCATGCCACACTCCATCTACAACTCATCAACCTTCCAATATACCTCACATTCCATCTCCTTCACATGAACCTATCCATAAACCTTCCACCTCACCCTTTTTTGAGAGGGAGACTATCTTGAGAGAAATAAGTGAAGAAGAGTAAACTCAATTCATGGCTAATCAAGAAGATATCATGAGTGATTATAAGGAATAAATTGCCATAGGAACTCCCCTTGGTAAATAAAAGGACAATCCACAAGCTAATTCCTCCATATTTGAAGGTATGTGTGTCTAAGAAGTAGACTCTAATACCTCCATTTTTGAGGGGATGTGTATCCATGAGGAATGTGGCCAAGCTTTGAAGAGAGAGGTATTTGAAGAAGACTCCATGTCTGATCATGAAATTGTGGATGACCATCTCAAGTATGAAGTGGAGTGTACTATCAAGGATGAAGGTTAAGTCACTCTTCAAGAAGTGGGAGTCCTAAGAGAGTCTCATGAGACCAAGGTAGAGGAAATAGCTCTTGAAGATGACATTTATGAGGAACAATATTTATGGCAGAAGCTTAATGCCATATGTAAGGAATTTGATAAGTTAGGTAAATATTTTTCTTCTTCAAAAGATTGCATATCTGATGACAAGTTTTATGATGAGTCTAATAAACATGATCTTGAGTATTCAATCAATCTTAAAGATGAAGGCCATTTTCTTGGTCAAGAACCTGATGTCATGAATCCATTTGATGATGGTAGTGTACAAGAAGTTTTAAACATGGATAATGATGTCAAGGTAGATCTTATTGTACCTAAAAGATAGTCAAGATATCCATCTAAGGTAAAACCACATTTAGGGATGTGGGAACATGGTGAAGGAACTCTTGGTGCTTCTAAACATCAAGCAAATTATGTTAATGAGGAGAGCAATGCTGAGAGGACTGTCATATTTTAAAACTTGTACATCAAAGATAAAGTACATGAGAAGTTGAGAATATTTGGATGTAAGAATAGTTCATTTCCATAATCGACCTATATGGATCTTCTTGATTCTCATTGAACCTCATGCCAATGAAGTTGGCAAATGCCATGAAGAAGATGAAGGAATAAATCCTAAAGGATAAAATGATACATGTCTCACTAAATCCTTCATGTCATGAAGCAAGGAAGGTTTTGAAATTCCCCTTTGAACTAGGAGGGAGGTATGCTTAATTGTTAGTTGTACATAGTTTTTTTCTTTCTGCTTTTCCTAAGTGATTTGATCACATGTGTGTCTTGTTAGTTTGTTTGCTTTATTTTGTGTGTCCTTTATTTTATGTGGTTGAGGTAGTCGATTGGTCTTATCTTCATGTCACTTATGGTAAAAGGTCTCCTTGTTTTATTTCAAAATTCATATGACTCCTTAAGCCTAATGGACTAATAAGGTTACTGATCTTTAGCATAACATGCATGCTACCCCTATGAGTCACCAATTTGTTGACCAAATTTGACCCTATAGGTCAAATTGGGACCTCTATAGGAAAAAATTTGATCTTTAGAGGTTTATATTGGGTTTAATATTATGTCATAAGGTGTATTATAGGTTATTTTATGTTATTATATATCATGTTAGCCTTGTTCATTAGTCATTTTAATCTATCTTTTTAGTCATTTTGGGGGTCAAAATAGGGCATTAAATGAGTTATATGGCCTCTTAGGGAAATTTGAAAGTTTAAAAGGATGATTTCATGTACCATGTTTCCTAATAAGTCTTTAGTAACTATTAATAACTGAAAAGTGGTAGGTTATTCATAAAAAAGTATTTCTATTAAAAAAATAAGCATTTAATGAGGCATATGAAATTTTATGAACTCCTATAATTGGGGAAATTTTAGGAGTGTCCCTTATTATTCCATACACTTACTTCAATGATCAATTTGATCATTAACTTCAATAAATGAATAAAACCACTTCTCTCTCCTTCCACTAGGCTTGGCAAGTAAGAATGGCCTTTAGGTTTGTACTTGGTATAGTTAGAAAAAGAGGTTTCAAGAAAAATTATATTGGGGGTGTTTTATAAACTAATTAATATTCCATTTAATGTTTAGTAGCAAAGGAATGGTGAACTATTCTTTATGAACCATTCTTAATAAGTTAGACTATCTATTTTGCTCGCTAATCTATGCACCCTATAGGTTTTACCTTGGTTTGGATAAGTCTATATAATAACTTGATAAAATTGGTTTAAATTTATTTTTAATCACTCCTACAAGTATTCCCATGCTTGGTTTAGTGTTTCAAGGTGTTTTGATATGCAAATCATCTCATGTTACAAGAGAGGGTACCATTCTATATTGGAGGCAAGTTTTCAATGATCTACAAAATATCCATGATTTGATAATGGTTTCAAAGGGTGTATATAATTTAATAACCATGTTTTTAATGTCTTATTTTTCCCCTCCTCTTACAATCTCTTTACCTAATTCAATCTTCATGGAATACACAGTCACATTGGCATACACAGTCAACTTTATGTTTGTTCATAACTGTAACCATGGTGTTTTGAGGTGTGAAATGTTCATAGGGGTATTTTATAGGTATATAATATGTTTATAATAGTATTAAAACATTATTTATTAAATAAACTAGCTCCAAATGGTATAATATCATACTTTTATGACTAATGCGCCTACACAACCCATGGTTTTGTTTTGCTCAATGTTGAGGTACATCTATCTTTTTTGGAGGTATTTCAAGGTTTCAATAACCCATTTTTTAAGTTTAAAATTTATATAATTAGTTGTATACCTATAAACATGCATGTACCCATGGTTTTCCCTTCACTACCAGATCTACAACATTATAAGTATGCCTATAGGTACTATTTATGAGCAACCACATGGGAAGGAGGTTTAGGACTTGTATGAGGTCATTAAAGTTTAAAAACATCCATTTTATAAATTTTTTAAGCCCTAAAATTCATCACAATCATGTGAATATGAAATTTCTCATCCTCACTACCTATATGTGAGAATATTCACCTACAGGTGGTACCACAAGGGGCTGAGAAATCTCAATGGAAGATTTAGGCAAGTTAAAACCTTCTTTGGAGTCTTAGAGTGTTGATTAGATCATAATAAACATTCTTGGAATTTTTAAGTGGATAAAAAAACTATGGGACTATTTCCAAATTTGAAAAGCCTATGTTCATGGACCTTTTCCTTAAAATAGGAAAATTGAGCACCTGATCTTTTTGTAAAGAACTTACAACAAGGTTACAAGGACTTTTTATGCACCCAAGTGAGAATACCTTATCTATCTCACATAGGGGTTCAAATAAAAAAATGAATAGGGTGGATTTATCCTTTGTTTTTCTTGTTAGAAAATCTCAAACATGCCCCTGTGACAACTCAAATTCATTAGTGAAACCTACAGGTTTGAGCTCCAATTAGACTCTTCACCTAAAATTTTAAAACTAGACCATTAAAAACATGTTTGAATAGTTATATATGGTTTAAAATATAATTTTTTATCTAAAATATCATAATATTATTTAAGTGGTGATGTTCTAAGGTACAACATGCACCTATAGGTGTCCCAACATTCAAAATACTCACCTATAGTTAAGTAAGCAGACAATGAGTTACACATGGTGTCTAAGTGATGTTTGAGCCTATACAAGGTGAAAATAGGTCTAAAAAAATTATAAATGACCATGGAAATGTCTCATTATGTATTTATAAACTTTTATAAGCCTAATCCATACATACACACCTACAAGGGCCCTTCCAACACATAAATCACAACCAATTATAATGGTGGTAAGACAGTGAGCCAAGGTTGGTACGTTTGAAGTTGGAATTGTAGGTATATGAGGTGAATATTAAAAAAAATGTTAATATGTAAAATAAAACTATAATAAGGTCTTAAAACATTATATTCAATATCAAGTCATACAGGGTAATCTATAGGTACAATACCCTAAAGCAGAACATAGTCCAAAAATGACCCTAATCTAGGCCAATCAAGGTAGGGTGTGAACAAACAAGTTTGATAGGATCCTAATGATAAATGAGTTTTAAGGACATATAAAATTATTAAATTAATCCAAATATATCCTCATAGCATATAAATAAGGGAGGAGGGCTCAAACGATGCATAACATAGTTAACACTTTAATCCTACACACAGTACTCTTTATACAGTCTATTTTGGGTTTTAAGAGAGTTGGAAGGTCAGATGACCTAAAAAAGGGACAAAATTTGGTAAAAAGGGTCTCCATCACCTGGATAATCCTCTCAAATATTCATTTTTTATGATGTAATAAGGGGAGTGACCTATATTGTGTCTAAGATAGAGGGCACTCCCTTTATGAACAAAACCTATGGTCTTGAGGAATGGAGAGAAAGGGATAAACTAGGAGTTGGGTGAACATTTATAGAAGGTGTGTGGAGTTGGAGGACACCTAAAAAACATGTAAATAAATAATATAAGTATGAAACCCAACATAATGGTCTAGATTTCCAAGTATGCAGATAGGACTGTTTGAGGCCTAGAGCCCAATTGGGGGTCCAACTTCGCTTCTAGCCCCTATTGAGCTTTATACCAAATTAAATAATGTTTATAGGATGTATTTAGATATTTATGAGATATTAATATGTATGGGAATACATGTAAAATTCATTTTTAGACTTTAGGACACATTAGGCCTATGCAATGGAAAAAATAGCTCAATAGGGAAACTTGAGTGCTTGTATCTACTTGAAATCTTTACATGGGTACCTAAGAGGTTTGGAGATGTTAGTAGGGGTCCTAAGAATTGGTACTGTGGGATTTGTTTTCAATTTTAATGTCATGTTTTTATGAACAAAGCCTAAGAGGGTTTAATAGGCCTAAACCATCTAAAATCCTTGCTAGTGACTAGTTTGGGAAAATGGAATAGTTAGTGCACCAAATGGCATAGTTTTCCTAGAATGATGATTGGAGGTTATAGAAGACTTAGTCAGGTTCCCTACCATTAGGATTAGTAGTATGGAATTGTATGTATGGGGTACAAAAAAAGGTTTTCCTAAATTTTTTTTGTGTTTTGTAGGTTTTAAAAGGATTCTAAAGATCCCAATCATATAGAGGGGAATATTAAGACTTAAGATAACTCCACATGACAATTTATTTATTCATAAAAACTCATAGGTGATGCAACAAACAACTTCATCAGTCAAAATTGGCATAGTGAACATGATAGTGAGAAGAGTGAAAAGCTTCAAGTAAGTTGATTTTAAGGTGTGATTGATGCCTCTAAGTCCATGGAGGGTTTTTACAACTATCATACACTCCATTTTATGATTTTTCATGGAAAATTGATGCCTTTTTGGTGGTCAAGTGTGAAAGGTGTATGAAAGAAGTGTTATTTTGACTACAAATGGTGATAGCTCATTTTGGGAAGATTATCGATGACCATGACTACAACCAATGCATGCAGAGGCATGTATAAAACCCATAAATCTCATTCAAATAATCATAATATCCATAGTTAGTCTTGGGACATTCAAACATGGCTAAATCATGAAGGCAATTTTCTAAGCCATAATGAGAAATCTTACACCATTTTTAAAGAGTTTCATGACTTAGGATGACACTTGTGCTTCTTTAATTTACGTGATTAGTTTCACACTCTCTTCCCCTACATAATTAACTCATTTTCTTAGATTGACAAGTGTCTTTTTGACCTTTTGACTTCTCTCTTCTCCTCTCTCTCTTAAGTTCTATAAAAAATAACTATTTTATCCTTTGTAAACTATGCTCCACCTGAGTATGGAAAAGCCCTACTAATTTTCATACCATTGATCAATAAATAATATTTATTTTTACCTCTTCTATGACTCTTCATAGTGTTTTTTACTTGGATGATTGATCTTTCTTAGTGATGAATCTTGTTTCCTTAGCATGTTTTCTCATTCTCTCACTTATTTTCCATTGGAAAGCTTCTTCTTGCAGGTCATGTGAAGTGTTCTAAGAAGTGTCAATGTTGAGTGAGTTATCCTATTAAATAGTGTCATTATATAATTTTTTTCTAGTCCTCCTAGACTATATATTCACCATAATTCATAATGAAACATTGATGTGAGAAGATGTAAATTGGAGAAGTATATGTTTGGTTAGTCCCTTGTTCTCATGTGTAACATGTAGTTGGTTGGTAGTCATCAACTATTTTTTTGTATCACCTCCTTTAGGATAGTTTTATTTCAGTTTTCTCTCTCCCTTTTCCCTCACAATCATAGGCATAGTAGTGGTCTACAAGTGGTATATCAAGGGAGCTATCCCTATCTAAAGATTCACCTCAGTCTTAGGCTCACCCATAGCCTAGAGGTGTTTCAAGTGTGCCACTTGGATGAGGAGAGTTGAGAAATATCCTCAAAGGGTGTAAATCCAAGTGAAAACACTCAATTTTAGACAAAGGATATTCAATGTGAAAAATATATCAAAAATTTCACTCCTCACCTAGTAGTGCACTATATAATTCCTGAAGAAAAATGGTCTGATGTTAAGGTCAATGTTTCAGATTTTAGGAATTTTGGATGTAATGGATGAGTGATTATCTTAGATGACAAGTGCAAAGCCATGGAAAGCAAGGGTCATCCTTGTATCTTTTTTGGGTACTCTAAATATTGGAATAATTATCATCTTATTTTTATGATCACCACTAAAATACTTTATTAGATCGATATATTATTTGATAAACAATCCAAGGATTACAATCAACCATATATTCCCACTCCTTCATTGGTTTATGGCAATCTAGACACAATTTTTTTTATTTCTTATGAATAATAAGGTACTTTATATGACTCCCATTTTTAGATTCATTACAATTCAAATGATGATATATTGGGGGGACTATCACCTCCACCACCAACACCAAAAGACATCTAAAACACTCCTACACAACCAACATATCCTCTACCAAAATGGGTTCACATAGATTACATCGAGGTAGTTACAATGGTATGGGATTGAATAGATCCACACAAGATGAGATTATAATGTAAATATGATGTTAGACACTTGGAAAAATTGGAAGTGAATTACGATATAGATACTTATCATTAATCTTCTAAACATATTGAATGAAAAGTATATTTTCTATAATAAATTATTTATTTGAAGACAAAACAACTTGGGACTTAGTTCCACTTTTGAAAGGATAAATAGTTAAGTATTGTTAGAGGTACAATAATTGAGAGGGGGTGAATTAGTGATCCCAAATATTTAAATTCCAATTGAAATCCTTTCAAACTATTAAACAATAAACATATATCAACTTGATCAACAAATATTAACAAGAGATGTCATTCATTCAATGCATACACAAGATCAAACACATAACACATAGTTTTTGTGGGAAACCCTCATGGGGAATAAAACCCACTCTCAAGAGTGAAACACATGGAATTATTTTCTTATAATAAATTAAAAATAATAGACTAGTCAACTCCTTTATACCAGAAAACCTTGATCATATCCTCCTAACCAAAGGTCTTTAGTGAAACACTTGTTTCACAAGGAGCAACTACCCCTAAGGAAGATCAACTCCTTTAGAACCTCCTTTGATGTGAACACCTCCACCTTAGAACTAATGTATTCAACACCTAATTATGTATCTCTAACATTTTCATAAACTCCCTCTCTATCTCATGTAGGACTCTCACATAGGCATACCACAATCTCTCTCCTTCTTCACTCAAACTGTCCTCATATGCACACTCAGCCCTCTTTGCATATCCTCAAAATACAAGAGAACTATTATAAACTTATAAATATGACATATGGGTCACACATATAATAATAAATATTATATTCTCATTAAATTATAAATGGGGAACTCTACCTCTCCTTCACTCCATAACTCTCACATACACACCTTACACAAGTCTTATTCACAAGTCTTACTTCAAAGTCTAGAAACCAACACATTAGGTTTCACTATATATAGATCATTAATGAATTATAAATTATAAAATATTTCCTCATTAATCAAAATACATTCCTTCACCCTTAAGGCATCTTACATGGGTGACACTTAAGCATAACACTCTTTCAAATAGGCCTAAGTCACCTTTTAGATCCTATGGAGACCTATTCACCTTTTGATACTTATTTGTGTAAATAAAAAACATAGGACCAATTTAAAATACATGGGTACACTATTTATTTCCACTTATACATCCTTAAATTATCATAGTAAACTTTGGTCACACAACTCAAACACTAACCCAGTTCACAAGAACATCATGAACAAATACTCAGTCAACTTCTCAAGCATTGTTCATACTAGATATGATTGGTCGAGCCTTCATAATTATCACATAAAATCCTCATGGTGTGTACAAAAATAATAAATATATATTTCATAAATATATATCAAACTTATATCAAAACAATATTTAACATCCTTCTTGGGTCACTTACAGAACAAACATGAACACACGGTCAAATTTGTACCTCAATATCTTTTACCTCACTCACTTGCATGTTCTCAAATTTAGACCATATGATCTCCTCACATAATATAATACAAACATGTGTAATATTTATCTTAAATAATTTTAATGTGTGATAAATAATGCCATTAATATACTCACTCAGATTTTTCTATCCTAGAGCTAACAATGTCAAGAATTACCTGGAAGGCCAAATTTGCACATGCATATATTTTGATGCACTTTTACACATGATCTAAAATTTAGCACAAATAAACTAGGATAAAAAATAAACAAATTAATATTATCATATTATTTTTAAACATCCAAATGTGTGATATATGTCGTCACCAAACTACTTACTCGGCTCTTTCTTGCCTCATGCAAATTTGGCTAAGTATGGGAAAACAATGTCAAACTACTTGGGAGCCCAACTTTGCACTTGCATATATTTTGTTATGATTAGGTGCATGACCTGATTTTTAGTTCATAATAACTAGACACAATACTATAAAAACCCATGTGACCATTTCATCCTAAAATATTGACATCATCAACATGCTTACTCAGCTCTTTTTTAACATAGAAAATACTATCAAAATGCTTGAGAGCCCAAATTTTCACCCACATATATTTGAATTAAATTAGGTACATGACCTAATATTTATCATATATAAATTAAGTACTAATTTTATCATAACCATATGACCAACTCTCATTGACTCATCTACATGTGGCAATGGTGATGTCAACAAACTACCTACTCAAATTTCCTTCCACTAGACCCAAAGTGTCTAGATGAAAACAATGATAAACCAAATGAAAACCACTCATGAAAACAAGTAATAAAAGAATATAAAACCTTTTATTGGACCAATTTCACATGATGAAATCACAATATTCATCCTTAAACATCTCTAACCATGCCAAAACTAAAGATTAACCAAGCTAACTTCAAGCACACTAGGACAAACACACTTCACACTTTGTCATTATCACTTAGGATATCAAAGCACTTAATCCACTCACTAGGACACCTCCATGACATCATAATGACATCATTGATAACTCTCTAACAATCTCCCCATTTTTCATTGATGTCAACACATATTATATAGCAATATACATCTCACCTTCCTTCTCTCTCTTTAAGCACTCCCACAATAAGAACTTTCTCCCCCTTTGACCTAATGACAAATTGGGCACCAAATGATATTTATGACCTAAAATACCATAAATAGGATAGGACTACCTAAAAATATGATATAAACTCCCCCTTACCTTAAACTTACCTCTTCTTACCTTGGCAACTTCCTCTTGCTCCATGCGAACACTCTTCTTCAACCAAGCACTACAACCAATGAAGAAGGAACACACAAAAATAATAAAATATTATGTAACTCACCAAGAATCACATGATAGGGACTCCCCCTAATATTTATGAGCCATTTCACCTTTTGAGCATCTTCAGATTTCCATATACCATGAAGAACTATCATATAAGCTTACTAGCCTTTTATATCAAGCTATCACAAGGACCACCAATAGTACTCCATGCCACTTACCAAACATAAAACATGCTCTAAAAAAAATTGGTAACTCTCCTTTAAACATACATACCTTTCTCTTTTGTAAACACTAATTAAAAACATCAAATCTTCATTATATGCTTATCTAGACTCTTGGGAGCCCTACCTAGAACTTTCAGAGCCCACAACTTTCAATAATCACTTCTTCAAGACCTATAAATTCATATCTGGATCATTCTTATATACCCCCTCAAGAACACCAATTTTCATCACCTAGGTCATCCTATGAAAAATACTTCCTTCACAAACCTACTAGCTAATTAGGCCTCCATCTTGACAAAAACATGAATAATTTGAAAACCAAAAACCCTTATATCTCTATGAATCTTTATTTGATAACCCATTTTTCCCATTCAACCTATTAATAAACCTCAAATCTCAAGCAAACCATTTTTCTAGTAGAGCCCAAAACCCTAGAATCTCAAAATAAACAAGGTCAACACAACACCTTTCAATCAATGCCCACCTCTAAAAATTATTGCACACCTAGAGACAACCATTACAAACTTTTGGACCAAGATTTGAGCTTACACATATTTTGGAACCCATACATCCTATAACCCATTGTGGGACCTACATACTCTTAAGCATAAATTAGGAAACTTGAGAGCAAACAAAAATCTCTAATTTGAGTTCAACATACCTTCAGACCACAAAAACACCTTGAACATGTTATAATAAGGTCAACAAATCTTTCTATGCAAAAATATCATCTTCACAAAGCACAAATCCTCTTTTGCCACTTGAGAACCTTCAATCTAACCTTACAGACTTCTCCATATACAATTATCAGTTTCATTACATCACCTCAGCATATCTTCCACTTGCATATACCTACTCTAACTAAAAAACTCATCTATATCCTTTTAGGATCTTTTGAAGAACACCACAATAACACATGCTTCTCTACTAAAAGAAGTCTCTTAAGAAGCATAGATAGAGACATCTTTTGTACCACAATGCTCATAAACAAAGTGAAGCTAAGAGTGGCCCACATCTCCTTAGTAACCATAGGAATCCTCTTGTAGCTATAAGACTTGTTTCTTTGGTTCTTCTTCTTCTTCTTAGACTAAACTATGAAAAATGGTTACTTTTATTCTAGGAATGGATTGGAAATACATAGAGACAACATTATTTCATGACATACCTTTTCATATTTAGAATCTTCCATGTAGTTTGGAACCTCACCACTAGGTACTAATAATTGATGATATTTGAATGATACTTTCTCAATAATATCAAGACGTTCACTTGGATCAAACATACCTTAGAACTAGCCTCAACCAACACTTTGGTCTTCTCGTTGAGCTTGGTCTCTTCATTCTCAACATGAATAGATAATGAGAGTCCCTTGCACTCTTAAACTTTTGTAGCATTCTCTACCATATAAAAAATATTACTTGGACCTATATACTCATCATGACTCACACTTACCACCTTTGGCTTCCATGAGTTAACTTGCCTTCTTCCTTACACTCTAGAAGCTTGATTGGACCTATTCTAACTCATAGGCCTCTACTTATAGAGTCTATCAAAGTGACCCATCTTTTGATAGTTGAAGCTCATCATACCTTTTGTAATAATCTCATTCTATCTTACTAAATTTGGATAAAATATTGCAATGTGTCCTAGTTCATAATAACTGTAGCACTCAATATTTCTTAAAGGAAACTCAACTTACCTTACCTTAAATGGAAAATGTTTTGTAAAGTGTCCCACATCATGATAGTTAAAGCACTCAACCTTACTCACACCTTTTTATCAATTACCCCTATCATAGTTCCTAGCAAATTCATTTCTAATAGGTCTCTTGCATTCTCTAGCCCTATAACCAAATTTATTACATATGTAATAGTAACCATTGAAACGTGCATACCTCATGGCATTTGGTTGTCTGATCTAATTTATCTTCATTATACTATCACCTTTATTACTTGTTTGATTATTTGTCTTCAAAGTATGATTGTCCTTGTTCACATTGGCATTCATGTCAACTTGAGAAGAAACTTTGGGCTCTTCATTAAAACCTAATCTAGATCTATCACTAGCTGAATTTTGAATCCTTAGGAGATAATCCATATCATTAGAACTTTTATCAAACTTGACAAATGATTTCACCTTGATTTTAGACTTATCTAACTCATCTTTTAAAGAAACAATGTTAATTACATACCTTATACATTCATCTTCCTTAGCTTTTAGGATTGTAGACATGATTTCTAGTTAACAACTGAGATACTTGATAATATCTTCATGCTCCTTGGTGTCTTCATTTATTCTTTCCTCATACACACTAAATTTTTCCTCATAGTTTTCGAGTTTAGATATCATATTCTTATTGATCTTATTCTCAATCTTCATTTCTTCAAGAGCATTCATCAATTTAGTCTCATAGTCTAAGTCATCTAAATCATCATCTGAATCACTCCAAGTAGACTCCTTTTAATGTGAGAAAATACCTTCCTCATCCATGAAGAGGGCTATATCTTAAGTAGGACCATCATCTTCATGATCATACTCAACATCACTAAGTTCATTCTCATCTGATGACTTACAATCTTCTTTGGTGTAGAGACTCTTCTTGTCCTTGAAGTACTTCTTGTTGTCAAATATTCTGAATCCCTTTTTGATTTTATTAGACCTGAATGATCTTTTTCAATCATCATGACCTTATCATGATCTTCATCATCATCCTTATTATACTTATGAGGGAGCTTATTAGTAAAATGTTCTATCTCACCACAATTGAAGCATTTGAGGGGTAGTTTACATTTATACTTACCTAAACCTATTCTCAATTTACTTGAAATCAAAGTAGTTAGTTTATCCTCCTCTATATTATAAATGTTATCCTCTTTGGGTTTCTTACCTTGGAACTTCATCTTTGGCTTTATCTCTATCTTAAATTCTACTTCCTTATTTGAAGGTATATCATCATTATTCCTCATCTCATAGGTAGTAAGAGTGTCATGAAATTGATCCATATTCAACTAAGTAAGATCATGAATGTATTCTATAGCCTCTTCAATGTTCTCTCCAAGACCTCTGATAATGTTCATAATCTCATCAAATCTATATAGAAAGGATGCCACAAAATCTTCTTGATTCATCTTGAGACTTTCAAATTGCTTCTATGAGTCTATAACTTAGCAATCTTGACCTTTGAATCTCCTTCATAAATTATCTACATTTTTTCCCATATCTCTTTAGCATATTTATAATGTATTACCTTGGTGTATTCAATCTCTGAAAGACCACAAGTAATAACATTATTTGCCTTGGAATTATTCTCAAGCAACTTCTTATCTACAACACTAGATGGAGGAATAGTAGGAGTAACATAACCATCCACACCAGATTGTCATACACCAAACCCTAGGGACATAATTCATGTAATCATCCTAGCACTCTAAAATGCATAATTAGATCCATTGAACATTGGTGCTTGCTTAGTAGAAAAACTTATTTGATTAATACCCATATTGTACCTTGGATCACCTTGAAGTTGTCAAACCTTTACCAAAGGACATGCTCTGATACCAATTATTAGAGGTAAAATCACTAAGAGGAGGGGGTGAATCAATGAGCCTAGATATTTTAATTTCTATTTTAGTCCTTTCAAACTACTAACTAATTAGCATATATCAACTTGATCAAACAACATTAATCAGAGAGATCTCATTCATTCAATACATACACAAGATCAAATACATAACACAGTTTCTATGGGAAACCCTCATAGGGGATAAAACCCACTCTCAAGACTACAACACATGGACTACTTTTCCTATAAGAAATTAAAAACAAGAGACTGGTCAACTTTTTTAGACCAAAAAACCTTGATCATATCCTCCTAACCAAAGGTCTTTAGTGAAATACCCATTTCACAAAGAGAAACTACCCCTAAGGATGATCAACTCCTTTAGAACCTCCTTTTATGTGAAAACCTCCACCTTAGAATTTATGTATTTAACACCTAATGATGGATCTATATCCTTTGCACAAACTCCCTATCTATCTCATGTAGGCCTCTCACATAGGCATGCCACAATCTCTCTCCTTCACTCAACTTATCCTCATATGCACACTTAGACCTCTTCACATATCCTAAAACTTTAAGAGAACTATTATAAAATTATAAATATGACCTATAGGTCACACACATAGTCATCAATCTGCTCTACTCATTAACTCATCAATTGGGCACTCTACATCTCCTTCTTTCCACAATTCTCACATACATACCTTGTGAAACTCTATATAAGGAAACACATTTAGTTTAATTATATATAGATAATTCATGAATTTTCAAGTCCACAATATTTCCTTGTTAGCCATAATGCATTCCTTCACCCTTAAGGCATCTTACATGGGTCACACTTAAGTGTAACACTCTTTTAAATAGGCCTAAGTCACCTTTTAGGTCATATAAAGACTTATTCACCTTTTGACACTTCTATGAGAAAATTAAGAACATAGGACCACTTTAAAATACATGGTTCCAATCCTTATGTCACCTTATACATGCTCAAATGATCATATTCAACTCTACTCACTTTTGTGTATACTCAAACATTGACTTGGTGTACAAGAACATCATGAATAAATACTTAGTCAAATTATCAAGCATTGTTCATTATGGATATGATTGGTCAAACCTTCATAATGCTCATATAGCATCCTCATTATGCCTAAAATAATCCTCAATATCTAATTCATCAATAAATATCAAACCAATATCGAAACAAGCTTGAACATCCTTCTCGGGTCACTTGCAAAATAAGCACAAACACATAGTCAACTTTGAACCTTAATATCGTTTACCTCACTCACTAACATGTTATCAAATTTGGATCATATTATCTCCTCACATAGGAGAATCAACCCAATTTTTAAAATTCTCTTGAATCCTTTGCATGTGTAAGATATAATTCCATTGATCTGTTCACTTGGATTTTTCTATCACAAAACCAATAATGTCAAGGATTGCTTGGAAGGCCAACTTTACACGTGCATATCTTTTGATGCACTTTGATGCATGATCTAAAATTTATAAAAATCAACTAAGATAAAAAATTTAAAAAAACCCATATGCTCATCTTATTTTAAAATTTCCACAAGTGTGAGATATACCATCCCCAAACCGCTTACCCAGTTCTTTCTTGCCTCATGTAAATTTGGCCAAGTATGGGAAAACAATGTCAAACTACCTAGGAGCCCAACTTTACACTTGCATATGTTTTATCTCACTTAGGTGTATGACTTGAGATTTAGTGCATAATAACTAGGCATAATACTAAATAAACCCATGTGACCATTTCCTTTTGAAACCTCCAAGTGTATAAATGCTAACATTATCAACATGCTTACTCGACTCTATTTAAACATAGAAAACACTATCAAAATGCTTGAGAGCCAAATTTTATACCCACATATATTTGAATTCACTTAGGTGCATGACTTGAGATTTAGTGCATAAAAATTAGGGACTAATTTGATCACAACCATATGACTAACTCCCCCTGACTCCTCCACATGTGGTAATGGTGATGTCAGCAAATTACTTACTCAAATTTTCTTCCACTAGACCTAAAGTGTCTAGATGAAAACAATGATCAATCAGATGAAAACCAATCATAAACACAAGCACTCAAATCATATAAATATTTTATAGGACCCCTTTCACATTCTCAAATCACCATATTCATCCTTTAAGATCTTTAACCATGCCAAAATCGAAGATTAACCAAGCCAACTTCAAGCACACTAGGACAAGCACATTACACACTTTATCATTGTCACTTAGGCTACTAAATCACTTCATCCACTCACCAGGACACCTCCATGACATCAATGAAAAATCTCCAATAAGTACAAGTTGGTGTACTAAAATAAATATGTAATAGATGCATCCATTGATCTAATAGACACAAAACTCAACTTGTAGAAAATCATTTTTCACAGGTTGAGAGTGTTGGTTACCATGAAACCTTTTATCCACTAGCCAAGATTATTTTAATCAAGTTATTACCCTCATTGGATACCACACAATGATGGGAATTCCATTAGATGGATATTAATGTTTAATTCTTACATGCATACTTGTAGGAATAAATATACATGTCCCAACCTCTAGGGTTCGTCAATAGTGATAACTATAGTTATGTGTATAGATTGAGAAAGTCATTATCTAACTTGAAATAATCACCTCATGCTTTATTTGTAAATATGACATGTTTTTAATCAATTATGGTTTTACATGGAGTCGTTTTGATGCTATAACCTACACCAAGGAATTATACAGGATATTCTTTATTTTGATCATCTATGTTGATGACTTAATCATCATAGGAGCTTCCACCAAGTAGATTCAATATTTTAAAATGTGAATAATGAATTATTTTGAGATGACTGACTTGTTTTGTTACATTTTTACTTGGTTTTCAAATTTCACAATTTGAGAAAATATTTTTTGTCAATCAATCTAAATACACTTAAGGAGTCCTACATTACTTCAACATGGGATATTACAAGTTCACATTCAATCCTTTTCAATTTGAAGTAAATATTTCATCAAGTATTATTATACTTCAATTAATGGTACAATCCACATGCACTTGGTGGTAATTCTTCTATACTTGACTCATACACATCTTGATATCTATTTTACTATGAATTCTTATATCACACTAATATCATGAACCCATGATATCCATTGACAGTATGCTAAGTGAATTCTAGAGTATATTCATGGTACTACTAATAATGAGATCAAGTAAAATTTAGGAGGAAAATACTCAATTTCTAGTTACACTTATGGTGGGAAAACAACAATTGTAGGCTACAAATACAGTGATTGGGAAAGAGATCTACATGATCACAATTTGACCATAAGATACGTATATCATCTTGGGGCATGTCCCACGAATTTTTATTAGAATAAATATACTACTATATTTATGTATAATATAGAAGTTGAGTATAATGGAGCTGTCACTTCCATTTGTGAGTCATGTGGATTTGTCACATGCTTTTTAAGTTTGCATTTATGCAAACCCAACCCACAACACTTTGGTGTCATAATCAAAGTGTTATTCACATATTTCAAAACCTAGTGGAGCACCAATACAAACATCAAATTGATATTCATATGCATTATATTTAGCAACTAATATATGTTAAGGTGTGGAGCTTAAAAGCTTCACCAAAGGAGTGCATTACCAAAGTTACAAGTTTACACAGTCACCGGCGTTGGTCAGGAGCGACCGACGTCGATCAGGTGCAGTTGAAGAGATGCCAGTGTCGATAGGGGATCGGCCGACGTCAGTCATAGGCAAGCAGGCAGGAACTAGCATCGGTTACCTGTGCGTCTAGAAAGCTATTTTTGTGGACAGAACCGAGTGTTTGCATGATGAGTTTAAGTCTTAGTCTTAAGTCCGCGTCTCTATTATTAGTAAGACTATTTTTAGAGCCCTTGTTCAAGAGGCTTAACTGTTGGTTGTAAGTGCATGCTCAAGTCTCCAAATTCTATATGTAGAATTAGATCCTCTTAGCTTATTGCAGTAGTTCATTTATTGAATGTTGAAGAACAGTACAGAATTGTATAGGTGAATCAATCCAGGTTGTTGGAGTTGATTGTACTTGAGAGAGAGAGCTCTTGAGGGAAAGAGATCTAGAGAGAGATCTATACATCTGAGAGAGGTGTGGAAGAAAGAAGTTTCTTCAATTTTATTCCTTCTGTAAAGAGTTTAATACAAGTTTTCAGGGTGGTTTCTTCTATCTCTTGTTCTTTGGTATTTATCATTCTAGTTACTTATCTATCTGATTTAATTCTGTGGTTTATTGCTTTCATAAGTGTAATCATATTGTTGGTTGATCCCCAACAAGTGGTATCAGAGCCTTGGTTGTAGGTTTAGAGCTTGATATCCAATAATTGGTATCAAAGCTCAGGTTCACTAACAGGTGGTTCAGATCTGTGTAGTGTGTATTGATTACAAGTGACTCACAGGGGTTTCTGCAGGGATTTTTGTTTGAGTGGGAGAAGCAATGGCAAAAGAAAGTAAACTGAGAATGGAGAAGTTCAATGGCAAAAATTATCAACATTGGAGAATGCAGATAGAGGACTATCTGTATCAGAAAGATCTATACTTACCATTAGGTGGGATTGCAAAGAAGCCCACAGACATGGATGATGAAGAATGGGAAGTTCTTGATAGAAAGGCTCTGGGGTCTATAAGATTGAGTCTAGCATCTACTGTGATATCTAATTTATCATAAGCAAAAACAATGGTAGAGTTGATGACTACTTTAGCAAATTTGTATGAAAAACCCTCAGCTTCTAATAAGGTATCTCTTATGAAGCAGCTATTTAATTTGCATATGCAGGAAGGTGGATCTGTATCTAATCACCTAAATGATTTCCATGGAATTGTAAATCAATTAAGTTCAGTCAAAATTGTATTTGATGATGAAATAAAAGCTCTTTTAATATTATGTTCTTTGCCTGAAAGCCGGCATAGCTTAGTAATGGCAATAATACTGCATCTGCATCAAATATTTTAAAAGTAGAGGATGTTGTTAGAGTTATCTTGAATGAGGAAATTCACAAGAAAAGCATAGAGGAAACATCAGGGAACGCTTAAAGTTTTGAGAGCAGAGGAAGGCAAAAAGAGAAGAGCAAGAAAGGGATATCAAGATCTAAGTCTAAGGTGAGAGGTAGATCCAAATCTAGAAATGGCAGGAAGCCACGATGCTAGAATTGTGGAAAGATGGGGCACATAAGCAGAGATTGCTAGTCAAAGCCTAAGGAGGACAATCCGCATGAACGAAAAGATGAAGCAAAGGTTGCAGGTATTGCAAAAGATGCTTTAATATTCTCTTTGAATAATAATATAGAATCTTGGGTGTTAGATTCTGGTGCATATTTTCATGCTACCCCTAATAGGGAATATTTTAGTGACTATATCCATGGAGATTTTGGAATAGTGTATCTAGGGGATGATGAGCCTTGTAAAATTATTGGCAAAGGTAAAGTGCAACTGAAAATGCAGAATGGCAACACATGGGTGTTGAGAGATGTTATGCATGTTCCTAGCTTGAAGATGAATTTGATTTCTGTAGGAAAGTTAGGGGATGAGGGTTGTACAGTAACTCTCACAACAGAATCTTGAAAGGTGACCAAGGGTGCACTTGTTATGGCCAGAGGTAAGAGAGTAGGTACTCTTTATTTATGTAATTGTGTTACTAATAATTCTCCTTCTATATTATCTACTTCAGATGTGGATGCAAAATTGTGGCACTCAAGGCTTGGCCACATGCGTGAAAGGGAATGTCAATTCTTAAGTCTAAAGGTAAGCTTTCAGATTTGAAAAGCATGGATGTAGAATTTTGTGAGCACTGTGTATTTGGAAAATAGAAGAGGGTTAGTTTTCTCAAGACTGGGTCTACAAAGAAGAAGCATAAGTTGCAGCTTGTTCACACAGACGTGTGGGGATCAGCTCAGGTAGCTTTTATTGGAGGATCACAGTACTATGTTTCGTTCATAGATGATGCTACAAGAAAGGTATGGATCTATTGTATTAAGAAGAAATCTGATGTATTTGAGACTTTTAAGATTTGGAAAGCTATGGTTGAGAATGAAACAGGCAAAAGATTGAAGTGCCTGAGATTTGACAATGGTGGTGAGTTTTGCAGCTATAAGTTCAACTGGTATTGTTATATGCATGGAATCTGTAGGCAAAGGATGGTTCCAAGAACACCTCAGCAGAATGGAATTGTTGAAAGGATGAACAGAACAATCATGGAGCGTGTAAGATGTATGAGATTGCATGCTGGTTTGCCCTTAGAGTTTTGGGTAGAAGCTATTGACACTATAGTGTACCTGATTAACAGAGGACCCTCTACAGCTCTGGATGGTGGAATCCCAGAAGAGGCATGGATAGGTAAAAAGGTAGATCTCTCATTCCTCAAATTTTTTGGTTGTGAAGCTTTTGTGCACGTTGATAAGGAAAATAGAAAGAAGCTGGATGCTAAGTCTATGAGGTGCACATTTATTGGTTATGGCTCAGATGATTTTGGTTTCAAATTTTGGAATCTAGGAACTAACAAGATAAATAGGAGCCGTGATGTTGTTTTCAATGAAAAAGTGATGTATAGTGATTAGCTGAAGAAGCTGAATCAATCTGGGCAGAGCAATGGTGAATTGGATGAGGTGATGGTCCAAAATGAGCTCACGGGAAAAAGAAATAATCACTTGCAAGAAAACACAAAGACCAATGTCGGCAGGGAAGGAACCGGTGTCGGTAGGATAGAAACCGATGTCGGCCATATAGAGACCGACGTCGGTAGAACAAAAATTGATGTCGATCAGGCAGAACTGACGTCGGCTAGTAATAGGCTTGGAAGTGATCGAGGCCGGTCACTGTTAGAGAATTTGGGTGGACAGCGTGTTGTGAACAAGTCTCAGACGCCCATCAGGAGGTCAGAAAGGGTAAGTAAGCCTCCCATTAGATATTCCCCTTCATTATTCTATTTATTGCTAACTGATGGTGGAGAACCAAAGAGTTTTGAAGAAGCATTACAGGTGGAGTCCAAGGGTTAGTGGGAGTGTGGCATGATTAAGGAGATGGAGTCCTTAAGAGAGAACCAAACATGGGATTTGGTTGAGTTGCCATCTGGTAAGAGGACACTGAAGAACAGATGGACCTATAGGTTGAAGGAAGGTGAGAATGGACAGATGAGATATAAGGCTAGGTTGGTAGTGAAAGGATTTGCACAAAAGCCAGGTATTGATTTTGGTGAGATTTTTTCTCCTGTTGTTAAAATGACTTCTATACGGGTTGTATTGTCTTTGGTTGCTATTGAGGATTTGCATCTTGAGCAACTTGATGTTAAGACAGTGTTTCTTCATGGAGATTTGGATGAAGAAATATATATGGAATAGTTGGAAGGATTTTAGGTCAAAGGTAAGGAGAAGTTAGTGTGCAGATTGAAGAAAAGCTTATATGGCCTCAAGCAAGCTCCTAGACAGTGGTATTTGAAATTTGATAGGTTTATGATTAAGCATGGCTATAGTAGGTGTCAATCTGACCATTGTGTGTATTTTAAGAGATTGGATAATGGTAGATATATTATTCTATTGTTGTATGTAGATGATATGCTGGTTGCAGGATCACACATGCAGGATATCTCTGAGCTTAAAGTGAAATTAGCTCAAACGTTTGCTATGAAGGATTTGGGATCAGCAAAGAAAATCCTTGGCATGAGCATTAAGAGAGATAGGAAAAATCACAGGTTGATTTTGTCTCAAGAGGATTATGTGAACAAGGTGTTGAAATGGTTCAATATGCAAGATGCAAAATTGGTAAGCACACCTTTGGTTGGACATTTTAAGTTGAGTAAAGAACAATGTCCTAATTCGCATGATGAAGTAGAGTACATGAGTAAAGCTCCATATTCTTCCACAGTAGGGATTTTAATGTATGCAATGGTGTGTATTAGACCGGATATAGCCCAAGCAGTGGGAGTTGTAAGTATATGGCCAATCTAGGAAAGGAACACTGGAAAGCAGTACATTGGATCCTTAGATATTTGAAAGGAACCAGTAGTAGGCACTTGTGCTATGGAGGTTCAGATACTTCTCTACATGGTTATGTAGTTTTAGATATGGTAGGTGATTTAGATGGCAGGAGGAGCACCACAAGATATGTTTTCACTATAGGTGGAACGGCGGTTAGCTGGATATCAAAGTTGCAGAAGGTTGTTTCCTTGTCAACTACAGAAGTAGAGTATATTGCAGCCATAGAGGCTTGCAAAGAGATTATATGGATGGCACGATTCATGGAAGAGCTTGGAAAGGAGCAAGAGAGTTGAAAATTATACAATGATAGTCAGAGTGCAATCCATTTGGCTAAGAATTCAGCCTTTCATTCAAGAATAAAACATATACAGCTTAGGCACCATTTCATACGACAGGTATTGGAGGATGGTGAGTTGAAGCTGGAGAAGATCCATATAGATAAGAATCCTACTGATATGTTAACCAAGCCAGTTACAAAGGAGAAGTTGAATCTTTATTCAACTTCTGTTGGTCTTCATGATTGAGTTGAAGATGGAGGAGCTAGAAGATGTTGCTATACAGGTACTAGTGTAGCTGTTTATCTCCAAGTGGGAGATTGTTAAGGTGTGGAGCCTAAAAGCTTCACCAAAAGAGTGCATTACCAAAGTTGTAGGTTTACACAGTCACCGATGTCGGTCAGGAGTGATCGATGTCGATCAGGTGCAGTTGAAGAGACACCGGCGTTAGTAGGGGATCGACCGACGTCGGTCACAGGGAAACAGGCAAGAATCGGCATCGATTACCTGTGCATCCAAAAAGCTATTTTCGTGGACAGAATCAAGTGTTTGCATGATGAGTTTAAGTCTTAGTCTTAAGTCTACGTCTTTATTATTAGTAAGACTATTTTTAGAGCCCTTGTTCAAGAGGCTTAACTATTGGTTGTAAGTGCATGCTCAAGTCTCCTAATTCTATATGTAGAATTAGATCTTCTTAGCTTATTGCAATAGTTCATTTATTGAATGTTGAAGAATAGTACAGAATTGTATAGGTGAATCAATCCAGGTTGTTGGAGTTGATTGTACTTGAGAGAGAGAGATCTTGAGGGAAAGAGATCTAGAGAGAGATCTATACATCTGAGAGAGGTGTGGAAGAAAGAAGTTTCTTCAATTGTATTCCTTCTGTAAAGAGTTTAATACAAGTTTTCAGGGTGGTTTCTTGTATCTCTTGTTCTTTGCTATTTATCATTCTAGTTACTTATCTATCTGATTTAATTTCATGGTTTATTGATTTCATAAGTGTAATCATATTGTTGGTTGATCCCCAACAATAGAGGACAAGGTCATTGATCTTAAGTTTTTCCAAATAGATAATCAAGTTACAAACACATTCATAGATAATGCAAGTAGACCTCTCTTAATTCTACCCAACTAGGTCTTATAGGTATCATTTTATATAATTTAATCACTTGATGATTATAAATTTGATCATGTTTATCATCCATATCAATTTGTATAACCAATCGTAAAATATTCTCATTATATCATATTGTAACTTGAAACACTCTTTCTATTGCATTTGGGAAAATACTTTTTACATTATAGGAGATAAAATAGTATTTTATTTATAGTAAAATTATATTATAATTACGTATTTAAATATATATCTATAACTTATATAACTTTTGCATACAACTTCAAAAATATGCAAAAATTATAGTCATTTTAAGCTGGTTTGAAGCTCCAGACCATTATATACCAGAGCTAGTTGAAAACATGGGAGTTGAAATGATTTTTTGATGTTTTGACTTCCTAATGGCTCATTTAAATTTATTAAGTTTTTATAAGGATGGAATAAGATAAATATAGGCCCCCATAATTATAAAATAGCAAGCAAAGAATAAACAACAGTAAGAGGGGAGAGATTTTTAGCAAGTAATCTTCTTGATTGTATTTGGTTTATAAATTAGAGTGTGTAAAGGAAAGAATAAGTGATCAAGCTTAAAATAATATGAGTGTATTTTGAGAATACTTAAATGGAAGTATGTTCATAAAGACTTCAAGAATGTAGTAAGCATGTATGTGCATGATGAGATAGTGGAACAAGGAGGATATCCCTCACTTTTGTTTGAGTTTTCTTAATTTGAGTTTCTCCAGGGTGATATGGTGTCTCTTTCAATTATGTTTTTCTATTTCCTTGATCTAATTTAAATGTTATTATTTTAATTTATATATTTAACACTTGTAGTTTAATTTTAAATCATATTCATGATTATTTTAAAGTAATTTAATATGTAAACGGTTATATAAGAAATCAAGGAGTTGTCAGGAGTCCATAGGGTCCATGTTGGTGAAATTTAGTGTGGAATATCCACTTATTTTATAGATCAAATTGGTATTATATCAGGTTATCCAGTTTACATATAAGGTTTGCTAACATATTTTCATAGATGTTATTTTTGTTTATGTTATATTTTTTGGTTGTTATGGTGTGACAATTGTGTAGATGTTCCTTTACCTAGATAACAAGGTGCTATAAGAAAGAGTCTTGACTCATTGGAAATAAGGTGGGTTAAAATTGCCACTATTATTGTTTTTAGGATGATTTAGACCTCTTAGGACTATGTGAAGTGATGGTTTTCTCTAGAAAGTCTTTGATGGATCAGCCATCTAAGGGGAACGAAAAAGGTTAAGCATTCAACTTAGTAAAAATTACTATTCTAAAGAAAGAAAGGTTAAGATAGTTACAAAGTGAAGAGAAACACATGTTCAAACATGGATTTGAGCATATTTTCCCTGTGATATAAGGTTATGGATGTACTTTATCAAATAAAATACTCCAAAGCTAACACTATGAAGCTTGAGGAACAATGTTTTTACTTGGATATGCCTCTTTTTCTTTTATTTGAAAATTGATGTTTCTTTGAGCCTTCAATATGGAACAAAGAAGGTATTTTGTACCTTTTGTTATATATACTTGCTCCTATTTTACAATATTAATGGGCCAACATTGTTTTTGTAGATGAAGGAAAGAACATCAAGAATGGGAAAGTAAGAAAATATAAATAGCATTCAAAGGAGGGAGGTGTGTCCTCACCACTTTAGTTTCTAAAATTGAGAGACTGAAATCCTTCAAACTAGAGAGTTGAATATATTGGAAACTAAAAAGGTTTTTTTCCAAGAGATAATAAAATTAGAACCTAATCATGGTATTGTCTAAAAAATTATCGGATTGGAACTTGAAATGGGTACTTTCTAAGAGGACAATAAAATGGGTTTCTCACTTGGGTGATAGGAGGTAAATCTTCATCATCTTTTTATAGATTTTGTGGGAAAAAAAGCCCTTAAATTTTGGGTGTGTGATAAAAAATTTGATATGTTTATCATCCATCCTAGTTGGTATAATAACCATCTGTCAAATATTCTCATTGTATGATATTGTAACTTGAAACACTCATTCTATTACACTTGGGAAAAGACTATTTTTT
Organism: Torreya grandis; assembly: GCA_037957365.1. Classification (NCBI taxonomy): domain Eukaryota; kingdom Viridiplantae; phylum Streptophyta; class Pinopsida; order Cupressales; family Taxaceae; genus Torreya; species Torreya grandis. The sequence goes on from JARHVA010010113.1 coordinate 176,852, forward strand.
ATTTCAGGGAATAGTATTTTAATTGTAGTATAACTATATTCTAATTCCATTTTTGATTTTTAAAAAAACTAGACACATTAAAAAAAATATCACTCAATTTAAAGGTTGTATGCAAAAGTTATAGTTGTTTTAAGTTGGTCTGAAGCTCTAAACTATTATATTCTGGAGCTAGGTGAGAATGTGGGAGTTGAATCATTTTTTGACATTTTGACTTCCTAATGGTTCATTTTGATTTATTAAGGATTTATGATGATGTAATAGGATAAATATAGGCCCCAATAATCATAAATTATCAATCAAGGAATAAATAATAGTACGAAGGGAGAGATTCTTAGCAAGTAATCTTCTTGATTGTATGTGGTTTCTGAATTAGAGTGTGTAAAAGAAAGAATAAGAAAGAAAGTTGTAGAGAATATGAGTTTAGTTTTAGCATACTAAAATGAAATTATGTTAATGAAGTTATCAAGAAGGTAGTAAGATTGTATGTGCATGATGAGATAGTACTGGAGTCTTCTCAATTTGAGTTTCTCTAGGGTAATATGGTGTCTCTTTCAAATTTATGTTTTGTTAGTTCCTTTATCTACTTTAAATTTCTTATTTTCCTTTCCATATGTGACACTTTTAGTTTAGTTTTAAATCAAATTCATGACTATTTTATATAAATTTATTATGTAAATGGTTATATATGAAATCAAGGAGTTGTTAGGAGTCCATAAGGTCTGTGTTGGCGAAACTTAGTATAGAATATCTACCTATTTTATGGATCACTTGACTACTATTTTAACATTACACTAGGTACGTATTCACATTTTCTTCATGCTTGAAACCCCCTTTCTTAATTTAGTACTTGATTAATCTTCCTTACATTTTTAATGGCTTTTGATATTCTTAATACAACTATCTAACATTAAAACAAATTATTTCCTTACTTTGTGTATACACATAATATTTTCAAACTTTATCAATTACTTATGATTTCTCTATTGTATAAACCCATTGAGTCTCAATATTTATGAGTACACACCTTAAAGGGTGCACCAAGAAAGGGGTGGGAAGACCATTGGTGTTTCACAAGATTTTTGTCCCCTATACCACCATTTGTAATGAATACAAACATCTCTTAAAACTTCCCTAAGTTTTGACGCCTCTCTTACACACTCCTCCAAGAAATTCACTACCTTAAACAACCCCTACCTAAGCCAAAAACTCTTTTTGACATTTACCAAAAAAATTTAACTTAGGATAACCCTATACTTAAAATATATTACCACGTTATAGGATTATGTTATCCTTGGCCAACCTAGTTTATGACCTAACTTGTTTTTATTAATTAATGATACATAGTCGATTGGGATGATTCTATCAATTAAATTTTCTAAATGGTTTAGGGTTAGATCTATCTATATATACACATCATTTTTTCCATTTATTATAGAGAGATATATTTAATTATTCTTTTCCACTTATTTACAATCTACTTTTACACCATTCTACTTGAGTCATTGCACTTAAGGTTTACACTTGAAGAAGAATATTGTCTTGTGAAAAAGTCTTGGATGCTTTGGCCTATCTTTATGATCCTTAAAAACCACAAAAAACTCTTTCAAATTACCTTTGGCCAAAGGAGATATTGAGTCTCAATGGGTTCATCTTCAAGGTAAGTATCTCTAACTCTTACTCCTCTATTTTAGTAGATAGAAGTAGTATAAGTAATGGATTTTGAATTTATTTATATCTCCAAATATTAGCATTATATCTAATTGACTTAATTATAATTATTATATTCATGTTTACTTTTATATTTATTACCCCCATTTTTCTCCACAAACTTTAGTAAGCACTAGGTTAGATCTTACTTTACTTTATCATTTACTTTGTGAATAAGAAAATATAGGACCTAACTAGGGTTATCTCATGGTGTTGTTTGACTAAATGATTTAGAAACCTCTGTACAAATATTATTTTGGTAATGGAATTCTTTGTTAGGTATAGAATAGTCTAAATGTATCAATAAGTGGAAGGGTGAGTTTGATTTATCTTCTCTGAATTAGGATTGATTTGTAGATCAACTTTGCATTCCCTTGTATAAATTATAGTGAAACTAACATGAAATCTAACTCTTTTAGGTTTTCTTTCATGAATTAATTTATTATCATCTCTTATATATTTTTATTTATATATTACCATATCAAACTTGTTGACATAGTCTAATAGTTTGTGTGTAGGATTAACACACAATCACTGTGATTGACTCTATACTTCTCTATATAACTCTTTTCCAACAAAAAGTAACTAGATCAATCACCTTGAATCAGTTCTCCTTTTTAACCACAAGTTTGTAGACTTAGTCGACTCATTAAACTTTATATGTCATTTTCAACATATAGGGTTTATATACTCAACCAAATAGGTCAGTTATGTTCACATGCCATTTTTATCATACAAGTTTTGCAAACTTCATCCACCCAATTGACTCTATTATCAAAATAAAAATCATCATTTGAGAAATACAACATAAAAATAGAAAAATTAATCATCTTGAAAATTTATCAAGTTCATTCTTACCTTCTTAATCATTTTTTTCTTCATTTATATTCCTATTTTTCATAGTTTTTAGTCTATAAAATTGTAAACCTATAGTGAATTGGGTTGACTATATCAACACAGTTCTATAGATTGATTTCCTATCTAAAATACTCAATCAACCTATTCAACTATGTTCTTTTAGCTCTTGCATCCACAAATAACATCAACCTTATTGACTTTGTTCTATACTATTTGTATATAGTGTCACCTAAATTGACTATATACTCTTCAAAAATAAAGGAATTAAATTATCTTACTAATAATTAATTTAATTTTCATTTTTTTTACTTGATTTCTTAGAGTAAAAAACATATAATAAATAGGAGGTTTTTAATTTACTGATTTAGTCACACTATTTATCTTTTTCACACACTTCCAAATCACTTAACACCAAAAAACATCAAACAATTTCTTCCTAAAGTCTACTTACTTGGATTTCATCACAAAGGTGGAAGCCAACTTAGTTTTTTAACCCAAGTATAAACACATGGTTGATGTTATATATTGGCAAATCACCTAACATCCTTATCATTATGAGATTGTGAAGTGAGGGGGTAGGCCCCAATTCAAAATTAGTACCATCAATAATACGGACCCCTTTCATCCTAAGCTACCTAAAATTATCCATAGATTGCCTTTCTAATACCTTCTTACAGCCAACTCCCAATCACATAAATTTCAAAATTTATTATAACTTAAAAACATTCAAGAATGACCACTTCGATTAATATTTACATTCCATTTCTGTTGTTTTCTTTTTGAAATTATATTTTGTATTGCAAAACTTGTACTAGATAGTGTTGGTACAAGGTTTGTGTTATGTGATACAATTAGATCAAACACATTGATGTAATTACTTATGTGCTCAATTAAATTTTCTTAGTTATTATATTTCAAAAAAAAAAATCCTTGTCTTTAAAACATTGTCAACCTCATTAACTCAGTCTCTTATAGGTTGCTTGTCTTGTATATCTTCAGTACATATTCAACCTATCTAACTATGTGTTAGCTATAATCCCTTAGTTTTACCATCTACAAAACATAGTTGAGAAATTTGATTGTCTTTTTAATCCTATTTTTTTCAACTTTCCTATATACTCTATTGACCTACTCAACTTTGTAGCTCTTGGTTGATACTATTTGGTATTTGGATGACTTTGTTCTTATTTTTCACCTTTGCTTTCTAATCTTATATTATTACTTTAATCATCATGGAATCCCCTATAATAACCTTTTTAGACAACCTCAATCCCTTTAGATGCTATATGGGATGTTTTTTCCTTCTTACCTTTTCTACCTAAGAGGATCTTCACTCTTGGATCACTTTTTATCATCCCTCATCTTTGGACTTTGATATGGTCTCAATTGCTCTAACTGATGAGATTGATGGAATAGATCCATTTTATACTTCTCAAGATGTTTCTCTCTTTAAATCACCTTATTACACTGTGGGGTAAATTGACACAATAATAACCAAGAACCTCAAAGGAAACCTTCTAAAAACCAACAACCCACCTCCTATCAATACTCCTTATAGAAAAACTTCCCTTAATACCAATTTAGAGAATGTTCCTCCTACCAATCCTAACAATCCACCCATGAAAAACCAATCCACTAGTTGATACCACTCAAATTATTGCATAAATAGTGCAACAAATAAACATCAAGCAAACATTTAATTCTTATCAAAAGATTCAAATGCAACATCATTTGATAAACATGTATAATAAACATCCTCTTCTTCTTCCCCAAAATAACCAAAATTTCATCCCTCCACCTCTTAAAGATACCATGAGAAATATCATTCCCCAACCTATTATGCATAATAAGATGCTTCAAAACATTTAAAATTAACCTTTAGCCTACTTCATTATTTCTATTGATATTGGTAATATATCTCCAACTATTAAATATTATGGGACTAAAGACCCCACATGTTTTCTCAAAGCATTTGGTAATATTTATAAAGATTGGATTCAAACTAATACCTTTGCCACTACCAAAATTGTAGTTAAAACACTCCTATGTGATGTATTAGAATGGTTTAACAAAATTTCCAAACATTCTATATGAGAAATTGAGGATTTAGTCAACCCTTTAGTTAAGTAATTTCAACACGATGATCTCCCTAAAAATTGTCTTAGCCATTACATTAATGTTAAACAATCCCCTTCTGAATTAGATTGTGATTCTATCAAATGTTGGAAATCTTTGGATCACAAATCTGATCATAAAATGACTAATGATAACTTGTTCAAACTCTTCATAATTACCTTAACATCTTTCCTCCAATATAAGGTTCAAACTTTTGCTCCCCAAACTTTAAACGATGTTATCGATTAAGTTAAGTAACAAGAATTTATAATGAAATAGTTCAAACCCAACACTAAAACCATCAAGGGATATTTACAACACTCCAACAACATAATCCTTGGAAATACTCCTCAAACAAAACATGCGTATCCAAAATGGATAATCCCCAAGTTCCCCACACACCGTTAACTATTCAACAAATGAAACAACTTTTATCACCTTCTAAACCATTCACTTATGCTAACAATCCACCTACATGGTATGATCCTAATATTTTTTTTTGGTTTCATGCCAATGTTAGCCATTCCCATGAAACATATTATAACATTACCAAAATTGTCATTTATTTTATGCTAAGAGATACATTCAATCATGATGCTATGATCAAAATACATCATAATGATTATTTTACCACCTCTCAAAAGAAACAAGCTTTCAATCCTTCTTCCTCTAACAACCCAAAATATTTTTCTAACTCTAACCCAAAACATTCAAATAAGTATATTTATGAAATTGGTGTTGACTATGACCAATACTATATCAATTCTCAATATATGAATACAACTAAAGTCAATTATCGATGTAAACATGCCCACAAAGATCCCATCACAAAGCCAAAAAACCATCACTCAAAGAACAAATTCTCAAGGACACCACTACCACTAATATACCTTTTGAAACCAATGAGGAAACACTTACACAATATGAACCTCAAACTAGCTCTCTTCATATCAAAAATGTTTTACCTTCCAATCCTCGTGTTATTTCTTCAACTTCAAAATCTCATTAGGATCTTGTATAGGAACTTAACTCTATGCCTTGTAAAATACCTCTGATGAATTTAGTTTGCACCTTTCCATATAACCACAAATTCCTAATGCAATAGTTACAATAAATTGAAAAACCTCGTTCCCTTGAAGTGGAACGACCTCCTCATGATCCTTCACTGACTAAAGTTCATACTACTAAAACTATTTGTCCTTATTCTAAACCTTCCATAGAGTTCCTTGAAGAAGACATGATCATTTATGAAATTATCTTTCAAGCCAATGACCCACCTCTCTTAATTAAAATCACCATAAATAACACCCTTATTAAAAAATTATTAGTAGATGAAGGGTTGGGCATTAATATTACATCCCTTTGACTAATTCAACAACTTAGGTATAATAAATATAATCTCAAGCAAATTCATCTGACATGTCATGGATTTTACAAGACCAATCAAAAACCACTTGGTTGTATTTAGCTCCCTCTCACTATTAGACCTAAAACTATATGTACCAAGCTCATGGTTCTTGACTGAACATTACCCTACAATATACTCCTAGGTCACCCATGGACACATCACATGAGAGATATTACCTCTTCCAATAGCCAATGTATCAATTTTATTCATAATGGTAAACTTTATAAACATGAGGCCAATCCTAATCTATGGAGTATTCAACTTCCCAACCCCAAATCTTAGTATCAAATTCCAACCATTCCATGAATTAATAGTACACCTCTACCTAAATTATTCAAACTGAATCTAGATTTAGAGGTCACTTTTACTAATTTTATGATGATGAGCCAAATGAATTGAAAAACACTTGCAATACTACTAAGCTACCACCTTACATTTTAGAGTGGCTACCTCCTTCCTTATTACTCCATGATCATACCATCCCTCTCATCGATGAGATCACTAACCTCCCTCCACCATGTAATACACATGAAGCATATTACATAGAATATGACATCACATGTAATGAATATGGAGTGACCAAGTTATTTCAATACCATTTAACCATGTCACCTCACAAATTTGGTGATTTAGGTGTATCTTCTCCTGATGCTCCTCTAGAGACATAAGTATGTACTATCTCTCACACCTATGATGATAACTACATCATGGCCTAAGCTCAATCAAGAGACTTGGATGTTCAACACTATTAACAAACCTTAGATAAAACACATGCTTTCAACCATGATGTTCATGCCATTTCCATGGATAGTGAATTAGAACTTGAAGGTCACTTGCCTCTAATTAATTCTCCACTTATCGATACCCCTTGGTTTATTGAACAAATCTTACCTATAATAAATAGAAATATTATAGAACCTTTTATACCTTATATATCACCAATAATATATCAAATATCCTCCCTACTAATGAATCTAAAGATACACATATTATCAATCCAATTGAATCCAATCAACCTTCATCCACAATTCTACCTACACCTGAAATTAATCTTGATGCAAAGGAAACAAATGTACACCAAATACATTATGAATATGATTTCCATGGTAATAAAATCATCGATCTTAAATTTAAAATGGAATAATATGGACCCTTACCCACACTACATAGCGATGAGGCCATAATTGAGTTACTCCATGCTAGAGAACCTTAACTTCCACATCAACATCATAAAATATAGAATTTAAAATGCAAAGATCCTTATTTTAATAACTTCATTTCTAGCTTATATCCTAAAACAAACCCCATTTTTTCTCTTCTAATGATCCATATCATTTTCAATATGAAAAGGCTATGCTCATTAAAAAAACTATGAGAATAGAATATGGCACACCCTCATGTCCTCAACCCATAATAGTCTCTAAATAAATCATGTTGATCAAACATGCTAAATTTAGCCTATTATTCAATAAATATAGTGAAAAAATTTCTTGGTCATATGAGGACATGCCAAGTATTGACCCTAGTATCTTTTTTCACAATATCATCACATACCTAGGTGTTAGACCCATTTGATAAAAATAATATAAATTTCCACCCTATGCCATAAATAATTTATCAAACTATTAGATGCCAAGTTTATTAAACCTATTTATTATTCCAAATAGGTGTTAAACATTGTTCCTATTTACAAAAAAATCACCATGGTCATTTGTATATGCATCAACTTCTGCAATATTAATCTCACATGTCCCAAAGATAATTTTCCATTATCTTCAATAGATGTTATCATAGATTCCACTGTTGGATATTAAATTTTGTCACTAATGGATGGTTTTTTAGGCTATAATTAAATTCACATATCCCCCAAATACCAACACAAGACAACATTCACTATGGAATGGGGCACCTATTTCTATGTTAAAATGTCTTTCAACCGTAAAAATGTCAAACCTACCTATGAACACACCATGACTCACATTTTTCATGATATTATACATAAAATTATGGAAACTTATGTGGATGACCTCATTTAAAAATCAAAAAGTCACACAAGACATCTCTTTGACCTATCCATCATCTTTGATTGATTAATTTAGTACAAAGTTAGACTCAACCCATACAAGTGTGTCTTTGGCATTACATCTAGTAAATTGCTAGGGTTATTAGCCTCTCTTTATTTTATTAATGTCGATCCCACTAAAATAAAAATTATAGTCAACATGCCCATTCCTTTCTATATTCTAAACATTCACACTTACCTTGGAAAGCTTGGGGAAATTTGATGATTCATCTCAAAAATGGCTTATCACATATACTCTATTAATTCCCTTATTTAAAAAGGTAATGCTTTAGAATGGACTGATCCCTATCATACAGCATTCAACAACATGAAATAATCTTTTTTCTATACTCCCACCCTTTGCCCACCTTTTAATGATTGACCTTTAATTTTGTACACCTCTTCTACTCCTGTATCCATTGGGGAAATGCTTGCCCAACAAAATGATACCAAAAGAGAACACACTATTTAATATATTATTTGAGGCCTCATTGATTACAAAAAAAATTATACTAAAGTATAATGTGATTGTCTTTCTATCTACTTTATAGTTGAAAATCTCCATCACTATATGTTTTATCAAACAACTTATGTCATTGTCCATTCTAATTCATTTCATCATTTTTTCTCTAAATCATTTCTACCTATAGATAGAATTAGCAAAAGGATGGTTCTCTTATTGGAGTTTGACCTTTGAACCATAACACAAAAATATATTAAAGGGTAATTCATTTTTGAACAAATTATAGCAGTACCCATACCCACTACAAATCACCTTCAATATAATCTCCTTGATGATAACATTCTTTATATTGAAGTTATTAAGCAAGTTATTTTCCTTAAAGATTATTTCCATAATTTCATTGATGATTTTGAGGCAAATAATCAAGAAGATACCAATATCATTCTTGATACTACTAAATCCAAAGTAGTTATCAAAGAATTTCTTAAAGTCACCATCGATTTACATGAAGACACCTAGACCCTCCACTTTGATGGTGCCAAATACTTCTAAGGAGATAGGTTAGGTTGTATTCTATCTAATCCTCATGGTAATATCATCCCTCTATAATTTAGGCTAACCTTTGATGTCATTAATGAAATGGTAGAATATGAATCTCTAATTTTAGGTATGAAAGCAACACTTGACTTAGATATCCCATATCTACCTACTTTAGGCGATTCCCCCAACTTATCTACCACTAGGTTAATGGTGATTACTAGTGTAAAGTGAAAATCTTATTACTTGTGATCAAATGGTAAAAACACTAACCAAAGAGTTTTTTTTCCTTTACCTTTGAGCCAATTCCAAGAGATCAAAACTCTATCATTGATTATCTTACTTTTTCAACATGTTTATTTCGTACTCATCAAGTAATTAATGATTCCCAATTTCTTATTCAAATAATAATATTTTCATATTATATCCAACCATAGGATTCACTCATATATCACATTGAGTTTGTCCCTATTCAAAAAATCCCATGGTAAAAAAACATCATCGAATTCCTTGAACATCAAACCTATCCTCCAGACATGGATTCTCATGAAAATACCAAAATTCATATACAATCCTTTAAATATGTCTTCTGATATAACATCCTTTATTAACATAATGTAGAAGGTACCTTTCTATGTTGTGTCATGTAATAATATGCCCCTCTTTTCCTTGATCAAGCCTGTGGGGAATTTATAGTGATCACTATAGTAGACATGGTACAATGTGCAAATGCTTCTGTATGGGATACTTTTAGCCTAATTTATAAAAATACACTATTAATTTTGTAAAAAGTATAATCCTTGTCAACTTCATGATGATTAATTCATTCACCACCAGCTAATCTCTAAACTATGGAGTCTCCTTGGCCATTTTCCATGTGGTATTAAATCTCATTGGAAAATTACCTCAATGACAAGATGGTCATGATTTTATCATTACTTCTACTAAATGATTAGAAGCCATGCCTCTTTTCAATGTCATGGGAATAAATATTTATAAATTCATCCTTAACCAATTATTTTTTATTTGGAGTTTCCCATACTATCATTTATGACAATGACAATAATTTTAAAAACAAAGACATGAGACAATTATGTGCTAAATTTAAAATATCCCACAAATTTTCCACACTTCACCATCGATAATGTAATGGCCAAGCTAAGGCCACAGAAATAATTCTCAATAAAATTATATAAAAGACCATTCAAGAAACTTGCACTGATTGGCATCTTCACTTATATCTTGTACTTTGGGTTTATCATACTAACATACGTACTACTATTGGGGAAACATCATTCTCATTAGTCTATGGTCCCAAGTTTGTCTTACCATTAAAAATTTAACTCCCCTCTTTACATATATCTCTTTATGATATCATTTTTGATGAGTAATTATGTGAAGCTTACCTTCATTCCATCTATCTTATTAATGAACACCGTTTAGCCAATCTTCAACATAACCACCAATACAAGGATTGTATTAGCAAACAACATAATAAAAAGGTTAAAATCTACACTTTAAATGTTGGTGATCTAGTCCTTAATTTGTACTATACCCATGATAAAAAAGGTAAATACGCTTAAAACTGGTGGAGTCCTTATTTAGTGAAAGATATTCTTAGTCCTAGTATTTATTGCATATAGACTAGTGAAGGCCATGTTTTTGAAAAACCCACCAATGCATAATTTTTGAAGAAATAATTTGCTTAAATATTTCCCTTATTATCATACTTTTATATATTATCCTAATAATACTTCTTGTAGGATTTTTACATGGATCTCATCCTTTGCATCAAGCTCTTTTTACGCAAACCTTAGTTCCTTCCCTTGATCATTTGGTTTATTTATTTCATGAGTTACATTATAATACTATGTATAGGACCCAATTTTATTCATGCATTCCTTTTCATTTCATACATTTATTTTTCATATAAGTTTGTTATTTTTCAATGTTTTTTTATTACACCTACTTGGATTTCTCTTTTGTGAGTCGTAGTGTAAGACCATGGATAGGACTAGGATCTCCTCAAAAATACCATTTTTAACCTTTTTTCACCCACTTGGGTTTCTCTTTTATGAGTTACAATGTAATACCATGGATAGGACTAGGCCCTCCTCATAAAATCAACATATTATTTCAAAACACCTTTCCTAAACTGATTATTCTTTTTCTAGAATGTTAAGAAATGGTTATAACTTTGTGATTAAATACTCTCAGCTTTAGTTTTTATTTCTTTTGTAGATAAAACTTACCCAAAAAACTATGTTAGCATGTTCCCCTACACTTACATACATTCTTATAATAAGGAATCATACTTACCTATTATTGTATCCCTTTTCACATTATCACATTTTTTGTGATTTGAAGTAATTAAAATTGTTTCATGTTCATTCCTTTTGATTTATTTTCCTCTCATTCCACTTTAGAAAAAACAAATTTGAAGTCAAGATGACACTTTTATTTCACATTAATAAATAATATTGTTAAACACCATGCTCTCTAAGTTCTCTTTCTTAGCTATCAACTCCAAAGTTTTCAAATGATAGCCATTTTTAGCACTCGTGTTTGGTTCTTTGAATCCGTATGGAGGAGGAATAAAAAATCCATAAAAATTTAACATCCAAATCATTTAAAACAAAAGTCAATGATCAAAAGATAATTTAAAAATCAAACAGTCAACATCACACCAAAATACATGATTTATAGCACATATCCTATCTCTAATTGAAGTTCAAACTCTATAATTGGCTTTGTGATAGAGCCAAGGTCCATTAGGGTGTGGTAGGTCAGTAGATTAAGATATTATAATTTAAAAACATATAAAGTGTTATCTACTTTCTCACACAAGTACCAATCTTCATAGTAAATTGATAACTTTGTAAGGGGTCCTGAGGAATAGGGAACATATTGTGGGAAGGTAGGTCCATTTTAATTTTCATGCATATAGCCTTCATGGGATGATATGCATACTTAATTTGATGACCTATGTTTTGTGTGCTTAGGAAAATTTCTCCAAAGTCCTTAATGTTGAAAGTCTTATAATTTGGGAAAACTTAATTTTAGTGTCTTAACTTTGATAAAAAGTTTTTCTACCTTGATTTTTCCTTCATTTCCCTCACCACCCATTTAGTTTCCCCCCTTGACAAGAAAGTTTGATTCTACATCTATTTTCCAACTTCTATATTCCCTCTTATTCACATCTTAAACCATGCTAGCACTACTTTGTTTTGGTTTTATCTATCTTTAGAAAAAAACATTATGCTTGAGTGAATATGGATTATCTTCTTTATACCATTGCTTTACATTTCTAGAATTGTCTTGGTTTCAATTGAAAATTTTCTGTTATCACTCCTCTTTTCTTAGACAACTGCATCTATTTATATATTTTTTATACTTCCTTTTTTTTGGACAAATGCATTTATTTCTATTTTTTTGTACTTTTTCCATTATTTAGTGAGTTTGGATTTTTACTTCTCACTCACCAATGTTGTTTTCCCTTTCTATGTACTTTTTCTATTGATGATTGAGTAAGGATTATTACTGCTCACTCATCAATATTGTTTTACCATTGTTTTCCCATCTTTATTTAAGTAAGGATTGTTACTGCTTTTACATTGATGTTAGATTATCATTTTTACTTGTATCCTTAGTTTGAATTGGTTTGTTTACCTTTCTTACTTAAGGTATACTTGTTTGAGTTTTTTAGTTATTTAGTAACCTTGGATTTTTGGTTACCCAATTTACTCTAAACTTTTGGATAGGTCATTTGGTGATAACTTAGCATTTATCATCCTAGCTCACCAAATTTTTAAGTACATCATGCCTACATAATTCAATTGTCTTAGGTTTCCTAAGTTTTTCTTTTTTTTTTTTTTTTTTTTTTTTTTTTTTTTTAATTTAATTTTGTATCCTTGGGTTTATCTAAAGCAATCTATGAACCCTCCATGATCAAAACTACAAATGTATTAGATAACCATCTAGTGATAAAGGTAAGTCAAGGTATACATATATTACTTTTATTTTTAGTTATTTCCTTTTAGTTATTTTATGATTTAAAATACTATAATTTATTTAGATTTAATGTTATGTGTTGCTATGTTTTTTTCCCAAAGCACTATCCCATGTTACACCCGCATGACATGTGATGATATTCAAGTGGGGAATATGTTTATATATAATATTTTCAAATTTATCAATTATTGATGCTTTTTATTTTACAAGAACCCATCAAGTCTCAATCTCTCTGAGTGCATGCCTTAAAGGGTGCACCAGGAAAGGGGTGGGTAGACCATTAGTGATTCAAAAGATTATTGTCCCTTATACCAAAATTTATAACCAACACAAACTTTACTTATACACTTCATTAATATTTGACACATCCCTTACACACTCCTCCAAGAAATTCACCACCCTATATAACCCCTGCCTAAGCCAAAAAATATTTGTGATATTTACCAAACAAAGTCATCCTGGGTCAACTCTGTACTTAAAATATATTAGCACATTATAGGATTAGGTCAGCCTTGGCTAACCTAGTCTAAGACCTAACTTGATTTTATTAAATAATGATATAGGGTTGATTGAGCTGACTCTATCGACTAAACTTTTAGAAGGGTTTAGGGTTAGATCCAATTATATATACACATATTTTTTCCATTTTTTTTAGAGAGAGATAGATCTAATCATTCATTTATGCTTCCTTACAATATACTCTTCGACCATTCTAATTGAGGAGTCATTACTTAGGGTTTACACTTTAATAAGAATCTTGTCTTGTGGAAAAGTATTGGATGTTTTGGCCTATCTTAGTGATCCTTACAAACCACAATGATCTATTTTGAAATACCTTTGACCAAGGGAGAGGCTAAATCTTGATGGGTTGATCTTCAAGTTAATTACCTCTAACTCTTACTCCTCTATTTTAGTAAATAGAAGTAACATAAGTAATGAATTTTTAATGTATTTATCTCTTTATGTATTAGGGTTATATCTAATTGATTTAATTAGAATTATTCTATGCATGTTTAATTTTATGCTTGTTACCCCCATTTTATGCCATAAGATTTGGTGAGCACTAGGTTAGATTTTTCTTTACTTTGTCATTTATTTTGTGAATAAGAAAACATAGGACCTAGCTAGGATTATCTCATGGTGTTGCTTGACTAGAGGCATTGGAACCCTCTCTAGTGACATATATACATATACACACACAGATATATATATATATATATATATATATATATATATATATATGTATGTATGTATGGATAATATCTCAAAGAGATTCCAATTTGGGTGAGACCCAATGAGGTAGGGGTGTCTCTTCTACAAAAATGGCCTAGGGCTCACACCTAGCCTACCTCCTTTGGAAAAAACAAAGATCCCACCTAAACAATAACAAATTATTCACTAGCCATGCATGTATCTATCAAGAGCAACAAGAGTGAACACTAGATGCTCATGCAAAACTAAGGTCCAAAGTTGAAACACAAGCACTTCCATCTAGACCTAGGATGGAAGCTCAAAACTAAACCCATGAGGAGATTAGGGATTTCTAATGATTGCCTCCTTGTTGCATTATAATCTAAGCATAACATTAAACTTCTATCTAGCATTACTCAAACACCAAAGAGGAGGATATCCACACCCCTACATATCATAATTGTCTAATGCCCAATTTACTAAGGCATCTACCCCTTTATTGAATTACCTTGGAATATGGGTAAAAATAATCATGTCAAATTTTCTTCAAACACATTGAATTTTATTGAAGATCCTCTAAATTCTCCATTCCTTAGAAGAGTTTATTTCAGTTTGCTCTAAAAAATGGATCTTGATCTTAGAATCATCAAAAACATGGATATTCTTCCACCCTATGTTTCAGGCCCTTATAAAAATTTATGCTATGGATTGCCCTTCAACATATTTATTGGTGGTAGTACCCAAATTGATAGAAAATAATTAAATGTTATTATCAATAGCATACCCATACCCTCCCATGTTGGTCAGGCCAAGATTAACCTTGGATGCTCCAATAGAATGGATAACATCAAAACCCATATGAGGATAGGATGATGAATATGCTCTGAGACCTTTGGATATAGAGGGTTAGGTGTTATCTGAATGTAAATCTTGTTCATAATATTCATCCATCTTTGGGATGGTTTTTGGGAGGTTTAATCAATTGTATAATAAATTGCCTCACATTAATAAGAGTATGATGCCACACCCTATCTAATCAACTAAGACTACACTTAAATATGTATGCATTCCTCTCTTTTTAACTATTACAAAGGAGGAGAGACACCCTATTCCACATAATTTGATTGCAAGAATTATTTAATTGAAAAATATGAGTCTAGTCCTAAAGGGATTATGTTAAGGAAAAGAAGGAAATCCATAGAATTTATAGAAGAGCAACAAGAAATTTCCATAATTTTGAAATGAATGGGTAAGAGATGAAAATATGGTTTGATGAATCCTCATGGTTCCATCACATCTCACATATAAATGGACCATTGAGTCCCATTTTTAGGAGTTGATCACTAGTCAGTATTTTGCCTTGGAGAAGAACCCAAATGAAGAACTAAATTTTGGCCAAAGATTATGAGTCCACATCTATTTGAAGATATTTTGAAGAATATGAGAGCTATAAGGGGATAAATAAGTGTGTCTCTTAGCAACCATATACTTTCCATGACCCAAGATACCCTAGGAAAGGGTATCTTCATTGTTAGAGCTAGAAAGGCTTATATCTTTAAGAATAATGGTGATCTAATTTTTCTCTTGCTCAGATAATCTAATTGGCCATTCATCCAAAGGTTTCCATTGTCTTTCAATTTCCCATTCTTGATTGGGACCTCTAGAATAATTGGAGACCATGATCCATTAATTTCTATGGAGCTATTCCATAATATCTAGTAGTTGGGGATACTTGTCAATAATGGGTGGATGACCATACCAAGAGTCAGTCCAAAAGTGGGGGTTTTCACTATTGTTAGTAATCCAAAATAACTTATTTTTTATAAGGGTATCCCCAACTCTTAACACTACCAAGATAGGAGATCTATGACTAGGAAGATAAAGTCTAATAATTTGTGCAAGATCTAGGTTATTTGCATATTTGGCTCAAATAACATTGGCCCATAGTTGGGAAGGATATTGAAGAAGGTGACAATAGATTTTAACCCCAAGGTCTTAACCATTTAACAACATTAAATGGAAACTTATACCCCCTCAAGATTTGGGTGGTAAAAAATGGTCTAGGCATCTAACAACCACTTTCTATCTAGCTTAGGACCTCTCCACATGAACTTATAACAAACTTGATCCATGGATTTGAGAATTAATTTAGGTATATTTAAAATAGAGTAAAAATAAATGGGAATATCTTGGATCACACTTTTAATAAGAGTGATTTTGCCTAACACAAAAAACATTTGTGGGTCCAATTTGTAATTTTTACCTTAATTTTGTTCGAGATTCATCCCTAATTATAAAGTATACATTCCTTAAGAGGGAGACCAAGATAAAGAACCAGAAGAAGGCCTCTTTGGAAGCACAATTTATTCATGATTAAAACCTTTTGTCTGGGACTAGTATGGAAAAAAGGACTCTAGATTTTTCATCATTGATAACTTACTTAGGATTTTTGTTGAATACACTCAAATAATTGATAAATCTTGTTGCTTCTTGAGTATTAGCTTTCCCCATGAAAGATGTATCATCAACAAACTATAAATGTGATAAATTTTTAGCTCTCTATGCATAATTAATTCCTTTGATAATTCTATCATCTCTAGCCTTAGATAAAAAAATTCCCAAGAATTCATCAAGTATGATAAACAAGTAGGGAGATAAGGGATCCCCATGCTAGATACCATGAGTCACCAAAAATAACTTGGTAGGATTGCCATTGATAGTCACTAAAAAGGATATAGAATTGATGAAACCATTAACTTAGACAATGAAATCCTCAGAACAACCAAATTGTTGAAGTACCTTTAAAAGGAAAGCCCAATCGACCCTATCATAAGCTTTAGAAAGGTCTAGCTTAATAAACATAGTAGGAATCTTTTGAATTTACATGGAATGAAGGATTTTTTGAGTAAGAATGATCTCATACAAAATTTGTTTACCATCAACATAACCCCTTACTCCAAAGTGATAATTTTGTGGAGAAGAGGTTTTAAACAGTTGGCCATAATCTTGGAGATACTTTTATATAACACATCACATAAAGCAATTGGCTTGAATCCAAAAAAAATTATGACATCATGAGATTTAGGAATCAAGGCTATAAAATTCCTAATGATATGCTTGATAATGGTTTTAACTTCCCTAACTTCTTTTGTAACTTGTAATAGGTCATGTTGAATAAGATCCCAGAACTCTTGATAAAACTTAGCTAGAAACTCATTAGGGACAGAAGTTTTTCCTCTTCACATACTAAATACAACCTTCTTTATCTCATCTAAGGAGATATTTTTAGAGAGGTGGTAATTGTCTACATCTGAGATAATACAATAAATTTACTAGAGAATTTTATGTTGGGAAACCAAGTCCAAGGGAACAATAGAAAATAGCTAAGAGAAGAAACTAAGAGCTAAGTTAGAAATACCTTCATAGGAGAAAACCCAAGATCCATCATCTACTTCCAAGGAGGAAATGTAATATTTGGATCTATGTTTAAGGAGGGAGTTGAAAAAGAAAGTCATTTTATTATCCCCTTCCTGAATTTAGGTGATTCTTTCCTTTTGCTTCCACATTATTTCCTCTCTAAGAATCCACTCCTTCATTTGACTTGACAAATCTAGCTCTTCCTTTTTAAAGTTCTCATATATACCTCCTAGCCATATAACTTCATTAACTATTTCTAGCTTATCAACTATTTCTCTCTTCTTGAATTTAATATTCCCAAATTCTCCCCAATTCCATTTTCTTAATTATGATTTGAGAAAGTTGAGATTTTTGGCAAAGGTGTACATGTGTGTTCCATGATGTGGGTATCCCCTTCCACCATTGCTTGATTTTGTTCCTAAAATCTTCATGGTGAAACCACATTAGTTTTAAATGGAAGGGAGATTGAGGATGGTGAGATTCTCAAATTTCTAGCAAAATGGGCCAATGATCTAAACTAGCACTATTTAGGACTCTAGATTTTGGAATTTAACCCTGAGTAATAAAGTCTACTAATAAAAGAAACTTGTCCAATCTTTTAGAGATTCCATCTAGGCCCATTCTATTTTTTGACCAAGTCATCAAAATATTATCAAGTTTAATATCAATGAGATTAAGAGAGGAAAAAGAATCCAACATGATGTAGGAGTTGGTATCCAATTTCCTAATACCACCAATATTTTCATCCAAAGACAAGATAGAATTGAAGTCACCTTCAACTAGTTTCCTAGCATAGGGAAGAATCTGGGCAATATATTTCAAGATTTGCCATTTTATTTTTTCCTCCAAAGTATTCGAAAAGTAGACATTGATGAGTAAAATAGGCTACTCATTATTTATAATATGGGAAAGAATAGTAAGAATTACCTTTGTAGAGAAAGAGGTGATCGCCAAAATGTCCTTTAGGTTCCAGAATCAAGCTATACCTCTTGAAACCCCAATAACATCATTGGTGAGAAAAGAAGCATTCAGCCAAATTTTCTTCACAATATAATTCATATTATCACTGGTAACTTTATTTTCTTGAAGGAAAAGCATCTAAGGGTGATGAGCTTTCACCATTATACTAATTTCATTGTATTTTGAGGGGAATCCTTTAATCCACCTAATATTCCAAGAAATGCACTTCATGATTAAATGCATTTATACATTTGGGATATCTCTTTCACCTTTCTTGATGCCATAAGTTTATCACCCTCCATATGAATGTGAGTTTCCATGGATTTCTTACCTACTTTTTGATTAGAGTCCATATTGACATTATTATTAGAGGATTGGTTGATTCTTTTGGGCTCTGAAAGGGAAGGTAGATCTAGAGTTTGAGAGTATGGGACCAGAGCCTATAAACGATGTTCCTCCTTATGGGAGAGCAACTCTAAACTTTGAGGGTTATATATTTCTAGTTTATGGTTTTTGATGTTTTGAGTATATTCCACAAGACTAACTCCCTCATCTTCAACAAAAATATTAGTCAATGGATGAGCAAGGTGACCATCATATTCAACATGATTCTATTCATGAAATTGAGTTCCAAATACCTTCATCTCCATTAAGAAGGATCCCCACTTATCATCAGCTATAGTAACAAATTTATTATCAAAGGGCAGTGTCTTGGTGCAGGGTTTATTGGTTTTGACTGTATGTTTCCTTTTGGCATCTTGAAAACTATCTTGATATTGGGATCCCATGAAACATTAGGTGAATAGAGTTTGAAATTTTTACCCAAATTCCCATATTCATGCCAGATTTTACATCTAAAGGGAATATTTTCATATTCAACATCTTATTCGTAGACCCCATCTCCAAATTATAAGGTAACTTTTTTGGGTAGCAGCTTATCCATATTTACTAAGACATGGATTCTAGCATAAATGATATGTTCAAACCTATAAATGTTTTCCACTATAATCATGTGTGTTTCAAGTGTATTACCAATCACACCTAGTATATAAGGAGTTTATAACTCAGGAGGTAAGCCAAAGACCCTGACCCAAACCAAGATGATCGAAGGGAGATCTTCTTTTGTTCAAAACAAGGTATGCCATAGTTTCATAAAGAGTCTCAGTCATCCCAAAAACCATGGTCCACCTTGAAAAAATTGATCTCTATCCTCCCTAGATACAAGGGAGATTAAAAAATATCCATTAAGATAGACCCAATTCTAAATCTCCCCATTGATGTTCCACTACTTGCTAGCCCAAGCTTTAAAGGTTTGCAGACAGGGCTGATATCCCATGAACCAACATATCAATTATCTCATTTACAATTGTTAAATATTATTATATACTTCAAATTTCTATAGATGGACTATTGGAGATCCATCCATAGCCTTCATACATCTCACTTCCATCTTCTTAGGGTCAAATTTGGGCATTCATAAGGTCTGGTAGTAGAAACTATTACCTTCATCCACAATAGTGGGTTTAGATTGCATCTAGATAACTAATTTGAAATTGAGTTTCCTAGGGTTTGTATTTATCCTACCATTTTCATTCATTTATATTCAATTTTTCCTTCAACCCCTCTCTAGCGATATTATTATTGTAAGGTACCCCTTTGTTAGGTCTAGTGATTCCATCTTGGTCATGACCCTAATTGTCTAAATGTATCAACAAGTGAAAGGGTAAGTGTTATTTTTCTTCTCCAATATAGGATTGATTTTTATATTAGCTTCACTTTCCATTATATAAACTTTTTACCTAATTATTGCAAACAAATAGGAAACCTTGTCTCATTTCTAATAAGACCAGTAGCCTTCTTTAGACCTTTTACCTTGATTCAATGGTTATATTATTTTAATTTTGGATACCTAATTAATTATAGAGTTTCTTATAATCTTCTTGACTTTTTCTAATTCAATAAACAAGCTCTCACACCTTCTAACACTTGTCTTTTCACTAAAATACAAAAACTTAGGTTTTTAGCCCTTTTTAAGACTTATTTAAGGAGTTGCATAAAACAATCATGAATATCTCTTATTTTAGAGGTATAAAACTCCTAAAACCACTTTAATCATCTATAAAATACTTTCTTTAATCCTTATATAAAGTTTGGATGGCTAGTTTTGAAGATATAACCATTTTTATCATTGACAACCCTAGTAAGGGTTTACAGTCCCATATAGATCCAAGAGTATTCAAATAGGTTCAATTATTATTTTAAGACATATTCATAAATCCTATAAATTTTAAATTTACTAGTATATATTTCTCTATTTATTGAGTTTGATCCTTGAACAATCTTGAAAACATGAAAAAATGTTTTTAACCTTGACAATGTTACCTTGTTTCTAACCTTGTAGACTAAGAAAGTTGAATATTTATCTCTAGATGATTAAATGATTCAAGACCACATTTAAAACTTGATATACATTATAATATACCTGTCCATAATTTTTCATCAACTTTCACTAGTTCATTTACAAGATATGGCCATTTTAGTATGTTAAAACCCTAATTTGTAGTCTATAGGCTAAGAGCACAAAGAATTAGGGAATTAAAATTATAGCCAATTTTTATAGACTCTATAAATTGAAATTAAACCCTCATAAATTATTTATTTTATATCAATACATTTCTATGTTTGATCAGATTTAGCAAGGAAGAAAATGATCTTTTTCGCTCTTGATTGTTAACTGTAACTATGTTCTGTGACTATCACAAGACAATAAACAAACATTCAATGTAAATTTAAATACATATACCTATAAATTAGTCCTAAATAATATTAAAAAACTCCCCATATATATTATTTACTTTAATAATAATTCTTTTAGTTCTAAAACAAGTAATGACTACCTCAAAAGACCCCTTAATCTGACTGTTACACTATAAACCCTACTTACAAACTTTTGTAGCTTAGAATAAATTTAAAAGTATAAAGTAACATAAATAAAACATTTAAATGACATTAAATAACATATGTATAAAATTTTATAATACATCATAGTCATCATGAAGTTTTTATTTTATTACTATGTCTTCAAAACATCTTTTACAAACCTACTGACCTTCACCAACCTTTACACAAACCTAGAGACTTGTAATCAACCTCCTACCCTCCATACACAACAATCATACTACTTAAAAATTTATTATTTTATTTTATTATCATATTATTACTTGTTTAAGGGATTATCACCTTATAAGTAATATTCTATACTAATTTTGGTCTTGTTTCAAAACCAAATACCGCTCCACAAACTAAGATTTATAAAAAACATGCTCAATTTGGCTTATTTCCTATGTTATACATGTTTATAGAGTATTTTTATACATAATTTATGATTTTTGAAGACGTTATATATATATATATATATTAAATACATATCTTAGAACCTATTAGACTTTTTTAACATAGGGCCAATACCTTAAAACATGCACAAAATCTTCAAAACTCAAAATAGAAAATTCAATTATTTGAATTCACATTTTGGTAGGAAAGTATAAAAGAAGCTTTGAATAAAAATATTAAGACTCTAAGTATAACAATTCTAAATTGACACAATATGATATATTACACTTACTTAAAAACTATCAAACTAACATTGATTTATCAAACCCAAACAAGCTAAAATTTACATAGTTCTTGGTGATGCTCCTACATCATACTCCCCAAGTGGAAAATAAGAGCTCCATCTCAAATAAAATTTATTTTTATGTTTTTCTAATTTCTTGATACCTTCTTTTGTTTAACTACATGTATCTCTTTCTTATATTTTATTGCTTCCTCCTTCTATACTCCTTCATTCTCTTCCTCATAACTACTCTTTAGAAGTTTTATCAAATCTTCCTTGTTGTATAAGAGCCTTAGATAGGAATTTAAATCTTTTGTATCTTCATCTTTATCACTCTTATCTTCATTCAATTCATCATTATCTTAGTTTAATAGCTAAAATAACTTAGATTTTTCTCTTCTTATGTCATCCTTTTCTCATATGAGGTCTAAAGAATCTGATCCTTACATTATTTTCCTTCATATTATCTCTTCCTCTTCACTATATTATTCCATTTGTTTATTTTTTAGTTTTTATTTATTCTTCACAAGGTACTATAACTTGTATCATAACCTATTCTTAGACTTTATTGTCATCATGTGTTAAGTTAGACATGTCTTTATGCTGCATCTCTATCTGATTTCTTACTCTAAACACCATTGCAGGTGTTTATCTTACTCTCTTTCATAGTAATACACCTTGAATTTCATATTTTTATTCCTTTACCTTCTTATCTTCTAAATTCTTGGTCAACTTGAACTCTCTTTCTCATAACTCCACAAGAACTTCATTATGTTCTTTATCTTCATAATTGCCTTCAATGATTCTACATAATAAACCAAATGTTTTCTTATTCAAGGCACTCTTTAATGACTTCATCTCATCAATGTGTAAATTTTCATGCACATAATCAAAAGAAACATTAGAAATAAAAATTTGAGGCCATATAGCCTCTTTAAATGCTTCTTGATTTATCATTGCTCCTTCTTGTATTCTCATGTCTTTAATGAGACATTTTTCTTCTCAAAAATCTTCTTCTTCTCCTAATATCACTCCTAGATAAATTTTTTTTAATCTTCTCATGCTATAATGGCAAGTTCATCTTCCTTCAAATATTAACATGTTTCTCTTTCTTCTCATGTATTCTAACTATCTTCATGTTGATTTATTCTTCACTTTATTTCTTAGATTCAACTTTCTCTACACATGTCTGAGCTAGTAACTTTGAAAAATTAGGCTATTATACAAATTTTTTATTGGTATCTTGTTTTTCATGTTTCACTTATGTAACCAATTATTTATGGTTCATCACTAGATTTTCCTTCTTGGAATTTTAAATGTTTGAAACCTCAAATTGGACCTCCTCTTCATCAAATTGCATACCTACAATCACTCATTCAAATAAAATATTACAATCAAAATATTTAGGCCTTATTACCTCTCCAAGTTTCTTTTAGGGTTGTTTTTATAGCACCCTTATCATATTTTTCCACTTTCTAGCTTTTTGCTACCTCTATTTTCTCTCTGCCATTTTCTTGATTGTCCATTTAATCATCTTTTTGAATATAAATCCATACTTTATGTAATTTTGAATTGATTCTTCTAAACCTTGAATTAAACCTATCAAGGTTTGATTCATCTCAACTATCTCTTTCTTCCTCTTCTTTTCGCTTTCCACTTATTTTTTTCATTTGGTTCTTCTCTCTTTGTAGTCCTTCCATTTACTTTTTACTTCTTTTTCCTCTAACAAGTATTTTTCACCTTGCTTGTATCTCACCTTAGGTTTTATCATCTACCTGGTCTGTTGACACTCTTTCCAAGAATTTTTCTCCTTGTAACTATGTCTTGAGCCTCAATGTGATATTTATCCTTACATTTTTAAGACTTAATGGGCTATAAGATTGCTTAAACATTTCTCAATTTTATGTGTTCCAAAACTTTTTCAAACTTCTTTTCACTGTAACTTGCACTTATGCAAAACTATTTACAAGATCTTAAAATAATATTTAATACCATTATTATTTAATTATATCTCTCTTAGATATACCCAACTAGGTCTTATATGTCTCGTTTGATGTACTTTAGTCACTTGACTACTATTTGAACTTTACACTAGGTCTGTCTTCACATATTCTTCATGCTTGAAACCTCCTTTCTCAATGTAAGACTTGAGTAAGATTCCTTAAAATTTTAAGGGTTATGATATTCTAAATAATAATATCAAATATTATAAACAAATCATTTCTTTTCTTTGTACGTGACTATTACAAACAAAGAGGGAACCTTGTCTTATGTTTAATAGGAATAGTAGCCTTCTTTAGGCCTGTTACCTTGATTCAATGGTTCTATGATTTTAATTTTGGATATATGATAAATTAAAAAGTTTATTATAATCTTATTACTTTTTATAATTCAATAAACAAGTTCTTACACCTTCCAACACTTCTATTTTAAAGAAAACATGAAAACTCAAGTTTCTAGCCCCCTTTTAGGCCTATTTAAGGTCTTACAAAAAATAGTCATGAATATATCTTCTTATAGAGGTATAAAACTCCTAAAACCACTTTAATCATCTATTAAATACCTTATTTAATATTAATATAAAAAATTCAAAGTTTATATGGCTGGTTTAGAAGGTATAACCTTTTTTGTCATCAACAACCCTAGTAAGGGTTTACAGCCTTGTATAGATCTGAGAACCTTCAAATAGGTCAAATTATTATTTTAAGAATTATTTATTAATCCTATGAACTTGAACTTGAACTTTAATATTATATATTTATCTATCAATTGAGTTTGATGTTTGAACAATCTTGAAAACATGAGAAAATATTTTTTTATCTTGACTAAGTAACTTTGTTTCTAACCCTATAGAGTGAAAAAGTTGAATATTTCTCTCTATGGATGATAAAATGATTCAAAACAACATTAAAAACTTGATATAAATTCTAATACACCTTTCCATAATATTTCATAAACTTTCACTAGTTCATTTACAAGATATGGCCATTTTAGTATGTTAAAACCCTAATTTACAATCTATAGCTTGAGAGCATAAAAAATTAGGGAATTAAAATTATAACCACTATTTATAGACTCTAAAAATTTAATTAAAACCCTCATAAATTATTTAATGTATATCACTACATTTCTCTGATTGATCAATCTCAAAAAGGAAGAAAACAATATTTTTCTCTCTTGACTTTTAATTGTAATTGTGTTCTATGACTGTCACAAGATAATAAGTAAACATTCAATGTAATTTCAAATATAGATACCTATAAATTAGTCATAAAACATATATAAAACTCCCCACATATATTATTTAATTTTATAATGATTATTTTAGTTTTGAAATAAGTTATGACTGTCTCAAAAGACCCCTTAATCTGATTGTTACACTACAAACCCTGCTTATAGACTTATGCTACTTAGAATCAATAT
This sequence comes from Torreya grandis, assembly GCA_037957365.1. Lineage (NCBI taxonomy): Eukaryota > Viridiplantae > Streptophyta > Pinopsida > Cupressales > Taxaceae > Torreya > Torreya grandis. The sequence goes on from JARHVA010010113.1 coordinate 202,620, forward strand.
AAAAGCATAAGTAACATAAAAAAAAAATTAAATAAAAATAACTCACATATATATAACAAATGATAAATACATCATAGTCACCACAAAGTTATTATTTATTATTATGTCTTCAAATCATCTTTTACAGACTTGCAGACCTTCACTAACCTTCACACAAACCTAGAGACCTATAATCAACTTCTACCCTCCACACACTGTTAGGGAATTTTGGATATCCAAACAAGAAATATTAATCTAAACAAATAAATTAATGTGTAATAAACACATAAGAGGAAATATGTAGACAATAAAAGGAGACACAATATTTAATGTGGTTCACCCAATGTGGGCTACATCCACTAGAAACAACCACTCCTTATTATTCAGTCTAGAAAAAAACCTATCACTCTCATAGTACTTCCAATATTAAAATACAATCACAATTACAATGATCCACACTTCACATCTCTTAGGGTTTTTTTTTTTAATTTTTGGGGAATAAAGAAAACCATTCTAACTATTCCATTAGATCTGTGACCTAATAATGAATGGCACAGATTTCATAATGCATAAATACATACAAAATGTGGTTTTTAGGGGTGTTTCTCATAAACCCCCACTAGGATGCATGGCCCCCAAACCCACCATTTTTGGGGCCACCCCCCTGGACCCCACAAGGGGGGTGAATCCCCCCTTGCAACCCCCATCGTTATAAGTGTTAACCAATAAGATCAGGCTCCATAATTAATACACATAACAATTGTACTACTTGAATTTTATTTTTATTTTATTTTTTTAATCTCATTTTTACTTATTTCAAGGCATATTATCTTATAACTAATTTTCTATACTTAATTTGGTCTTGTTTCAAGACCAAATATCTCTCCACAAACTAAGATTTATCAAAACATGCTCAATTTGGCCTATTTCCTATGTTATACATGCTTCTAGAGTGGGTTTATACAATATTTATAATGGGTTGAGACCTTATATATATGACATCTTCTATAATCTATTTGACTTCTTTACCATAGGGCCAAGACCTTACAATATGCCTCAAATCTTCAAAACTCAAAATATCAAATTCAAATATCTAAATTCCCATTTTGGAGGGAAAATATAAAATAAGATTTGAAGACCAATATTAGGAATCTTCCTTACTATAAAAATTCTAAATTTACCATATAATACTTGCTTTAAGTTTGATTTGTTTAGCCAGGGAAATGTTTGGGACTGAAGGAATGTATCATCAAGGGGGCTTAGTTTAGTGATTCTTTCATCCTTCCCTTCATCAAATTACATCTCAATAGGGGATTTTAGTGTATTTATTTACAAACACACCATTTTATGGTCTTAATATGTACTTATAATATTTTTTATAATATAATTCATGTTAAATCATTAATTATTACATAGTTATCCACAAACTATTATTAAAGAAGTGTATCCATCAAGTTATTAGCTTGATTAAATCTAATATTAAAGTAAAGTATTATCTTTAATAATAATTATTCTTCAAGTTAAATACTCTCTAAACCTTATCCCTATCCTTTTTATTATATATATAAGAGCATAGAGTGCTAGTGGTTGAAGTAATTACTATGGAAGTGAGTTATTGTTATATTAGAAATTTAGGCTAGATATTTTTAATCTAAAGAGGTAGTCATGCTACTTATGGTAAATCTATGTATTTTTTTATTCAAATATTTCATTTATTTATTGTATTGCATGTATTTTTGGTTTATGTCTTATGGTAGCTACGATGATTTTGGAGTATATTCAGCCACTTTAATACAATTTTTCATTACAAAGGATGGATGATTTAATGTATTTTTTAAACATAAAATAATAATTTAAAAAGATAAATTTAAAGATTTATTATCACCAAATTATAATAATATAAGGTGATAAAAGGAAAATCACATTAAAAATAAATGATTGGTTGTATGAGTGGTTGGTTATGCCATTTAGATTAATAAATGCCTTGAGTACATTCATGAGGCTCTTGAATGAGGTACTAAATCCATTCACATGTAATTTTATGGTTTTTTATTTGTATTATATTATGATTTTTAGTCATTCCAAAGATTAAAATTTCAACTATATGAGACTGATCATGAAAAAATTGAAGGAATAAAATCTACCAAACTTGAAAAAATGTAGCTTCATGTAACATGAGATAGTGTATTTTGAATTTGTGATCTCAAGTGAAGGGTTAAGGATTTAAACCTAAAATGTGAAATAAATTTTGGAATTGACTTCAAAAAATAACATGTTTGAGGCCAAACATTTTCATGGATTATAATTTTCTACTTAAATTTTTTTATTAACTTTAGTGTTATATGTGCCCCTATCACATAAACTGTGAAGGAGGATAAAAATAATTTACATTGGAAAACTAAAATATATAATATCTTTTAGATATTTAATAATAATATAACAATACAACCAATGTTGGTGTTACTTGATTTTTAGAAGGTGTTTCAAGTGGATTGTGATGCAAGCAAAAAAAAAATCAAAGTGATGTTGGATCAAGAAGGTAAGCCTATTGCATATTTCAATGAAATTTTAAATAAATAAATAAATAAAACATTTTTTTATGATTAATAATTTTATGTAATAGTACAATCACATAAGAAGTGAAGGCATTATTTTTTACTAAAAGTGTTTTTATGATAATCACCAAGTACTATAGTTCATAAACAACTAGAATAATCTAAATTAGAGGCATATGAAATGGATGGAATTTATTAAGACATATTTTTTAAAAAATAATACAAGTGGTAAATCTAATAAGGTTACATATACCTTGAGTATGTGAGCTCTTGTTTTGATTAGCTTAGATTTGAAGTCATTGGCTTTGATTAAATTAAAGAGTTGTATGAAGATGAAGAATTTTCTTAGGATGCATGGAAAACATGAAAATATCCCACATAAATGGATATAACTCTAATTTTTGAGTACATGATTCAATATGGGTTGTTATTTAAGGAGAAGAGGTTATGCATAACTCAAGTTTCTATGAGAGAGAACTGACTAAAAGAAAAAAATAGCAGAGACATGATTGGGAATTTTAGATATGATAAAAAATTGGTGCAATTGAGTCATAAATATTATTTTCAAAAAATGAGAATTAATGTGAAGATGTTCATGTAAAAGTATAATAGTTTCTAGCATGCAAAAGGAAAAATATAGAATACTATTTTTTATTAGTCATTACCTATTTCATATAGACCATGTGATTCATTAAATTGTATTTGTTATTTAATTATCAATAAATTAGAGAGTTAATGACTCCATTTTTATTATTGAAAATGGATTTTATAAAAATGAACATTTATAGCATGCAAGAGATCATATAGTGATTCCACAAATATTGCTAACCTATTTTTCAATGAAGTTATGAGATTGCATGGGTTTCTAAGGATTATTGTTTTAGATAAAAATACTAAATTTGTCGAACATTTTTAGAAGAGATAATGGTGAAAATTGGGCACAATATTAGACTTTAGTTCAGCCTATCACCCTCAAAAAAAGAAAAAATAGAAGTTGTGAATGCAATCTTGGTAATTTATTAGATATTTAACTAGAGACGAACACAAATTGTGGGATTTAGTGGTGGCCCAAGCCAAATTTGCTTATAAATATTTAGTCAATGGAATCATAGGTATGATTCCATTACATGTTGTATATGAAATTAACCCAAGATGTGTGTGTGAATAAAAAAGTAAATATGAATTGAGTAGGAGTGCTAAATGGTAATACCATGCACAAGTGATGCATGATGTGCATATGGAGGTAAAGAAGAGACTAGAGGAAAATGGGAAAAATATAAAGGACATGTTGATTGGAGGAGAAGGATTTTTTTTTTGAAATTAGGGACTTAATATTGGCACATTTACGTAAGGAAAGGTCTATAGAATGTGAATATAACAATCTAAAATGGAATAAATTTTGACTTTGCAAAATTCTAATAAAATTCTCAGCCAATAAATATGAAATTGAGTTACCAAAAAGAGTGAATATCTTTCCAATTTTAATGTGTCTTATTTATACTTATATCTGGTAGGGAAAAACATTAAGAAGAGTTAAGCATCGATTCTACAGATATTAGTTGGAAATAAAAACTACCAAACAAGAAAAAAGAAGATATAAAATATATTATGGACACATGGGTTTGTAAGGATATGGGAGGAAACAAATAATACAAGTACTTGGTGAGGTGGAAGAGCCATGTAGTTAAGGAGACAACTTAGAGGAATGTATAAAATTTTTCTAAACATGGAATAGTAGTCAAGGAATTAGCAATAATTTAAAAAATAAGAGCACATGGATAATTTAATTTACATGGGTGTCTAATATAGGGATATCCAATATGAACATGCAATCTTGTATCACCCAAAAATAGTAGGAGATTTTTTAGCAGCTTTAATAAAACATAGTTAGAATTTTGTGTAATTTTCAATAAGGGGCCTCAAGTCACATTGTGAGATCTCATTTGGGTCACATTTATTCTCACAAATCTAAGTTGAAATATGTTGGATCCCACATAGTTATTAAATATAATAATGGATACACTCCTTTCATCTAAGTATCTAAGTTCATAGTTCAATGGAGGACTCACATATATTATAGTAGTTTCCATTATAGTCACTAAATTTTTTAAGTGTTCATACAAGTCTCATGGAGATCAAAATAAGGCCAACATAATTCCTTACATATGTGAATAATTGTTAATTAGTCCACATAGTTTATGATTCCACTACCACATAATCTTGGAGTTACAAACTCCACATAATCATGAAGCTCATAACCTTCGATTTTACCCATGGAGTCCTTAGTTATCGCATCTAATTCAATAAGTTCTTAGGTCTATGGAAGTGATAGGTGGCTCAATTGTATATTATTCAAAAATATCATAGTAAAATTCAAGATGAAGGTTATATTCCTTATCAAATGAGTAAAATTTTTTAAATTGGATTTAAAGATTCCATGAGTCTAAGAACTAACAAGGGGCCATGTTAATCACAAGGATGGACATGTGACCAATAATGTTTTAAAATTAATATAGTCCATAGGTCCATAGAGGGTGAAAATTTCATAGAAATAACTTTAATCCCATTATAAAAATACCATGGGATCATGCCATGTGGCACAATCCCATGATCCTTCTAGCCATGGATCTAATATATAATCATAGGAAAGGAAATAACAAAGAGATCTTCAAATGACCACAACTTTCATGAAAAGGTACCAATTTTGGAATTTAAAGTCTCATTGGAAACCTCTTGATGAGATATTTCATATTTTGGTGGTCATGAAATAGTTATCTCACCCATGTGCTCATTAATATGATAATTTCTTCAAAAATCATAGTTGGATAGATAATTTGAGAAGATCAACAAGTGGGAAAATGAAAAATATCTTAGGATTAAAATAAAAGGGAAATTTCCCTCTAAATAAAGGATCACAAGTATAAATGGAGAGTCAAATAATTTAAAAGATTATTTGATATAATATGAGAATAAATAGAGAGAGGAATATAGAGCTTTAGATCTGAAAGTGTAGTGTGAACACCATGATCCCAAAATTTTGTCTATGATGTAAATGTTGACACAAATTTGATAAGGAGAGTTTTTATCTCTATGTGAATCTTGTTTTTGTGTCTTAGATGGTTATAGAGTTATAAAATTATTGTTGGGGAGTGAGGCAACCATTAATTTGGTGCCTTGTATCTCTTGCTTATACCAAAATTTAATGAAGAAAATCCTTGGAATGTACCATGCAATTGGCCATTTCATCAAGTATGTGGATTTTACTTTTAGCTACACCATTTCACAAATGGGTGTACTTAAAATTATTTTTAAGTTGAATTAATACCTATTCATAAAATCTTATCATATAATTATTGAAAAAATTTAATCCATTGTTGGTTCAAAGATGTTGAATTTTCTCTTTGACAGGTTTTGAACAAGGGCTTTAAAAATATTGAAGTTCTCAAAAACTTAAATTTTTCTTTGTATATGGTAAACCCATGTTATGACAAATGAATAATCAATGACTGTAAGTACATATTTAATTTTTTGAAAATAAACATGTGGGAAGGACATAAGATCATTGTGAACCAACTGAAATCTATCACTAACCCTCAAATATTTTCCTTTGGGAATGGATCCTTGTGTTGTTTTATAATTACATAACCTAGACAAACTCTATCTTTCATAAACTATTTTGAAAAACCAATAACTATGTTATGCTTATTTAGGTACTACAATGAGTGATCCATGCACAACCACTACATAGCCAAACACACTCCTCATTTTTTCGACTATGTAGAGCTCACACTTCTCATGAAATCATGTGCACTATTTTTCCTAAAGTTTATAAATAACATTATGCAAAAGTCCCATGCCTAATCATATCCTTTCATATATTTATATCCTTAGATCACATCCTCATAGCTCACTATTCACCTCATAGCTCACAGTCCTACTCACCTCCTTGGAACTTATTTTTAGACTTTATTATTCCCTTGGGACCCACTACAACACAAACACGTGTCACCAAACCCAAACTATGTGACTAATTCAAATATCCCAACTAGTAGTTACTATTAAAATAAGGTTTTGGTATTGGAATTATTTGAAAATAGATATGACATTAACTATTTTATCCATTGCCAACTACCACATCTGACAGGATTGAGCACTGCCTGCATGCTCATCGATAACCAAAAAATAATTATCACTGCTCTTGTAATATGTATGCCATATATGTAACATACACATCTAGTTGAGATAGGGAGAGATGCACACAAACAAAAACAACCATATCAATTCCATTTTGACATAATTGTAGTAAAGTTTTCTTACTTTGCACATCTATTTTATATAGATGCATTATGGACATTATACTTTATATTCCATATTATTCAATTTATGAATATAAGTTAAATTTCATGAAAGTATTACTTCCACTCCATTGAATGTGTGTTTGATTGTTTCATATAAATATTCTCCACACATTCACTTTGCATAACTAAAACTAGGTTATCCCCTGAATTCTTGATCTTGGGCCCCATGGTGTGGATCAATTGGTATTATAGTAGTTAAGCTCATTCAGTAGATTAGTATCAAGAGCTTTATACTCTTATCCTTTATATACCTATAACCACATGATCACAATGAGAGATATGGTTTACCAGTCAATTTTGTTTTAAAAACTCCATTAGAACATCATATTAAAAACAATAGCACCAAAAATCTGATGGACTTATATGCACACAAATTATCACACACTAATGTGTACACTTGAATCCTTGAGGTATATCTAAGGTATTAAACATAATGGATGGGCTAAGGGTTTGGTTGATTTTTGGGTGGAACAAGATTTGAGATAGGTGGTAGAAATGGGTTCTTATGATGGAACCAAAAGACCTCAGCAGTGTCTCAATACTCATTGACAACATCGAGTTGTGTGGAAATAAAACTCTAAATCCATTAAATATCTGATATTATAATAAGTTAGAGTTATTATCTAATTATAGACTTATGGAAATTAGGTATATTAGGTTGAATAACTCATAGAAGAAGATCTACTCTATTAGGTTGACTCTAACTAGTTAATGTCATCCACTAAGTGTGAATGATATAAGATGAAGCTACACCTAAGGAGAAGAATATGGAAAGGATGAAAGACTAATTTTATTTTAAATTGTATTGATGTCTCATATTTCATGGGGGGTCAATAATAGGTGGAGCAGGGATGTGCTCGTGTTCTTCTAAGGTGGCTAAAGACTCTATAATGAGGTGGGGAATTAGAGTGGATTGAAAGACCTCACATCTCAACTTGGTGATAATATCAGAATGTAAAATGATGGTAGGACATAATGCTATAATTATATTTAAGATCATTTAATAAAAGACTTGGTGTCTTGAGAAGGGCCACCCAAAAGAAACTCTAGGTAAAATCCAAAGAAAAGTGTATGAGCTTGTTCAGGTAATAGATTGTAAAGTGTGTTTGTTGGAATGTTGAAGCAAGGTTTGGTATGTGTTTTATTATATATATTGACAAGGATTATGGTATATGTGTTTTATTTTACATATTGGAAAGGATTTTATTATGGATTTTGTGATATAGTAAGGATTTTGACACTATTTTGTCTTTGTTTTATTTTGTTATTTTTTTGGGCTTTCCTTGGTTTTTGATAAATGAATACTTGATTGCTAAAAATAAAGTGTTGAAAGTGAAAGAATAAAAAAATTGAAATAAAACTCTTTTTTTCATTTTCAATGTTTGAGATTCATTTAATAGAAGAGATAATAAACCTATACTATTATGCATGATGTTGATTTTTCCTAGCTCCACTTGTATGCAAACTAGATCAAATGTTTTTGTTTATTTGTTTTGATTGTTCTGTGTAAGTAAGCTAAACATGTAAATTAAATATATGTGTGTAATTATTACGAAAATATATCTAATCCAAAACAAAAAAAATTAAACACCTTCTATGAATTTTCTTGTAAACAAATTAGGATAGTTTTTAACCTTTCTAATTTACTACAAACAAACCTTTGTTTTTCTAATGAACTGATAGGATGGAAGAAAAAGTTATAAGTTATTATTTTATATTTTAAATGAGAGGAATGAAATTTTTTTTAAATCTTTAAAAAAATTAAGATCAACAATCCGTTACCTTCATGTAGCACCTATGGTTTTCTATGTTTCTATGTTTGGCTAGATGGTTGTTTAGAATACAAAGGAATTGTTTAGATATTCAAAAGAGAAGCTGTGTTGGCTGAAAATAGAGATTTTTTAGGATATTTTGTAGGATGATTTTATGTGTGTGTGTCTGTTTGTATGTCAATATATATATATATATATGGTAAATATTACAAGTTTTGAAGATCCCAAAAACTCAATACAAAAGAGAGAAATATGAATCATTTATGCACAAAAATAATTCCTCTACTAGTGGTAATGGGGAAAGCATAAAAAAATGTGCCAAATACAACAAAAATATAAAATAAATATTGGTTCTACCCAACCACCTTCAATGAATGAACAATGATCTTCCACATTATTTTTACCTTCAGCAACTATCTTTTATGGTTCTATTATGAGGCCCTCTGAGCCATTAGTTTTTGCCCAAATACTCCTTAAGTGGAGGGTATTTTTTAGGATGGTTGACTAAATGTATTATTCATTTTAAATAAAACCACTTTTTTGAAGTTCAATCATAAACCAAAACTAATTGTGTTTTTTTACAAAGAATAATGAAAAGAAATGGATCCATTTCACTATAATTTTTCTTTTCTTTTCTCTTTTGTGAAAAACTAATCTAATCACAATAACAAGCTATACTAAATCTAATATAAAAAATAACAAAAATACTAGAAATTAAAATAAATCCAACTTGATTCTAGAATAAATCAGCTGAAGTGCATGTAGTGTGTTGATGGAGGAATCCTCAGCTTGTTAGCTTCGTATGCTCTTATGTAAATTTAGGAAACTCTCCATATAGAGGATACATAAACTCTGGAACAATATAGAAAAGGGGAAAAACCACAATAAACAAATGAAGAGTGGTTGAAATAAGGCTAGCTAATGTATTGGATTTCAATGTCTGAGTTGCTCTCACCAATAACACTTCTTCACTTACAACTGTGTAGTCGACTTGAAAATACTAGAGGCTAAATTTTCTTGAAATTGTAGAAAAGTTATAGTTGCAAAAGCTTCTCAATAACAACTTCTAATGGCAATTTTTGGATATGAAATTAGGCCAAAATTTACCTTATTGTAGGAAGAGCATGGATTTTGCATGGAGGAGCTCAAATAAGAGTGATGGTGAGTTCAACTTGAGATGAACTAAAGAAAGATAAAATTAGGAGAGTGAGTGAGTTGGGAATGATTAGAAGTGAACACAAAGTGATGAGAATAAGAAACACAAATTTAGTTGTGTAAAATCCATGAAAATTGAAGTTACAAGAGCTAACTTTGGAAGGTGCTTCCATTATGATAGAACCATTGTTTTATGCAGGGGTAGTTACAAAATTGCCACCTAATGTGATAAAACCATCATACATTATTTCAAGAGTACCATTATTTTAATGCAAAACCACCTTATTATGTCAAAACCACCTCTTATATTTCATAACCATCATGGTTGTTATGTAACCTGAGGAGCAATTTCATAATATAGAATGGCAATTTCATCACTTGGTGTGGTGGTTAATCCAAGGTTTATTTTTGAGATAAGGTAAAAATGACATGGGAAGGTCAAAATTAAGGGGACTGAGATGGGTCAAGAGAGAAATAGGGAAGCATAAGGAGGAAATTGAGGTAGAGAGTTCTCTATGGAGAACAAAATAAGAGGTTATTACATTATCATCATATTTATATCAAAAATGTTACATCATGTCAATTTTAGATGTATACATATTTCCCCCTTCGAAAAGAGCCTTGTCATGAATTGGTAAGGTGTAGTCCCAAGTAAGGCATGTAGAAAGGAAATGAAAGGTCATAAATACTTACCTAAATAGAGTAAAAAATGCTATTAGGACTTCATACAACCATATGTGTGTGGAAGATCACACTACCTAGACCATCCCATCAAGGGATTGACTATGATGTCAAGCCATGTTTACCTATAAACCCAAAAAATGTGCTACAAAAGATAGAAATGTTGTTATAATGTTAGTGATAAATCACTATTTTTCTATATCTAGGAAAGACAATGAATATATACATGAGAATAAATACTAATATTAAATATTATGCTAAAAATGGAAGACTTTTGAATTTAAACAACTAGTTTGGGCCCAATATATTCAAAAACATACCAAAAATAATTCAATTATGTCATTTTCATTAAGGAAGATTTTTATTTCTAGATTGTTAGTGGCCATTTTGGGTGCAAAAGAAATAACAAAGAGAGTGACAAGGGGATGGTGAATGTACCAATGGGAGTTGCAGTCAGGCACAATGAGGTCAACTTTTATTAACTTTTCATTTTTGCCCCAAATTTGAAAATTTGTTCAAAATGTGGTTGAAATCCAATCAAATTTTAATCTTTTGCTTTATGATAATTTTTGGGGATGTTAGGGTATAAATTTTTAGGATTTATGATAACTTAGGTGTTTTTTATTGGGTTTTTTGGAAAAACTACGACTGACTAGTAGAACTATCACTCGAGTTACAAAACTATCACCTTTTGTAGTGGGTTTATAACCACCATTAGGCAATTATGGTACCACCACCCTAAGGTATTTATATAAATACCTAAGGAAGGTACATTTCCATCTTAGGGTGATTTCAAAACCACTTTAGGGTGGTTCATAACCATCACCTACAAAGAGGGTTAGTTCTATGAAACTAGAGAAAAGTGAATGTTTTTTATTTGTTTAGACTATGAGATCCATTTTATTGACTGACTAACTCACAAAGGGCCTCTTTGCTTATTATAAGTGGAATATTTATGATGGATAAGATCCTAATATTAGGAGTGTCTCCCTCAAATCCTAACACTTATGATGGATGATGAGTTGACCCTACTTGACTAAGTAGGGATACTTCATATTATATGGGTGGGGAGCATCCCTTCCTCTAATAGATTATTGTGCAACTTGATTACCTATTTGGACCCTAATAAAAACACCTTCATGATCCCTCAAACCCTAAGAGAGTGGATGATCATTGTCATGGATGTGTATAGGATCACCAATCTTCCCATAATCAAGTGATTAGTGTCTATTCATGATGCTGACAATCATGAGGCCCATAACTAGGAAAAGCATTTTAGAGATGCCAATGCACTTGATATAGGTGTAAAGTGTAGCATGATGCTTTCTCAATTTGAGGGATCAATGATCCCCAAATTGAATAATTCCATCAGTGACATCTTTTCATCTCAATTAATGGGAGACAAGGGTACCAATAGGCTGGTATAGATTATCATTGATTGTATGGTGCATAGAGGAGAGAGGTGTTAGGATCTTAGAGTACAATTGATTACTTTTGTATAAGCAACTAAACACAAAATTAAAACTAGAAGTAATAAGTAACTAGAAATCAAAAATAGCAAATAATAGGAGATATGAGAAATAACTAATCTATATTAAACTCTTCCAGAAGGAAATAAAATGAAGAAATTTATTTCTCCTCACACCTCTGTGGATGTACAGTAATTCTCTCTCTCTCTCTCTCTCTCTCTCTCTCTCTCTCTCTCTCTCTCTCTCTCTCTCCTCTCTCTCTCTCTCTCTCTCTCTCTCTCTCTCTCTCTCTCTCTCTCTCTCTCTCTCTCTCTCTCTCTCTCTCTCTCTCAATTAATTACAATTAATTCAATTACTAAATTGTTCCCCCTATTACAATACTACCCCATGGGTCTCTTAAATAGAATTGAAAGCAAACAATAATTAGAAAAATAGACTCAAGACTAATTTTAGTCTTTACATGCAAACTAACTGTTCTCCTAAAAATAGCAATTTTAGAAATGCATGGAAATGCACAAAAGTCAATGTCGGTCTAAAGATGACTGATGCCGACTGACCCCTAATCGATGTCGATTGGTTCTGATCGATGATGAACAATGTTGATCGATCCCTAACCGATGTTAGTTGGTTCTAACCGATGTCAGTTACTATGTAAGCCAGCAACCTCCACGTTAGCTCATTAGTGAAGCTTTTAGCTCCACAACTCAACAATCTCCCACTTGGAGATAAATAGCTGCACCTGTACTCTATATAGCAACATCCTCTAAACATCTCTGGCTTGTTTCTCCCTCTTCAAGTTCAATCTTGAAGACTAACAAAAGTTGAATAAAGATTCAACTTCTCCTTTGTTACCAGCTTTGTTAACATATCAGCAGGGTTCTTATCTGTATGGATCTTTTCCAGCTTCAACTATCCATCCTCCAATACGTGTCTAATGAAGTAGTACCTAAGTTGTATATGTTTGGTTCTTGAATGAAAGGTTGAATGCTTTGTCAAATGAATTGCACTTTGACTATCACTGTACAATCTGTAACTCTCTTGCTCCTTTCCCAACTCTTCCATGAACTGAGTCATCCAAATCATTTCTTTGCTAGCCTCTATGATTGCAATGTATTTTGCCTCTATAATAGACAAGGCAATAACCTTTTGCAACTTTGAAATCTAGCTAACCACCATTCCACCAACAGTGAACACATATCCTGTGGTGCTTCTCCTACCATCCAAGTCACCTACCATATCCGAATCTACATACCCATGTAGAGAAGTGTTTGACCCTCCATAGCATAAATGCCTACTATTGGTCCCTCTCAGATATCTGAGAATCCATTGAACTGCTTCCTAGTGCTCCTTTCCTGGATTGGTTGTAAACTTGCTAACAACTCCCACTGCTTGGGCAATATCTAGTCTAGTACATACCATTGCATACATCAATCTCCCAACTGCTGAAGCATATAGAACTCTACTCATGTACTCAAACTCATCATGTGATTTAGGACACTATTCTTTGCTCAACTTGAAGTGTCCAATGATAGGTGTGCTTACCGGTTTTGCATCCTGCATATTGAACCTCTCCAACACCTTATTCACATAATCCTCTTGAGACAAAACCAAACTGTGATTTTTCCTATCTCTCTTAACACTCATGCCAAGGATTTTCTTTGCTGCTCCTAAATCCTTCATGGAAAAGTGTGAGCTAATTTTACCTTAAGCTCAGTAATTTCTTGCATGTGTGAACCTACAATAAGCATATCATCTACATATAGTAACAAGATAATATAACTACCATTATCTAATTTGTTAAAATAAACACAATGGTCAAATTGACATTTACTAAAGCCATGCTTTGGCATAAACCTATCAAACCTCAAATACCATTATCTTGGAGCTTTCTTAAGACCATATAAGCTTTTCTTCAACCTGCACACAAGTTTATCCTTACCTTTGACCTCAAAACCTTTCGGCTGATCCATATATATATCTTCATCTAAATCTCCATGAATAAATGTTGTCTTAACATCAAGCCGCTCAAGATGCAAATCCTCAATAGCAACTAAAGACAATACAGTCCAAATAGAAGTCATCTTTACTACAAGAGAAAAAATTTCACCAAAATCAATACCTGGTTTCTGTGCAAATCCCTTTACTACCAACCTAGCCTTATGTTGCATTTGTTGATTCTCTCCCTCTTTTAACTTGTATACCCATTTGTTTTTTAGTGCTTTCTTTCTAGCTGGCAACTCAACCAAATCCCACATATGGTTCTCTTTCAAGGAATCAATTTCCTCATTCATGCCATGCTCCCACAATTTCCTGGATTCTACCTGCATTGCCTCATCAAAACTTTCTGGTTCTCCACCATCAATGTGCAAAAAGTAGTATAAAGAAGGGGAATAATGAATTGGAGGTTTACTTACCCTTTCAGACCTCCTTATGGGCATTTGAGACTCATTTACAGCTTGCTATCTGCCCAAATTTTCTTTTGATAGTAACCGATCCTGGTCATCTCTGATCGATGTTGGTCTGCACCCGACCAATGTCAATTCCTCCTGATCAATGCCGATTTCCACCTGACCAACGTGAGTTTCCACCTGACTGATGTCAGTCTCCACATGACTGATGTTGATTTCCACATGACCGATGTCAGTTTTTGTTTTTTTTTGTGAGTGATGATTTTTACCTGCAAGCTCATTTTGGATCATAACCTCTTCCAAATCAAGATTGCTCTGCTCAAAATTATTCAGCCTCTTGAGCTGATCACTGTACATCACCTTCTCATTGAAAACTATATCATGACTTTTAATAATTTTGTTAGTTTCTAAATTCCACAACCAGAATCCAAAATCTCCAAAACCATGACCAATGAAAGTGCACCACATAGATTTAGCATCCAGCTTCTTTCTATTTTCTTTATCAATGTGCACAAAAGCTTCATAACCAAAAACTTTGAGAAATGAAAGATATACCTTTTTAATTATCCAAGCCTCTTCTAGAATTACACCATCTAGTGCAGTAGAAGGTCCTCTATTAATTAGGTAAATCGCAGTATCTACAGCTTCTACCCAAAACTGTAAGGGCAAACCAGCATGTAACCTCATACTCCATGCACGCTCCATTATTGTTCTATTCAGCCTTTCAGCAACTCCATTTTGTTGAGGTGTCCTTGGAATCATCCTTTCCCTATGTATTCCACTCATAGAATAGTAACTATTGAATTTATTGCTGCAGTACTCACCACCATTGTCAGATCTAAGGCACTTCAATCTCAAACCTGTTTCATTCTCAACCAAAGCTTTCCATTTCTTAAAAGTGTCAAAAACATCATATTTTCTCTTTATGCAATAAACCCATACCTTTCTTGTAGCATCATCAATTAAAGAAACATAATATTGTGATCCTCCAATAGAAACTACCTGAGCTAGTCCCCACACGTCTGTGTGAACAAGCTCCAACTTGTGCTTCTTCTTTATTGACCCAGTTTTGAGAAACCTCACTTTCTTCTATTTCCCAAAAATACAATGCTCACAAAAATCTAGATCTATGCTTTTCATATCTGAAAGCTTACCCTTTGACTTAAGAACATTCATTCCCTTCTCACTCATGTGACCAAGCCTACAGTGCCACAACTTTGCATCTACATCTAAAGTAGATAAAATAGAAGGAGAATAATCAGTAATACAAGTAGATAGATAAAGTGTACCTACTCTCTTACCTTTTGCTATACAAGTGCACCCTTGAAAACTTTCCAAGATTCAGTTGTGAGAGTTACTGTGCAACCCTCATCACCTGACTTTCCTATAGAAATTAGATTCCTCTTTAGGATGGGTACATGCATGACATCCTTCAACACCCATGTGTTGCCATTATGCAATTTCAATTGCACTTTTCCTTTGCCAACAATTTTACAAGGCTCATCATCCCCTAAATAAACTTTTCTAAAATCTCCATGGACATAATCATTGAAAAAATCTCTATTTAGGGTTACATGGAAAGAGGCACCAGAATCTAAAACCCATGATTCTACTTTATTATCCAAAGAAAATGTAAGAACATCCTGTGCAACAATACCTAAAATGTTTGCTTCTTTATTACCTTCATGCTGATTTTCT